>OX375869.1:90143067-90672813 GCA_947359475.1 Heligmosomoides polygyrus bakeri | reverse complement strand
GAGGCGGTTTTCGGTCTGGGGCAGACATAGCTAGAAACGTTCCCTACAGGGACATGCGGCACGCCTTTGCTTTATTTCAACGTTTCTTCGAGATGGTATATGAATGTAGTTTCAACAGGACGATCAGCGACAGTTTATACAGGAATCCTGGTCATGTGGATGGTCTCTAGCGTCAGTATTTGCCCCCTACAACCTTTTCGGTCAATTTTTACCCGTGATTATGGTTGTACTACGGAAAAAAGTCACCATCACCCATTCTCGGATCAGTTGTCCCACTGCAGACTATTGTCTACCTTGTCTACCACATTATGTGTGACTTTAAGTTCCTTGCTAGGAATGTGGTCTGGGAGTTTAAACACTGAGAACATTTCGTGCTCCGCGGCTAACCATGCGTCGCCCAGGCGCACGTCCGCGTTTCAGCGCCGCTACATCGCGTTGGAGTTAGGTCCTGGAGCCGTTTTCGGTGGACCATTCCGGAAAATAATGCAGTTTGACGTTGGAATATATGACAGTTGCTTCGGCGATCGCCTCAAAGAGAGGATTCAGCGCCTTTCTTCCGTTTGAGCTCCGCCATCCATTAACCATGGAGCTGGCATGGTGCCAGCACTGATACGAGGACATGTTGGTCCTGCAGCGAATGTTTTTACGGTAACAGTTTGAAAAGTGGTACCCTAGGAAGAACGTTTTGTTACCACCCCTCCGGCGTTGGTATTAGGGGGACCAAAAGTAATGAGACTCTCCATGCCGTGACTGGAGTCCGGTTTCGTACTTATATATTTGTTTGCTACTTACTGAAGGCCACCTGAGAGGTGACCACTTTCGCCCTCTCCAGGTGCCGTATGCTCGTCTGCCCCGAGTCTCCCCCGATGGGGGATCGGGGTGTGATAGGATATGCTGATATTGATTGATTTTCCTCCAATGGGGGGAGCACGAGCATACGGCCCCAGAAGCGTGCCAAAACCCCAGTCTGTCTCATGCCGAAACCGCAGCCTGACGAGTCGACCTGTGTCGCGCAAATCTCGCCCAGTTCCCAACCTCGAGCAGCCTGGACTCAATAGTCACGCAGAATGAGAAGTACGTCTTCTACCGTAACCCTGCCAAGCAGCGAATCTCGGTGAGGCCTGGTGACCTGTTATCGACCTTCGTTCGGCGGCGAGAAGCATCTTCTGAGCTTTTGAGTCTACGCCCTTGGCCCTTTATACTGGAAGCTGTTTTCCAAAAGCACGACGATGGACTCCAAGGCCATGTGGATGGAATAGAAGAGATGGACCGGCGACTAGCACTTATTAGGTTTCAGCGCTTCAAGAAGGTCCTCCTCTTCGACAGCGCCGCACCTATCGGGCAAAAGTGACCACGTATAAGCTTGCTCAGCTGGGCTACGCTCACATGCCTCACCCTATTCGCCGGACATCTCTCCATGCGACTACCACTACTTCGTGAGCCTATAGGACTTCATGGTCGGAAGGGACACAAGGACGCAAGCAGACCTCGACAGCCATAATGAGCTTGGATCAGCACCAGGCCCAAGCAGTTCTGGAAGGTTGGGATGAGGAAGTTGGCTGATCGATGGCGGCGAGGACTTTGACCTTAATGGCGATTACATTCCTCAGCACCGTTGAGTTGTAATTGAGTTATAAAGAGATAGAGAAATTTGTTGAATTTGTCTCATTACTTTTGGCCCACCCTAATAGATTGGTAGCAGACTTGTTTGGATAGAACAAATACTAATGTCTCCAGTACAGGTCATTTTATAAGATAGTTACACAGTTCTCTCCATGACTACACAAAGCAGTGGAATAGGTGGTTCATTCCTAAGAAAGGATTGGTTAACACCTTCCTTTATCATTAATTCAACGTCGCACAGATGGTGAGTTAACTGTGGGGCTGACGTCAAAGAGGAAATGTTGGCGGAAATCTAACGCCATCCAGAAGCTGCGGCGCGACCTCGCAATACGTCACCTATTCACAGGACCTGATGTCATTTGAGGGATCGTGTGCAATTGTTTAATGTGGTGTTGAACTCGAAACCGAGATAGTACAGGCTTTATTGACGACTAACGTTTCGGCGATGTCGCCTTCTTCAGAGTCTGAAAAAGTCCAAACATATGTTGAAGCTGCCAGGCCAAATATCGCCGCGGACGTTGCGAAAATTCAAAGACCTCCGAACAGGAACCCTTCCAGCCGAGGGAGGTGAAAGCGGTCCAACATTTAAACAATTGGACAACGATCAATGCCGAGATTCATCGAGGGTCGAACTTGGCAGTTGCGTGATTTGTTCCATTAGTGCGATTTGTGGAACATCGCTGCCTGATCAACCAGCACTTTTTCTCGTGAAAACTGGTTTCCAATCGAACTAGTTTCTGGTGTTCTAGAAATTGCCACACCTCTTCTTGAAATCTGTGGTTGGTCGGAACAAAATTGGGCGTCAGCGTGACGTAACGAAAGCTTATACAGTATCTCGGAGAGGACTGTGTAAACACCTTTGGTTGGCATTTTAGGATTATCAGTTTGACGGCGTTCGCTGTCTCGCAAAAAGCGCGACTTGGACCTATCCAGAAGGGATGGGGATGGACGTTGGTGTTTACTTTGGTTATTTCTTCTGTGGCGGTAGATGGACATGTTTATTTTAGGCCTGTCGTGTCGACCGCTTCATCTCCTCCAGAGGAGTAAAAATGGCTAGAGGTTTTTAGTTGGTATACTAGCCGACCAAACACTCCCTCCGCACTGCCAGTCTTGAGATGAAGTCAACAACATAACGCGGAATCCCGAATTGAACGAGATAAACTCGGATTTCCACCACTCGTTGTAGCAAATGTCACTCACTTAGACTCATGTCACTCCTGATTAGTTTGTGTACAGAACAGTGCAAACGCCAGCAGGTTATTTGTGATGGACAGTCACTCATTTCTATTGTTCACTTCTGGGGCCGGATTCATTCACGACTTACAGCAATTTAACAGAGAAAATTACAGCCGATATCCCTGACAGCGCGGCTTATCAAGCGATATGGTGAGCGATAAGCTGCGTTATCTGAGGTTTCCGCTGTGAATTCTCTTTTAAAGTTATGTAAATCGTTGATGAATCCGACCCCTGGATTTCTGGAATAAATGCAAAGCGCTTCGGCGTGATGCGCATAGAAATCCCTGCTCAAACACCAAAATCTTGCGCTCTGTATCGAAGTCCTTATCGTTGTAAACTTTCACTCTTTTTACCGAGTGGAGTAAGTTATCATATCCAATTATGGTGTGTACTGGGTAAGCTGTCAACCAAGACTGTTAACGGCTCTATTCCGGCTGACGTTTCGGAAGTTTTGCCTTTTTCGGGGCCTAGAAAAATCCGGAAATATTCACGACACTACTCACCCAAACATCCTTTCATCCTACAAAGTAATTTTCTTAGAGAAAACAGAGACAGGATCAGTGATGAGAGTTGCAGAGGACGACTGACTTGACAGGTGGTTGCTGTCGAGTTCCACCGTTCACCCGTAGCTGGAAGAAACACGGGTGAATGAGCCTCAGCCTGGGACCACCCAACTTAAATACTCCAGCATTACTCGACGGCAACCACCTGTCAAGTCATTCGTCATCTGCAGCTCCCATCACTTATCTTGTCTCTGTTTTCTCCAGGAAAATTACTCTGTTGGAAGAAATGATGTTTGAGCGAGTGGCATCGTGAATATTCCCGACTTTTCCAACTCCAAAAAAGGCAAAACTGCTGAAACGTCAGCCAGAGTAAGGCCGTTAACAATTTTTGTGGATAGTTTATTAAGTACACATCATAAGTGAACATAGCAGCTTACTCTATTTAGTAGACAGAGTAGAAGTTCACAACGATAGCGACTTCGATATAGAGTGCAAGATTTTGGTGTCTGAGCAGAGATTTCTTCGCGAAAAGCGCTAAAGCGCCTTGCAGAATAAAATTCCAGAAATCCAGGTATGAAGAGTGGAAATAGTGAATATCCATCACAAATGGTCTGCTTCTGTTTGCACCGCTCTGCAAGCTATTTGATCAGTTGTACCATGAGAGTTCTAGTGTCATTCGCTACTGGACTACTGACTGCGAGTGGTAGCGGCACTGCTACACCGAATTGTGGAAGCCCGTGTGAGTTCATCCTGTCCATTTCGAGATTTTGGTTTACGTTGAGACTTCATGTCAAGAATGCAAGCGCGGTGGAAGCGTTTGCTTAGGTAGTGTAACATCTCCACCTACCAGCCTCGTTGACAAAGAAGTAACTAAAGCGGAGTAAACTCCTAAGCGAAGGTAGTACGCTAAACCTAGATAAGAGAACAGTATGCTGTACAAATACTAAACAGGAGGAAGTGAAGGTGTGTCTTGCGTTTCTTGTGCCCCATTAGGAGAGACTACGCGCATCTCCAATACGACGTAGCGTAGCGTAGTTAGCATTCTAGGCGACAGTTGTTGATGAAATCGGAGTTGATCATAAAGGCGAAATTCCTCGTCTACTCCTGAGGAGAGCACGGATGGTCTATATGCAGCACTGCTATAGTGGCGGGAGTATGGTCGATACTTTAAATCGCATTTCTGTGCTGAAATGCGATTTAATGTTCTTCCTTGCTGTAGTGATAATGGCAAACTGTAAATCTTAGTCTCCTATCAGTACGCCCCAACGACTGTCCTTGATTCTAGTTCGTCATGTCCTCACTTCGTTTAACATTTCTATACTCTAATGAGTAACTGAGACTCATCGCCTGCCACAGTATAATATGCCCTCTCACTGATTGTCGATTTGCTCAGGCTGGCGCCGGCATCGTCTCCGTTCACCTCTGTCGTGTGCCAGAGTAGACCAGCTTCGAGAAAAATGAGGAGCGTCATATCATTCGTTCAGGGCATCGACGAAGAAGTCCGACGAATCTTTTACCTCAAATTTGGGTAAACAAACCCTACACGGCTACTGCAAGCACACGGAGGCGCACGGATGTTACTATATGACGAAACGCAATAAAGAGACAGAAAAGAATATCGTCAACCGTATCCTTATAATTAACAAGTGCTCCATCAGGCGTGTCTCGCACTTGCGCGCTTCGCTCGATGTTGCAGGATCACTAAGCTAAGGACAATCACATCAAGCTAGCTGCTCTACTTTTACAGCCTTTCTCCTACCTAGGAGTACAAAAGGCTCGCAGAACGTACAGTATATAGTATGATAGGGCGATCTATTGGTTCCTCACTACTGGCCCTCCCCTAGTGAAACGGTCCCCCATTACTGGTACTGGTCCCCTCAATGATCTGCCCTTAGCGGACGACGTCTTCGGCCCGCCTACCTGAATCTCCAAACACGTTGAGCGAAGTCCTTGGCACGTCCTTTGAGTCGCAGGCACGTCATGCGACGTATTCCGTACGTCTTCTAAATCTCCTGGCACGAAGAAGATGTCTGGATATTTTCCGCTATTTTCGCGCCAAGTAACCTGATCAGTATCGATTGATGGTAATCGACACTTCAAAAGCTAATTTCAGATTCGTGTTGAGCGACCTCGACTACCTTCAGGGCTGAAGTTTTGAACCGCCTAGACGACATCTACAAAAATTCGATAGTTTGATCAATATCGATTGATGGCGATTGATACTTCACAAACGAACTTCAGATTCGTTTTCAGCGACCTCGATAGCTCCAGGGCTGAAGTTCCCAGGCAGGGAGAAGACGTCTGAGTATTTTTCGCTATTTTCGTGCCATAATCGCCCCCCCCCCCCTATTTTATGACTAATTTCTGTGGCGACGGCGCCGATCGATAGTATGACTCAGTGCTTAGCGCGTTATTATACAGTATGATAGATTAAGTCAGGGTATTTTCCACTATTTTTGCGCACCGTAATTTCATCAATATCGATTGATGGCGATCGATACCTCAAAAATGAACTTCGGATTCGTGTTGAGCGACCACGACTACCCCCAGGAGTGTAGTTTCGGATCGCCTGGACGACATCCACAAAAAATCGATAGTTTGATCAATATCGATTGATGACGATTGATACCTCAAAAACGAACTTCAGATTCGTGTTCAGCGACCTCGACTGCCCCAGGGGTAAAGTTTCGGATCGCCTTGACGACATCCACAAAAATCGATAGTTTGATCAATATCGATTGATGGCGATTGATACTTCACAAACGAACTTCAGATTCGTGTTCAAAGACCGCGATTACCCCAGGGCTGAAGTTTTCAGGGAGGTAGAAGAAGTGTAGTTTACCCCCAGGGCAGAAGTTGGCGACGTGTTCGGTACGTCTACGGCTCGCCTTGCACGGTCGCCGACGTGATCAGCTCGTCTACTGAGTCGCCAGGCACGTAAAAGGCGTTTGGGTATTTTCCGATATTTTCTGGCCTTAATTTGTGCCTCGTAATTTCCCCTATTTTATGACTCATCGGCGATCGATAGTGTGACTCATCGCTTAGCGGATTATTATATAGTATGATAGTTATTGCTCCCACATCAAATCAAATAAGGCTGGATTTTTTTTACCAATCTCACGGGCAGCCGAAGGTTGTGAGAAAACCCGATATAATGCTTTCGTAGGTGCTCCGATGTTCTTTTCCCTTCCTTCCAAATCCATTCGGTCAAAGCTATCCTCGTTCGGACATTCGCGTAGTGGATTACGCATATGATGCACCTAAACTGTGGTTTTCTGGAGCGCTATTAACGGTGGAGGCACGGAGTCGAGCGACCTTCGTATTTTCGACTTTTAGGTCCCTTTCTCAGTCATTGTTCAGCACTACTGCAGATGGCAGTGATATCAGTCTGCCGAAGGAGGTATGGGAGGTCGTTGACCTAGACAATAAATCGGCGCCATTCAGTTTTTGTGTGCGCAAGGGACGTCTTCTGCCATGACATCGAAATTATTTGATTTGAACGAAGTAGTGTGGAGCTCAGTATGTACTCCTTAGCACTTTGCTCAGAAAATTGCGCTAAAGACCGACTAACCCCTCGCGACCACGACGACGCTTACCCTTGATGCTCATGTAATCGGTGAGTAGACGTGTAATCACCGCGACAGGACGGATTGCTGTTTCTGACGCCTTTTACTGGTTCTTCTCTACTGCATTTCAGAAGTCCCTTGACTTCCTGCCAATTCGCCGGAGTGAGCTAAACCTGTGTCTGGTCGATTAGGTGCGCTAGAGAGCCATGTCGTCTATTTATAGTCGAGCGCGCGTCAGCCGCTGTAGGTGAGTGCGCCCTAATCTCATACTGCGTTATAAGCGGCGTTTATTCCTGATTGACGCCAGACCGGATGATAAACAGCGTTATCTTATAGCTAGTAATTAAATTAATTAAGTAAAAGTAACGGCAGTCTCTTTCCATTCTGCCCTTTTTCTGTGTTTCAGCTGCATATGCTGCAGTGCACGCATTCACGCCTTGTTCGGGTTTTCTTTCTGCTCTTATCGTTATCTCGTTTCGCCTTTACCAAATTATCGTGTCTCTTCTCGGCGCAAAGTGCTGCGCCATGTGTGGTCGTCAGTCTTGTTGTAGACGTCTCCATGGTGTGCTCTAGTGTTGCGTTTGTAGTGGACGTTAGAGTGAGCGATATAACTCGAAATCTTCTTGCTTCTTTAGTTCTTTACGAGTAGCAGATTTTTATTTATTTATTTATTTCATTTATTCCGTCCTCAAAGTAAATTGGGCATTCTTTAAAGCAAACTGGACAAATTTCACGGCATGCTGGACACGTCTGAAAGCAATCTGGTCATCTCCAAATTAAAAGCGAGCGTCGTCCAGATTGAAAACACTTTATGAGGAGATCAAAATGAATTTTTGCTTGGAAAAATTTACGACGCAGTCTAGAAGAGGAGTCCACCTGTATCTCAACCAGATCTGGCAGCTTTACATTAGCCGAGGCAGTCTTGAGTGTCCCTCTGCAGTTATAATGTATTTATTTATTCATTTGTTTATGGCGTGAATTACAATCAATCACACGTGTAGAAAGCACAAACACAAGAAATATGAAGCTGAAGCCATCTACAAAACACCTCTGCGGGTTAAAAATGCTTAAACTGACGGACAGACAAGTTATCAAATCCTTGAGATTCGCCACTAACTATGGAAGGGTTTCGACCTCGCATGGAACTGTAATTTGACACCAGGATCATTAGAAAGAGCTCGGAATGCTGATTACGAATATGGGTGACAAAATTGCAAAATGAAACTCCTGAGCGAGTTGCGGCCTGCCGAAAGCGGGTGGCCTCACCACAGGCTGGCTGTGCGACACACCTGGCGCAAGAGTGGTGACCATGTGGGCTCCGTAAGAAGTGGCCGCCAGCTGCGGCGGTGGCGCAGCTGGCGGCCACTTCTTGCGGAGCCCCCACGGTCACCACTCTTGCGCCAGGTGTGTCGCACAGCCTGTGGTGAGGCCACCCGTTTTCGGCAGGCCGCAACTCGCTCAGGAGTTTCATTTTGCAATTTTGTCACCCATATTCGTAATCAGCATTCCGAGCTCTTTCTAATGATCCTGGTGTCAACTTGAAGTTCCATGCGAGGTCGAAACCCTTCTCTAGTAAGGGACTTCTCCCATTGCCTCCCTATTCTATTAGCTATCGTCTTTACAAATCTCTCCACCACTAGGACTGATACTACCACGACAAGCGTCATTTAGGAGAGTTACATTTTCTATTCCTTAGCTCCTCCTTTTCCCTTACTAATGAGCACAGAGAGGAGTATTTTCTATGTTTGATGATCGTTTAAGGGGCCTGTGCGAAACGAGACCAAACCTCACTTCTTGTTTCCTCCTCTCATCCTCTCAGTTTGTTTACTAACCTTGGCAGTTATTTATTTATTTATTAACCTAAGCCTATGACTTTTCAAGTCAAAGAGAACTATCCCAAATCGAAATGGGCTTCTTCTACATTAAACTAGATACTCTCCAAAAATGTTAGAATAATTTTTTGTTTAAGGGAAATTTTAGTATAACCTTCTTTAAAGTTTTAATTCACTTCTCAATAGGAGAACACTAGGTTTGAAATTTTATAAAAAAAAAATTGAGGAAAAACAATGGAAGCCTGTTTAAAGAGCAGGAATGCAGCCATTTTATATCGCCAAAACAGAGATTGCTCCAAAATAATTTCACGAGAAAGACATATATACGTAGCTGTGGATTGGCCTATCACAGTATTCCTAGTGCTAGGACTCGCAACATCCATCTCAAGCTGCCGTCCCTTGAATCTAGAAGGAAGCTAATTGATGTATCTATGGTGTACAAGATACTCAATGGTTTGGCAAAGGTAGATATAGAACAGTTCTTCTCTCTTAGGCCCCGTTTATACTTCGTCGCGGCGCGACGCGATGCCACGTATAGTGGCCATATTGATTGTGCGACGCGATCGATCAATTTGGCCTCATTGCGTGGCCATCGCGTCGCGCCGCGACGAAGTATAAACGGGGCCTTAGACGCTCCAACAGCAGAGGAGAGGTTTACAAACTAGTAGTAGCTAGGGCACGATCAGGTGTCATGGCTAGCACTTTTGCCACTAGAGCGGGGTCATCGTATAAAGCACTGATGAGGAATACTCTCCATTTCACCCGGTTCTCTGCTTTCAAGGATTTCGCAGCTGGCAAGCTACTTACAGGTTAGTGGTGCGAATGTATGAGCCGAATTCAGGGAAAGCACTATCTTGTAGTCGTTCCTGTGCTGTACTTTGTCGCTCGTTTGAATTACTACTCGTAATATGTTGGTGTCATCGCTACTACTACTTTTACTGTTGGTCTTTTCCTTTTGTTTAACGTTCGTCTTATGCGACGTAATAAATAAATAAATACATACATACATACATTTACGCTCAATCAAATAAATGTTGCGTCGAACCTTTGAGTGCATGGCGCGATCCAGACTTTTGATGCAGGACATGATTGCTGCCTTGCTGTTATTAAATTTCAATTTTTTTTTTTGCAAAAATAAAAGTGTTATAAAATTACTTCACTCATTCGGCAGCTAAAGTAAAAAAATTCAAAAAAAAAAAAATTATTCTGGGTTTTCCTTGAACATTCGTCTTGGAGAGCCTTTAGTTTAACTGTAAGAAGCTCGCTTCGATTTGAAAGACGTTCCATTTGATGTCAAAGTCTTAGGTTAGTGTCCAATTTGATGTGAAAAGTGTCCAATTTGGTTTAAAAAGTGTTCAATTTGATTCGAGAAGTGTCCAATTCGACGGGAGAATGGTATAAATAAATATGCCAGTACGGGCAAACTAAAGTAATAGGCTTCATGAGACAAATAACAATGCATTGATCCTTCTGAACCTATAAGAACATCTATTAGGTGACAAGACGCTAAAGTATAATAGCTTATCACAATGGCTAGGCCCAGCAGTGGAGTCAGTTGTTTACAAATATTTCGGACTGCGTCACGTCACATTAAATAATAGCTAAATGAATAACTAAAGATATTAAAGAAATAGAGGGTGGCCATTCGCTGCTATGGAGCTATTGCATAGGAGCAGCGTGTTGACGTGGTTTTAGCCGCGTTTTGAAGCGTATAGTCACTAACTCTGCTTCAATGTCCCGTCATTTGTTCTCCGTGCAATGTCAATCCCTTGTTTTCCTCAACAGAATTTCTGGCTGGCCTTTGTACAGGCCCCTCTCTGAGTGTCACGTACCTTGTTGTCGCTCACTATACCAGTCAGACTTGCCACAGCGTTGTAATATGTGCTATCGACGATTTGCTGGCGCATCACCGAACACCGCTCATCCGCTCGTGATGCGACACTTGAAAGAAGTGCCCATTCACTGATCAGTGCGAAAAGATTTCAATGCCTGCGTGCAATAGCGTTTCGTACATAAAGGGGCGTGGCGTATCGGTGAAGGCCTTCACATGAATCACACCATTACGCATGTTCTCGTGCACGTGCTGAATGCGCACCTGTGTTGGTTTATCACGTCGTACGCCTGCTTCGTCTGTGTTGCTCGTTTTTTATGACGATGTGCGCAGACCTATCCCAATCGAGCGGGCCTTTATGGATCGAACCCGCGCCTCTCCTTTCCGAGCTGCCGCTAGCTCACCAGCGCAGTTTGATCGAACGCAAGTTCCGCGATGTTGCACAAAAATACATCCTTCCAGCAGCATATAAGCTTAGTAACTGGCGTGCTAGATTCTTAGGGCACGCGAGAGGTGCAGTCGTAGGAGCCGTAAGCTGTCATATGCACCTGATTCCAGGTTCTTAGTTTGGATTTCCCGCCCAGCCCAATCAAGCCTTCTGTCTTTCCTGGGTAGATGAGTTGGTATGGATTTTCTTGAGAAGGATGAAACACTGACAGGGTCATCGTCTGGCCACAGCAAGAAATTGTATCCAAAGACGCCCATATATTGCCTTCACGATCTTCGGTAGAAGAGAATGCGTAGCGGACCTCAAACAACGATTGATTAACGCTGTCCTTTCCCCTTTTATACTTGCAATCGTCACATCTCCAGTTAGTCACCAAGAATTTACGATAAAAATCGGTGTTAAACAGTATTTCTTGGAATGCGCCACGCATTCTGTTTCTTCGATCATCGTGGTGGCAATTTGGATACGTATTTGGTTTGTAGGGCGCGTGTAGCGCAGCCGGAGGAGGTGCCCGCTGTTGCGTGCAGCTGATACCATGTTCCTGGTTCGGATTTCCCGCTCAAGCCAACCAAGCCTTCGATCCTTTTGGGGTCGGTGAATTGGTACCAGTTGTCTGGAAAGAATAAAGGCTGACTTGTTCATCGGCTGGCCACCGCACGTCATTGTATGGCCAAATACGCATTCATGTCGCCTCCACGACATCCGTAGAAGTAGAATGCGTGGCGCATCCCAAAAGGGATTAAGTAGCGTCGTCCTTGATCCTTTATTAGGTTCGTACAATTGCCTGCGGTGGTCAGCCAATGGACATTTCAGTCTTTTATCGTTCCTGGACCAGGCTATTCTTCGACTCCGTAGAAGTGGAAAGCTTGGTTAGCTTGGTCGGGATAAGAACCGAGTACCTCGATTCATGGTGCGCGAATCAGTTGGCGTTTTCTTCGACTGAGTTCCGTCACACTGCGGCGAAATCTACGTGGATTAAGGCTATGGAAGCGGATATTTCCCGAGCTGATGACGCAAGGAGGGTCTGCACAAACACCACCACACTGCTTCATTCCATCGGAGTCTTGGATCGTTAATTGTTCTATAGCCTCATGTCGAACAACGTCTGATGCAAGTCCTGAAGAGCGGGGTTGGGTTCACCCTCTATCGCTTCTACAACTGGTAGCTTTTCGATGGGGCGCAGGAAGTCTAGGGTTCCTTCTGCAGGTAGATATACCATTTTCTCGTCGAGTCAGACACTTTTCAAACAAAAATGGACACTTTTCAAACCAAATTGGACACTTTTCACGTCAAATTGGGCACTCTTCTAAGCTGGCCTATGAACTTTGAATCAAAGTGAACGTCTTCCAAATCAAAACGAGCTTCTTACAAGTTAAACTACAGACTCTCCAAGAATAATTTTTGTTCGAAGAAAGTTTAAAATAACTTTTTTTATTTTTTTATTTCAGCTGCCCGAATCAAATGAGTGTAATAATTTTATACAATTTTTATTTTTAGAGATAAAATAGCAAGTTAAACTTTGTTTAAAGCGCTGCAAGACAGCAATTATGTAATGCTTTAAAAGACTGGGTTGCGCCATGCACTCGGAAAGCAAGTCGCAATGTTTATCTGATTGATAGTGTAAACACTGCTTACATGCAGCAAGAAAGTCAAGATATGTGTATTTTTTGCAATTGTTTATGTGGCACCATTAAATGTAAAATTGCTAAACAAAGATTTTGCTATCAATCGAATAAAACTCGCGAAGTTTCGGACGGGGGCATGCAATCTCTGTTTTGGCAATATAAAATGGCCGCCTTCCTGCTATTCAAAGCAAGCTTTAAATCTTTGTTTTTCCTCAAAAAATAAAATTTTTATAAAATTTCAAACTATGTGTTCTCTTATTGGGAAGTGAAGTAAAACTTCAAAGAAAGTTATACTAAAATTTCCATTGAACAAAAAATTATTCTAACATCTTTGGAGTGTTTAGTTTAATGTTTAAAAAACTTCATTTCGATTCGGAAGAGTTCGCTTTGATTTGAAAAGCCTTAGGTTAGCTTAGAAGAGCGTCCAATTTGATTTGAAAAGTGTCCAATTTGACGTCAAATGGTATATATAGAAGAATAGAGTCTTTATGTCAAAGTCCTTGTATGTTATGAGCGACGAATAGCGTGTACCCTCTGTTCCAGATTTGCGCCCCATGTCTTTCCAAATTTCTTTGTTTGCTTTCAGAATTACGCTCCTTCTTCGGGCAGGGTTACATTCTGCTACAAACTTGAAGTCGGACAAGGGTTTCCTTGTCTCACCACGGTTTTTTGCATTTTTTACTTATGATAATGCCATTTTTGATTTATTCATTGCCCTTGAGAGTGCGCATTTCGTATTCAGATGTATGCATGTCTGCAACGTGGTCTATGAGAATGCATACCTCTCGCGTGGCCCCGCCCACGACGAGCTGACATACAATGTTGAGATGGGGAACATTTTATAGGCTTTTCCTGCTTCGTTTGCTCATTTAGTTTCAGAGTTTCGATTCACTGCGTTTTGTTTCGTGCTGTTTTCATGCTGTTTTGCTCGACACTCGTTTCCCTTTTCCATTCCAAATCAGAGGATAGGATCTGTCTATGAATCAAAACCGTTTTCGGTCAAATGATGATGAAGAGTGTTTGAGAGTAATCAAGTGAATGGCGGTATTCCCAGCGAAGCGGTTTTTGAGCGAACAGCCAACATGCTACATGACTGAGCGAGAGTGCATTTCCAGGAGAGCGTGTGGGGTGGGCCCCAAATTGATTGTGACACTCATCCGGCCCACTGCAACTAAATTGCCTCCTCGGAGATGGGCCGACGGCGGCGGCCGTGGCCGTGGCGGATGCTCGGGCTCTTGTCGAAATAGCAGCGACTAGGAGTCTTTGCGCATGCTTTGGCTTTGTTTCCGGCTTACAAAGAAGGCTGCCGTCAAAACAACTACATGGGATACTTTTTGCGGATTTCGTCTTTGTTTCTCAGTTGTTCAGTGGTTCGGATTGAAGAGGCTATAGCTTTTCCTTGTTATTCTTTCCCAGGTTATAGCATTTGGCTGTTCATTTGGGTCTGAAAGGTCATCATGACATTGCTGCTAGTAAAGCTGTTAGAAATATGCTAAGCCCATATGTCTAAATGAAAATGTTGTCGTTATGGTTTTGCGTCAATGCACTTCTTTAGAAGCTCACGTTTTAGCCTCAATTGGTTCTACATAGTCTAAATGCCTGTTACAGTTCTACGAAAAATTGACTATATCGCTGTTGGCTGACTTCAAATCCAACGCTCTTGAAACCGGAGCATTTTCTTATCACTTTTTTATTCTTCTGTGCTTACGTACCTTCGGTATTCGTTAAAAGATTATTTATTGCGGTCGACTTTTCGGCAAAATCGCCTTCTTCAAAAACAAAATGAAGCTTCGGATCTATCCTGGTCCGGGGTCACATAACTAAAAAGTAGGTAACGAAAGGAATTGAGACTTACCGAGCGCCTCCCAGAGAACGAGCTGGAACCTAAAAGAAACCAAAAACGAACGAACAAACAAAAAAAATCGCCGCGGTTCACAACCGTCTCGGCGGGCAAAGAGCGACGGAATGGAGGCATGCCGCGTGCTGACCGCCGCCTGACATGTTATAACCAGGATCAAACATGGTGAGGAGGGAACCCAACTTTGCCGGCTTACAACCGCAACAAATGTAATTTTTCGTTTTTTTTTCTTTGTGACTTTTTCTTGTTTAGGGTCCTATGTTGTTCCGTAGGAGCCGCTCGGTAAGTCTCAAGTGGATTTGCTACATATACTTTTTAGTTATGTGCCCCCCGGACTAGGATAGATCCGAAGCTTCAAATATGGCTATACGGTCGAAAACTTCTTCCAGGTCTGAAGAAGACGATTTTTTTTTGAAACGTCGGTTGTAATAAATAATCTTATAGCAAATCTGATAGGCACAGAAGTATAAGCAACTTCTGTTGCATGTTGTTCTTTCATGCCCAAAGGGAATCACTCAGCACCTACGACTACATACATAGGCCCTCTGGAAAGTGCGAGCGCTAATCGATAGAACTGTAGCTTGCAAGGCTATCACCAAGGCAAGCACGAAACTGGCGGCCGGTGAGCAAACATGTACCGTACTCTTTTTTAGACGTCAAAGAATTGCGCCGCGTGTAATTGCACACTTTTCCTCGGGAGGTTCTGTATTTGATGGGAAGACGTTTTGGCTGAAGCGGAGCGTCTGTTAGCCACAGAAATGGATGGAAGGTTTATAGATGGGAGGTGCCCGTTTAGACGCAGATCAGCAAGAATTAAGGCTTGCATAGAATAGCCTACAAATATGTAGAAAAGGTGATGTCAAACTTTTTCAGAAATTGAAATTTTAGTCGTAATTGATCATGATCTTCTTGCAGCTTGGATTCGTAGTAAAACTAACTGATCAGGGTATTGTTTAGTTCGTTAAATTCTATCCGAAGGCGTCAGAACAGGAGCAGAAGTTCTAATGGCCTTATTGCATACCTTGTTATGGTCATTCAAGCATTGCTTACGTTTCTGGGACATCCTATTCGGCACATTATTATGGAGCATGCCATTCCAAAGGGAATAGCATGACTTCCTCTTGGTTTCTCTCACACGACATGTACTGTGGGTTCAGTAGGCCTGCTGATGGGGGTAAAGGTACTTCTTTTTCGAAAGAAAATTGCTAAGGATGTATGATGTGTTGTTTTTGTTTTGACGCGATGTGCCATCTACAGTTGGAATGAAAACAACCCTTTCCCTGTCCTGAAGGGTTTGTTTTCTAAAGTTTTGTCTGGAAGTTTAACTTTTCCTCGATGTTTTTCTGCCTTTCACGCTCGTCGTAACGACTGCCAATCAGTGGCGAGGATAAGCCGTTGTACTGAAACTAGGCCACGAGCTAGAAATGCTATACAAGAAAAGAAGACTGTGGATCGGCGGCTGAGATTACATCTCATCGACGGATCACTGCACGACGATTTGTCTTCTTGCAGATGCGTCGCTGGTTTTTTTTTTGTCCGTTTTGCTTTTTGCTCGTTGATTTGAGTGATAGTTATTCTGCAACACGTCAAGATTTATGAAAACCTGCAATTGCAGGCTTCAAAATGATTCTTCTCATCATTCGGCAACCAAAAACCAAGGTCCTGTCTGGAATCAGGTTCTCGCTAGAAGGTGAAAAAATAAAAAAATAAAAAGATCCGTAGTACAAGCGCGCATATTCTCGCGATTCCTACTTCAAATTGTGAATTCGGGAGAAAATCGATAAATTGTTACAGGATGTTTTGTTACGATCAAAACTATTGCGCCAGGCGGGACTCGAACCCGCATCTTCTGCTTTCCGGGCAGCGATGTTCGGTTCCATGCTGATATCAGCGGCCGGCCCAACCCCGTATTACGGGTGGGTGCTGACGGACCTCGAGGATATCGCGGATGTTACGTGCGGTCAAACAGCGCCGGTGGTGTAAGGCGAACATCGCTGCCCGGAAAGCAGAAGATGCGGGTTCGAGTCCCGCCTGGCGCAAGAGTTTTGATCGTAACAAAACATCCTGTAACAACTTACAGCCTCTATATCAGCCACTCCAGGCTTAAGCTAATGTGTTCAAGCATTGTTACTAGTAAGGTCCTCAGCTTAACCGGTTCCATGCTGATATCAGCGGCCGGCCCAACCCCGTATCACGGGTGGGTGCTGACGGACCTCGAGGATATCGCGGATGTTACGTGCGGTCAAACAGCGCCGGTGGTGTAAGACGAACATCGCTGCCCGGAAAGCAGTAGATGCGGGTTCGAGTCCCGCCTGGCGCAAGAGTTTTGATCGTAACAAAACATCCTGTAACAACTTACAGCCTCTATATCAGCCACTCCAGGCTTAAGCTAATGTGTTCAAAATCGATAAAATCAATCGATAATGTACGTACGACCGGTGATTTCTATTCGTTGTGGTATTTGTTCGCCAACCATCGTATACGCAGGAAGCCACCTCTCGACTGTAAGGATACGGAAAAGAAACTGAGCGACAACGGTAGCCGACTAGCTGCAACAAACCGTGAACAAGAGGAATTCCAATTACAACTGCAAAGCTATCCAACACAGAAAGGACAACCGAATTCTGGCGCTGAAGCAGTATTACGACCGTGGAGTAGCGCACAAACATAAAGTACACCTATACTCGGGAGCGGGCGCCGAAGCGATTTATTGCAGTTATGAAAAGAAGGACAATAAAGAAGGACAACTGGACTGAAGAGCCGCCCACGGAACGAAGAGCTGTGATGCGTGACTGTTACGGATTACAATGAAGCAATTGGCCAAGGCCTGAGGAAAGAGAACATGGAAATGAGAGGGGAATCTCAACCAATTGTTCTCCGGCTGTATAAAATGAGCGGCGAAACAGTAGGAGGGCAAGCTCGGCTAATCTCTTCTTCTATCGGTGAATCGGCTGGTCCTCCTCGGTGAACACCGCACCAGCAAATCTGCTGGTCCCTCGTTAAGGCCCATCCTCGGGGCCACAGTGCACGCAATTCCATCTTCCCTGAAGACGGACCTTACACAACTAACCAAACCTGGGCAGAGTTTGGTAATGCGAATCTAGGTTTGAAGCCTTTTCTCGGATCTATCCTAAATGGGTGGAGGGGGGGGGGCGTATAACGTTTATAAAAATTAACCGATTGACTTGACACTTGCGGATCGGCTTCAAAAGGCCGAAATAGGACCCAAAAACAAACAAACAAAAAATCGCGGCGATAGCGAGGATGTTTCGGCGGGAAAAGCGCATTCAAACGAGTGCAACTGCATTGCACCAATCTGCAACTGGGTCCAACGCCGGTTGGCGATAGAGCGCGGATTGTTTCGCGCACCCTGCTCCTTTAGCCTCCCTCCCCCCGACATTTCGCCACTTATGGTGAAGCGTGAGTTCTTCTGTGGGGATTTAGTTAGGAAATGACGAAAGGCAAGGGAAGGGACTCCAGGATGAGGTGTGTCCATGCTGCTCGAAACTACTTTCGTCGTTCAGGGGAAGTCTGAAGCTGGGTTCCGACTCTTGGAGCGCAGAAGCGCATGTAGTTGGAAAAATACGCAGAAAACGCCAGCAAATTGTGTAGACGTCAAAATCCCTCAAATCTCAACCAGTCGGTTGAAATGCAAAAACGCCGCATCGCAGGAGAACCGAACCCTCCGACCTCCGTTGCTTTAAGCAACGCTGTTACCTACTGCGTCACATCCGCTTGCCGGTGTGCCATCGCGGGCGTACAAGCCTTAAGGCCTTCGCAGACTCGCCGCCACGCGGCGCGGCACCACGATTGCCATAGATATCGATTTGCCTCGCGAGGCGATTCTGCGTCTCTGCCCCATGCTTAAAGTTAGGGCTGCCGCGTGGCGGCGAAAGGGTGCGAAGGCCCTTAGGGCAGTCGTGTTCATCGACCGAATGTCCACGAGGATGCCGAGGCAGCAGTGCTCACTACGGTATCCCGCCAACCTGCACATCAAGGCCCAGATTGGGATCTATCCTAGGTCATAACTAAAAAGTATGTAAAAATCGACTTGGGACTTACCGAGCGACTCCTACAGAGCACGATAGAACCTAAAACAAAGAAAAAAGGAACGGATAAATAAAAAAAATCACTGCGGTTTGACAACTGTATCGGCGGGGAAGGAGCGACGCAATGGAGTCGTGCCGTGTGCTGACCACCGCTTGACATGTTAGAACCAGGATATAACATGGTGAGGAGAGCGCATAACTTCACCCGCTTACAACCGCGGCGAAAACATTTATTCTTTTCGTTTTTTTTTGCTCGTGAATTTTTCTGGTTTAGGTTCTATCGTGCTCTGTAGGAGTCGCTCGGTAAGCCCAAATCGATTTTTTACATACTCTTTAGTTATGTGCCCCCCCTGGACTAGGATAGATCCCCAGATTGGTGCAATGTAGTGTTTTTCCATCCAAACACAGCTGACCGCCGTCTGTTATGACCCGGATCCATCCTTGTGAGTCGGGCATATAACTTTGTCTGTTTACAACCGCGGCAAAACCGAATGTATTTTTTTCATTTTTTTCGTGAATTCTGTTCGTTTAGGTTCTTTGTTGGCCCTAGAAGCCGCTCCGTGAGTTTCTAGTCAAATTGTTAGTTTAGTTTTAGTTTTTTTTTCATAGTTTTTAGTTATGTGCCCCCCCCCCCCCCAATTAGGGCAGATCATTTTCTCCGCTCTTGTGCGTTTGTGACCGACAGACAGACAGGCCGACAGATGGAACGATTGGCTGTTCCTTATATAATAGGATAAGGTGTAACATATCTTGCGGAACTCATTTATTTCACTAAACCAGACGTTCAGCAGCTTAGGAGCCGCCGAACGTCTGATTAGGGGCTTCGCCTCCAAACCCCGGGAATGGAACAATCCTAATCTTCCTCCATCCAATACTCCTCTGAATCTCATAGTCACTCTCTTTAGCTCTTCCCCCACTATCCCCGCTAATACTTCCTTACCGATGTACTTGCAAAGAAACGGAGTGAGAACCAATGACACTGAGTCCCGACTCATGTGTCACCACATTGCCACGACGTCTATCACACTTGTGTACCCCTACACACGTGCCACGACTTCTCTGACCCATCTTCAGAAACTCGACGCACATTGGTCCCACTTGCTGTTCCCCTCTGCACTGGTACCCCTTACTCGGAATCCTGCACGAGTTTGACGTCTGCGGCACGTCTTCTGAATCCCTACGCACGTTAGACAACGGCTTCGGCACGTCTTCTGAACCCCCTACGCACGTTGGACGACTTCTGCGGCAAGTTTTCTAAATCCCTTCGCACGCTAGATGACGTCTTCAGCACGTCTTCTGAATCCCAACGGACGTTGGACGACGTCTGCGGCCCGTCTTTTAAATCCCTACGCTCCGCACTTGATTCTCATTCATACCCTGACGCGCTGCTCGCTCAACATATCGTAAACTTGGAGGATCCGCCGCCAAGGTTATCAGGGGTCGGATTCATCAACGACCTACGTAACTTTAGCGAAGAATTGTCAGCGAGAAGCTCAGATAACGCGGCTTATCGCTCACTATATCGCTTGATAAGCCGCCTTATTTGAGCGTTTACAATTCTCCGTTAAAATGGTTAAGCTCAAAGAAAGCTCGGCTGGCTTACGTCGCACTGTCGCAGCCATCTCTTGCCTTTAATCCTCCCTCCCCGTGACGGACACCTGACATTAGCTGATTATATACCGTAGGATATGAAGAGTTAAAAAAAGCTAACTCGTCCGTGAGTCTGTCCGCAATCGCGTTGCAGCACCTCTAATCGATACATATTGATTTTTGTCATAGTTGATCGTTTATGATGCCAATGATGCTAGAATAGAGACAGCTGGACTGTAGAACAAGTAATAGCAGCGGTCAAGGGATCGATGTACACCTGGAGAAGCATTCCTAATTGGGCGGGGCTTGAATATGTTCAAAATCGCGACTCGTTGCTTCCCCCTGCCTTTATTCTCTAGTCTTTACTCTTCTGAGAAACTTCTTCTCGTCTTACTTCTGTCATGTATTTCTCGTCCGCGGCGATGACTTGCCGTACAGAGGTGTTCGTTCGACCGTTTTGCTATCATTCGCACTGTGCGCGCTGATCGCCGCCGCTTGACAAATCGTCCGTGGCGTCGCGGCGGCTCACTTCGACGGTGTTCGCTGCGCACCTCCTCTGTTCGATCGTTGTCTCGCCTTCAAAACCCCAGCCGAAGAACCATTTCGATCGTTTTGAAACCCGTCATCCCGCGTCATCTCGTCCGATATCCATCGAATCTCTGTCTTTCAGATGAGTTCTTAGCGATTCGTTCGTTGATTCGCCTCTGCAAACGGTGGTGGTGGAGGTGAGAGAACGACGTAATGCCGCTAATGACACGAAACAAGGTCAAGGTACTGCTAGCGCTGTTCGTCGTCGGCGGTACGCTACATCTTGTGCTCGATAAGGTAAGTGATCCACCACAGAGACGTCTTCCATGGAGAGGAGTCGCTGAAGATTTCGCTTTCTTTGCAGGGTCAAACTATTTACGATAACTTTGATCGTATCAGTACGTATCTGGACGACGATCCGTTGGAATCGGTTCTGGCGAACACGGTGATTCATCACGACAGTGATGGCAATCAGTCAACCCTCGCGTACTTCACCAGCGAAGGGGTCACCCGAGGACCCGCTGTCACGGATATGATGCTTAACGTCGGCAACGACACGGATGAAGGTAAGGTTTTCATCAGGTCCATTCCTCGTTTATAACCTACATATTTGTTCATTGTGTGTGTGTTTTTTTTTTTGTTTCCTAGTTGGATGGGGTACGTGTGTTTCAATCCGAACTGCGAGCGCCATGTGACATCTGCAGAAGGGGTGTGCGTAATTACGATTTACGATTTACGATCTTACGGTTTACGGCGATTTTTGGCAATTTTTTATGATTTACGATTTACGACATTTTGGGTCAAATTTTCGTAAATGTTATCGATCTACGGGCAGCTGACGTTCTAATGACATGAGGCTACTCCGATTAGAAAGATGTGTCTAATTTCTTTTCTCTAATAGCTTGTTCTTACTTCGTTTCAGCGTCGTTTTTTAATGCTTTAATGTGACACCATGATAGACGACACCGTATCGTGCGCAGTCTTTCCGAGTTCAACCTATCGTTTCTGAAACTTTTGGCAGCACGTCTTTGCAACATGTGACTTAAAATTGTCGTAAAGAAGGTAAACATTCTTTCCCGTCATGGTCATTTCCGTTGCCTAGCCTCACCCACCGTTTGCAGTTGGACAGCTTAAATGTTGGCAGTCCTGGCGGTGCCGGCTCTCAATTTTTTTTGTGTCAAACTTGCTTTGAAGAGTGTCCAATTTGGTTTAAAAAGTGTCCAGTTTGACCTGAAAATGGTATACTTCTCGGTGAAGTATGCACAATGACGCTAAAACTCCTTACTACGTTATAAAGTTGTGGGTGGCATGAAGAAAGGTGGCGAAGTGAACCAATTATTCCAGCGTGCTTCTCTGAGCTGTTCACCAAGATTGTTAAACAGGCTTCACTTCGGCTGACGTTTCAGCGTCTTCGCCTTCTTCGGAGCCTGGAAAAGTCGAGAATATTAGTGAAACTATTCACCCAAACGCCATTTCATCCTACAGAATAGTGTTCTCAAGACAGCTAGAGTAAAGGACCGATGTACCAGGTACAGCGTATCAACTAACCTTCCAGGTGAGTGCCGATGAGCACCACCAGTCACCCGTGGATGGAGATAGACGTGGGTGAGTGAGTTTAGCCCCGGATACCACCCGAATTAAATACCCTGCAGGTCAGATCAGATTGATCAAAACCCACAGAGCTCGACAAAGGGTGCCAGTTCCTGGGTTATCGCTATGCACTCGTCTTTGCGGTTGACCTGTGGATTTCTGGTCGCTATCCAAAGCGCCTCAAGTGTCCTGCTTGCTGAGATGTCGCTTTCTCTCGCTAAGATGGAGACGGACACTAGGAACATGGCGCCATAGTGACATCGGACCGTGTGCTCTCCCCAAGGAGTTGACACATTGGGTTTCTTGAAGCCATCTAGATGCTCCCTGACTCTAATACACAACGGTCTACCCGTTTCCCCTATGTACTCCTGCCCCCCCCCCCCTCATTCTACATGACATGAGGTATACCACCCCAGATGTCATGCAGTCTCCCTCGGAACCAATTATTTCATAAACTTCCATACATTTTAACGTTTACTTTAATTGTATGTGATTGTAGAAGAGGTATAGGTTGCGCCCCTCTCCCTCTCTCTCTCCCCCCCCCCCCCCCCCTCCCTAAGGCCAATTTGCGCCGAGTTGTGTTGGTATTTTCCAGCACGTCGATACTTGCTGTGGTCCTCATAGTCCGCCATAGTCGGTTGTTTTTGTGCTTCCGTCAAAGGCTCTGCTGAATGTATTGCATCTCACTTCCATCGATGTCCCATAAGAACAATAGACCCCGGCTACTGAATGCATAATGTGGGATGTTCGACATAATTATTTCACGTAATGTGTATGCCTACGGTGCAGTATAACTCGAAACTAGGGGGACCATGTAACTTGTTAGTGTAACGATGTAAACAACTGATTTCGTGAAGGTTTCAGCCATGTGGTACGGTGCTAAAGGGTCAGAACAGGAGTGCATGTCTCCGTTAAATCGTTGAATTTCCTTAAAAAGTATAGACGCTGCGTAGTGTGGTTTCAATTGAAAAATATCAGTGGGACCATTTTACATCCCATCTTTATAGCAGGTGGGCACTTTCAAATGAAGCCTTCAAAACTGCTTGAATTTTGACAACCTGCGAATTCAAACCGGTCACCTTCTAAATAAAAACGAACGCCTCCCAAACTAAACTACAGTTCCCTCCCGTTATGACGCCTCCGGTTAAGACACGACTCTCGATATAGCGTAGACTTTCTCTGGCCTCGGCCAGCTTACCTTGACGCCAATACAAATCAATTCGGCTTAAGACGCGTCGGATACAATGCTACTCCAGTTATAACGCTACCCGGGTTCAGTTCCGGTCCCACACCGAAAATGAAGAGGAGGAAGACGCTGACCGGGTATACCATCAGACCTACCTTTCTATTGCCTCGTTCGTAGTCGCAACCAGCACCTGTTTGACAATGAATTAGATGAGTGTAGGCGTTTTGGATCTATCCTAGTCCGGTGGGAGGCGGCCACATAACTAAAAAGTACGTAACAAATCTACCTGAGACTTGCCGAGCGGCTCCTACATAACGACGTATGACCTAAACTAGAAAAAATCGCGAAGAAAAAAACGAAAAAATTACATTTGTTTTCCCGCAGTCGTAAGGAGGCGAAGTTATATGCCCTCCTTACCAAGTTAGATCCTGGTTATAACATGTCAGTCAGCGGTCAGCACGCGGCATGCCTCCATTGCGTCGCTCTTTGCCCGTCGAGACGGTTGTAATACCGCGGCGATTTTGCCGCTCGATAAGTCTCATTTCATTTTGTTACATACTTTTCAGTTATGTGCCCCCCCCCCCTAACTAGGATAGACCCGACGTTTTTCATGCGTGCCCGGCCCACAAAAGTGTTCACAGTCAGCAATATATCGAGCGCAGTATGAGACTACCGGTAGTCATTAGAAGCTGCTGCAGATTGTAGGCTTTTCTCTATCAGAAACGAGAGAAGATCAGGATTAAAGCTTAGACTATTCGAAACAATATCCTACACATCTGTTTTTAGCCTAGAGCAACTGCTATGAGGATATGTGCAGTCACATAATGGTTTGTTGCGATCAGAATCCTCGCGCCATTCAGGAGTTGTACATGCACCTCTGCTTTCCGGGCAGGATTGCAGCACGCAACATCCCGATATCGTGGAGAGGACTGAGAGGCCACCGCAATGAGGATATCGGATGCGGCGGGCGATTTAACAGCACTGATAGCGTAATGAGCTAACATCCTGCTTGGAATGTTGAGAGTGCGGGTCCATGGGACATGGTCTCGCCTGGGACGCGAGTTTTGATTTCGGCAAAAGATTCTGTAACATCAGGTTACACAGTTTTGTTGTTGATCACCTTCAACATTCTTCGGGTACTGTTAGGTTGTAACGAATTAAATGGCACTGGCTCGCGCCATTTTTTGGCGCGTCTTTACGCGTTTGATCAAGAACAAACCGTAACATGTGGCATATCATTTAGAAGCGCAAACTTTGCTCTACCGGCGAGTACCAAATTTTCTATGTAAAAGTGGGAAAACTTTAGAGTTTTATTGACTTTTTTGCAGATGGAGAACAGGGTAATCCGAGGCATTTACTTGTATGAATTCAAGCTGGGCACTACAGCTAAGGAGGCGGACGAGAGGATCAACGCCGCATTCGGTCAAGGATGTTCCACAATTCGGACGGCGTATCGTTGGTATCAGAAGTTCCAGAATGGAGATGAGAGCTTGGAAGAACATGAAGGTCGTGGGAGGCATAGTGATGTTGATGAGGACAAGCTGAGAGATGTGGTAGAGGAGGATCCACACAAAAGTACCAGGGAGATAGCGAAGGTTCTTGGCGTCAGTCACAACACAGCTGCCCGGCATCTGAAGGAAATTGGAAAGACCAAAGAGCTGGAAAGATGGGTGCCTCACGAGCTGTCTGAGGAGCAAAGAAACCGACGATATGAGATCTCGTCCGCACTGCTTCTACGGAACGAAACGAGCCCATTCCTTGATCGCATCGTAACTTGTGACGAGAATGGATAATGTACGACAACAGGCGACGATCGGCACAGTGGGTGGACAGCGATGAGAGCCCCAAGGTTTTTGCGAAGACGGAATTGCACTAAAAGAAAGCAATGGTGACAGTATGGTGGTGTTCGCTGGGAATTATTCACCACAGCTTCCTCCCTCCCGGTGAATCCATCACGGCAGAGAAGTACTGCATTGAAATTGAAGAAATGATGAAAAAGTTGAAGGACATCCGTCCGGCCTTGGTAAACCGAAGGCGAGTTCTCCTTCTGCACGACAATGCTCGCCCCCATGTAGCACGAATGACGTTGCAGAAATTGAATGAGCTGAGCATTGAAACTCTACCACATCCTCCGTTTTCTCCCGACCTCTCCCCAACAGACTACCATTTCTTCAAGCATCTTGGCGACTTCTTGGTAGGGAAAATATTCAAATACCAACAGGATGCCGAAAGTGCCTTCGAAGATTTCGTCAATTCCAGAACTTCTGATTTTTATGCTATTGGGATAAAAAAAAGCATGTGTCACGTTGGCGAAGATGTGTAGAATCAGAAGGTTTTTGTTTCGATTAATAAACTTGCCTACAAGCCGAGATATTAACTGTTTAAATTTACAGTGGTTCAGTGCCATTTATTTCGTTACAACCTAATATGTATAAACGCAAAGATATCCTTTGCCTTCCTCATGGTCGCATATTCCACTTCTATAGTCATATTTAGCCATTGTATGCGATTCCAAATAAATCTGCGCGTCAAAGAGTGTAAAAAAAACGTCAGTTCCGCTTACGACGTGACTCCCGTCATAACGCGGATTTTCTCCGGTCCCTTCAAACGCGTTATAACGAGAGGGGACTGAACTTAATTATTAAAAATTATTTCAACAGCTATTCAGACTTATTGCCGTACATTGTATAGTGTAATAAATAGCATTGGAAAAAGTCCAAAAAATAGGGAAGGCTGTTGAAAATAATTTCAAATAAGCAAGTAATTTAATTTGGAGGGCGTTCGTTTTTATTTGGAAGATGTTGATTTGATTTTGAAAGCTGTCAAAATTCAAGAAGTTTCAAAGGTTTCATTTGTAAGTATCCAAATGTCGTGAAGATGGTACATACAACGGTTCCATTGATATTTTTCGATTGAAACAACACTATGCAGCTATCTATACATTTTAATGAAATTCAACGGTTTAATGGAAACGCACACTCCTGGTTAGAACAAGACAAAACGGGAGCGACACGTCAACTCATGTTTTTTCTGAACCTGTGAAGGCGTGTCTATGTGGTGGTGACTATCCTTATTTGTTTATGTTATTGACCGACCGGCTGCACTGACGGCTTCTTAACGGCTTCGCTGTGGTAATAACTTCTCATCATCAATTGTAGCTGCTACCTATGTCATGGTTCCTCAGGAAGAACATCTTAATTACATCGATTGGGGCAAGTTAGAAGGAAAATCGAAAAAATGAACGACATCCTTTAAAAAAACGATTAGTGACCAATATCGATTGATGGCGATCGATACTTCAAAACCAAACATCAGATTCGTGTTCAGCGACCTAGACTACCCCCAGTGCTGAAGCTTCGGAACGTTTGAACTACATCCACAAAAAATCGATAATTTGATCAATATCGATTGATGGCGACACACACACTCACACACAATACACACACACTCACACATGCTTACTCCTTTATATATAGTAAGATTATTGATCTCATATTATCCTACTATATATAATCGGCTAATGTCACGTGTCCGTCACGGAGAGGGGGGGGGGGGCAGAAGTCAAGATATGCCTATGACGGTGCGGCGTATGCCAGCCGGGTTTTCTTTCAGCTTAACTATGGGAGATTGCTGGCGATTTATATCCTTGGCGGCAGATCAGCCAAGTTTACGATATATTCATGGTGAAACTCGTCAGGGTGTGGATGGGATCAAGTGCAGAGCGTAGGGATTCAGAAGACGTGGGCAGATGTCGTCCAATGTGCGTTGGGATTCAGAAGACGTACTGCAGATGTCGTCCAACGTCGTAGGTATTCAGAAGACGTGTCGCAGACGTCGTACAACGTGTGTAGGGATTGGGAAGACGTGCCGAAGTCGTCGTCCATGGTGCGTATGGATTCAGACGACGTGCCGCAGACGTCATCCAACATGTGTCGGTATTCAGAAGACGTGTCGCAGACACGGACTCCACCTAATTTACAATTTCTATTGACGTCGTCGAACGTGTGTTGGGATTCCGAGTAAGAGGACCAGCACGAGGGGGACCAGTGAAGAGGGGATCAGCAAAGGGAACCACTAGAGGGGGAATAAGGGGACCAGACGAGCTTCCCTCAATATCGCCCAATGTGCGCCGGGTTTTTGAAAACGGATCATAGACATCGTGGCAACGTTGTGACCCGTGAGTCGGAACTCAGTGTCACATGTGAGTGACTGACTCTCACTCTCACCAGCACATAGGTAAGAAAGTATTAGCGGGGAGTGGGGGGGGGGGGGGGTAGGGAGGGTGACTATGGGATTCGGAGGAGTCGACCAATACCGATTAATTTCAACTATTTTTCTGCAGATTAAGCACTTCGGATTGGGACTCTCATTATCTGTTTCTCGCCACATAGAGAACGAGCACTTCGGAGAATAAATCGTGTATATGCGATAGAGGGTGGATGGGCTTCATAGGAGCCGTGAATATTCTGCCCTGCCATATCCCGCTGCACTAAACTATATAGTAGAACTATTTTTTTTACTGATAGTAAAGTTACTAAACGCGAAAAGGCCTAAAGAAGAAAGAAGGAAGATTGGGGTTGTTCTATTCTCGGGGTTTGGGGGCGAAGCCCCCAAACCAGACGTTTGGCAGCCGCTAGGCCGCTGAACTTCTGGTATTATATATTATTTATATTTGATCTTCAAGTTTTCCTTATCGTTTCACTTCTCTTGTTCGCTGTGTTAGCGACGGTTCACTGTCCTTTTAGTTGCTATTCCGATTTTTTATTATTTATTGTTTTTTTTTGTAATATTGTGCAGGTATTGTCTGTATTGTCTTATTCGTTATTGGGCAGCCATAATCGATCACTAACAAGGTTTCTTCTCCGGCTAAGGATCGCATTTGGCTACTAACTAGTCCGCCATGTTAATGTATTATGCATACCGCTTTCGGTCTTCGTATTCGCTTCTTTTCTTCTTCTTATGTCTCTAGGGCCTGGTGCTGCTGGAAGTGATATTCCTGCCAGTTTTCGATGGAGGTCCAGAGCGTGGCCATCACTGTGTCTCTTCCAAAAGGGGTTCTCTTCAAGTGCTACATTTTCAGCTTCTTTTTTTTTGGCGAATTCTTTGCTTTTCGAGGACTAAAAGAGGGCTGTCTCCATCACGAGTTGTCCTTTTTTCTGTTGAAACCTTTGTATTGGATCCGAATGTCGCTAACCCAGTCTTCTTTGAAAGTTCTCATAACGATGAGTCCCCGTTTCATCAAGAGCAGAAGAACCTCATAACGATGTATTGTTGCGACCAAAACTATAGCGCAAGCCAGGACTTGAACCCGCAGCTTCTACTGGCTGGGCGGGAATCCTCTACACCATTACACCTCGTGGAGGTGGATGTTGCGTTCGATTAAACAGCGCCGATCGTTGATGGCGTAGAGCATTCCCGCCCGGTTATTAGGAGGTGCGGGATCGAGTCTTGGCTGGCGCTAAAGGTTTTGATCGCAACAGAACATTGTTATGAGAGCTTATAACCTCGATATCAGCCACCTAAGGCTCGCAGCTTACACATTATGTGTTCCATGTCGGCAAGTGGAGCGCCTGGTAGTGTAGCCGGAAGAGTCACCGGCTGATGCTTGTCCGAATCAAGATTCCTGGTTCGGGTTTGCCGCCGAGGCCAATCAAGCCTTCCACCCCATCGAGGTCAATGAATTCGTTTCAGACTTGTCTGGGAAGGATGAAGCGCTGACTTGTTCATCGGTTGGCCATAGCAAGTCCTTGTATGGCCAAATACGCTTTCAAGTTGCCTCTGCGTTATCCCGTACAAGTAGAATTCGTGGCTCATCCCTCGATCACTTATCCTTTTCCAACAGGTATTGTGCCTTTCTTCCTTTTTCCTTCCAGTTACAAATCGTCAGAGAGCTACGTGGGTAAGGATAAAATAAAGGATAAAGGGGGCGTTACCTAAATTCCCTTTGGGATGCGCCACACATTCCACTCCCACGGGATATAGTGGGGGCGATTTGAAGGCGCGTCTGGTCTTGCAATGACCTGCGATGGCCAGCCGATAAACAGGTCGGCGCTTTATCCTTCTCAGACAAGTCTGGCACCAATTCAGTGACGCCGAGGGGATGGAGGGCTTGGTTGGTCTCGGTGGGAAATCCGAGCCAAGAACTTGGTATCGGGTGCAAGCAGCAGCCGGTATTTCCTCCGACTGCTCTATGTACGGCCTTAGAATGGCAACTCGCCTCCAGGACAAAATAATATATGATAGAATTATCCTTTACATAGTCTAACTAGCTTTGAAAAGTGTCTTTTTCGCAGAAATTGTTATATATCCTTGTCCAGTATAATTCTTCGTTTCTTATCATTCCATTTTTTCTGCACTTGAAAAAAAGCTGGAGCGTTATTGTGTAGCAGAGCTATTTCTGACGTTGTTGTGTGTTGAATGTTTACCGATCGGATTACATTTGCAGCTGAACTGTCGAACGTGAGCTATCCGTTTACGCTGCAGCCGTCGACATTAGCCCTATGTCCGCTGACACCACCGCACCTTGTCGGCCCGATTAGGGTGTTCATGGATTCGCCGTCGTACTCTTCGTTGGAGAAGCTGTATCCCTATCTGGAAGCGGGTGGACACGGCCAGCCGAAGGAGTGCCGGTCAAGACACAAAGTGCGTTGCTGTGTTGTTGCAGAGGAAATATTTTGGTTATGCAAATACAGTATAGACGTAGCCTTGAACTGGTAGGCCATAGTGCCATTAGTACAACTGAAACCTGTCTAGTAGAAAACCGCTAATGGTATAGATCGTTCTGCTTAAAATGTTTGAAGAATTTGATGGCAAAAATTTTGTATAGTATTTCATGTGAATCTTAAGCGTAGTCTTAAGTCCAGGACCTTGAATGGGTGAATTTTTATTCGTAAAAATTACTGAGTTAAATATATTCAGTATTTGTAATCAAACACTGGCTATCTACAAGTGCTAGGATTTCTTACAAGGAAAGGTTCCAAGCTCAAGGTGAGCGTTTGCAATGCTATATCGACAGGATGTAGGGGCCTGTGAGCGGAGTTCAGAGCAACAAGCCGGTTCCTGCGAACGTTTTTTTAAGACCTGAAAAATAGGTGTGAAGACGTGTACGCAACACTCATCAACCTCTACGAGACCTCACGAGATGTGCCTCGGTGGCGCAGTCGGTAGGAGTGCCGCCACGTAGGAGCACACCGGCGGGTTTTTCAGTTCGAGTCCGAGTGCTGCCAATATTTTTGCTTGTACTAGTTTGTTGTTATTACGCTTTTTCATGATCACAGGAGTCAATTTTAGACCATCAATGCTTGCAACAAACCAAGGCTTTCTATTTGCGCCTTCATATGTGCTAGTTTTCCAACTATTCACGTCTGCACCATATCATCATTTTATCCGAGTTACCTACATTCAATATAAGTATATTTTATATATTATACCATATATAATACATAAAAGTAGGTAACTGGTATATTTTATACCAGTTGCCTACTTTCAATGTAGGCGTATGTGTGTGCAATTACGGTATCATTGGTGATATGGTATGGTATGGTAGTGGTGCAGATAGGCATGGTTGAAAAACCAGCAAATATGAAGGCACAAATAGACAGCCTTGGTTTGTTGCATGTTGCAAGCATTGATAGCCTAAAATTGACTCCTGTGATCATGAGAAAGCGTAATAACAACAAACTAAAACATGCAAACATATTGCCAGCACTCGGACTCCAACTGAAAAGCCCGCCGGTGTGCTCCTATGAGGTGGCACTCCTACCGACTGCGCCACCGAGGCACATCTCGTGGGGTGTCGCAGAGGTTGATGAATGTTGCGCAGACGTCCTCGCACCTCTTTTTCAGGTCTTTAAAAAAACGTTCAGCAAAAACTGACTGTGGTTCTGGACTCCGTTCTCAGGGCCCTACATCCTGTCAAAATAGCATCGCAAAAGCTCACCAGAGTTGGGAAGCTTTCCTTGTAAGTACCTGCTGATTTCTTTTTCAAAGCACGCAGTTTGAAGAGCGCTATTAAAAAGCGGCAGAAAGGACTTTTTTGCGCTTTTTCCGCCCAAAGACCAAAGATACAGCCCATATTGTAGTAAAAGACAACACTATGCGTTTGCTCCTGAAGATGCTAAAATCTCCAATTCCCAAGTGCGTCTATAGTTATTGTACGCAGTCTATGAAAAGCTGACGTTCAGGTAGCGATCGTCGTGCCATATCGCGATCGCGATGAGCATCTCCGGATTATGCTCCACAATCTGCACTCGTTTCTCACGAAACAGCAACTCGACTACGCCATCATCGTCGTCGAGCAGATCGCCAATCAGACGTTCAACCGAGCCAAGGTCCGTGTTATCGCTGTGCACTATCGGCTTAGCAGCACCACGTAATCCTCTTCGATTTCAGCTGATGAACGTCGGATTTGCGGAGGCCATGAAACTGTACCCGTGGGAGTGTTTCATATTTCACGATGTCGATCTCCTGCCTGAAGATGACCGCAATCTCTACTCTTGCCCGACACTTCCACGACATATGAGCGTGGCTGTCGACAAGTTCAATTATCAGTAAGTAAGAGGCCTAGTAGTCAGAGCGCCTACTACTGCGTTCCTTTCATTATAGAGTGCAGCATGATTGTTTAGGCTCCCATACAAGACGATATTCGGTGGAATAAGCGCGATGACTGTGAAGCAACTGCGGACCATAAACGGCTTTTCGAACAGGTACTGGGGATGGGGTGGAGAGGACGACGATCTGGCGGACAGGTTAGTGAATTTCTTTCGCCTTGGGGAGAAAGACATGTTAGACGCAGACTTACGACGAAGGTGAAATGATGTAGACATATTGTGGACCAGACGTTCAGCGGCCTAGCGGCCGCCAAACGTCTGGTTGGGGGCTTCGCCCTCAAACGCCGAGAATAGATCAGCCCCATCCTATCTGGTTGGGGGCTTCGCCGCCAAACCCCGAGAATAGAACAACCCCAATCTTCCTCCTTTCTTCTTTAGGCCTTCTTACAGTAAGGAAAAAACTGGTTTTACTACATATACTATGCAGTGGGTTATGGTAGGGCACAATTTTCACTGCGCATATGAAGCCCATCCACCCTCCATCACATGCACGCGATTTGTTCTCAGAAGCGCTCGTTCTCTTCCTGGCGAGAAATCACGAGAGTCCAAATTCGAAGGGCTTAATCTGCAGAAACGTAATTAATTAATCGCTATTGGTCGACAGCGCTTACTGTCCGACTGCAATAATACTCCTCCGAATCCCATGGTCACTCTCTCTTCCCCCACCCCCTCCCGAAAAACTTCCTTTCCTATGTGCTTGCAAAGAAACGGAGTGAGAGTGAAGCACGCACATGTGACACTAAGTACCGATTCACGTGTCAATACGTTGCCACGACGTCTATGACACCCCTTCTGCACTCTGACACACGTGTCACGACTTCTGTAAGCCGTCTTCAGAAATCCGACACACACTGAACGATGTTGAGGAAAAATGCTGCCCCCTCCCCCCCCACCCCTTATTCACGCTCCCCCTCTAATGGTCTCCCTTTGTTGGTCCTCTCCTATTGGTCGCCCTTACTCGGAATCCCTATGCAAGTTGGACGACGTCTTCAGCGCGCCTTCTGAATCTTTACGCACGTTGGACGACTTCTAGCGCAGTTCTTCTGAATCTTCACTCACTACGTCTAGCGCAGGACTTCTGAATCCCTACACACGTTAAACGACATCTTCAGCACGTCTTTTGAATCCAGACGCACGCCGAACGACGTCTAGGGCAGGCCTTCTGAAGCCCTACGCTCTGAACTCGATCCCCATTTATACCCTGACGCGTTGTCCCTTGAAACTTGGACGATCAGCCGCCAAGGATATAGTTCGCCAGCAATCGCCCATGGTTAAGCTCAAAGAAAGCCCGGCTGGCATACGCCGCACTGTTGTAGGCATCTTTTGGCTCCAGTCCCCCCTCCCCGTGACGGACAGGTGGCATTAGCCGATTATATATAGTAGGATTAGAACAATCCTCAGCTGTGTAGGATCTACGTCTAACACACGTCTTTACACGAAAATTTCATGACGTCGGCGACGCTGAATTGCTGTAGGCCATATCCAATACATGCCACCAGCTTCATTGGCAGGTTTAACGAGAAAATTCAACGAAGTGACCAGATTCTTCAGTCGAACTATGTAGTATTGTAGGGATTTGTCTGGGAGGTACCGTAGTGTTTTCCAAATTTCCTGCGAACCTCGGGGTAGGCCAAAAATGGCTAAATATACGCCGGTGCAAAATTATAGGCTCACCCTCCGATTTGTCCATTACTACCCGAAGAACCCGCTGACGAGGCCCAATGATGTTACCGTCGTATTCCTCACTAGCGGAAATCTCTATAGAAGAATTCTAAGGAGGTTATCTTATCAGCGCTGGATACCACCAACTTTTGTTGAAAATTCAGCGAATGGAGACCGGTGCAAGGTATAGGTTCACTTCATAAAAAACCTGATTAATCACAAAAGTGCCTATACAAACAACATCGAAAATTCTATTTGGCATACTACTGATAAGGGTATCAATAACAGTTTGCTCTACATTCCTCCATGCACGAAGTATGGCGTTCTTCAGACAAAAACAGAAGTGTAAGTGGTTTCATTTTTGTACACTTTGTGTACAAGAATGCACCACAAGTTCTCTATCGGGTTGAGATTTGAATAACAACTGGGCCGCTCCAAAAGTGAATTCTGTTGGAATTAAGGCAATCTGCATTTGACGGTGATACTTGTATGGATGCATTATCTTGTTAGAAAATAAGGTTATGCGTACTAAATTCTCTGTAATATGGCAGAAGGTGATCTCCGAGCAATTTCTGGTAGTCTTCACTGTTCATCCTATATGAGACGAACTCCAAGGCAACAAGTCCGTATCCGGAAAACGCAGCCCAAACCATGAGACTTCCACCGCCAAAGTCACGTCTGGAGAATAGTCGTTCCTCTTTCCTCGGATCCCTCCAGTAGTATCTGTACCGTCGGGCCTATCAATATTCCACTACTGGAGAGATCTGAGAAAAGAGGAGCAAGTATTCTCTCACCACACTTTGTCGGTGGAAGTCTCATTTTCTGGATAAGGACTTGTTGCCTTTGAGTTTGTCTCGTGTAGGATGAACTGTGAAGACTACCAGAAATTACTGGGAAATCACCTTCTGACATATTGCAGGAGATCTCGTAGGCACAACCTTATTTTCCTAGTTGTTCTCCAGATCTCAACCCGATAGAGAACTTGTGGAGCTTTCTTGTACACAAAGTGTACAAAAATTGAACTACTTACACTTCGGTTTCAGATCTGAAGAACGCCACACTTCATGCATGGAGCAATGTAGAGCAAACTGTTATTGATAACCTTATCAGTGGTATGCCAGATAGAATTTTCGATGTTGTTTACAACAAAGGTGATGTGACGAAGTACTAACCTTGCTTTGTCTGTAGGTGCTTTTGTTATTAATCAGGTTCTTTATAAAGTGTACTTATATTTCGCACCGGTCTCCGTTCGTTAAATTTTCAATAAAAGTACGTCGTGTCCGGCACTGATAAGGTAACCTGCTTAGTGCTTTTCTATAGAAGTTTTCGATAGTGAGGAATACGATGGTAACATCACTGAGCCTTGGCAGCGGGTTTTTGGGCATTAATTTACAAATCGGGGGGAGGGGGTGAACCTATAATTTTGCACCCGGGTGTATTGGCAGCGGAGTCAGCGAATTGAACTTTTCTGGACGTCCGTCAGGGTTCTTCTACCTTACCCTCGATTCGCTTGATGAACACAAATCGTGCCCTATACCCACTGCGTGGTGTTCTCGCCCTCAGCACTTCTTCCCATACCTTTCGGTTGATAAATCCGGGAACAGAAGGATCTAGGAAATACAAGGGCGAGGGCAAAGTCGCAGGAGAATGCATGAGTTCCCCAATGAGACCCCCAATGCTGATGTGAGGTTAGCCGAGTTCGGAAAAGATGTGCTATCGAGAGTTATTCTGACCGTGATTCTACGATTCTAATTGTATCGAGTACAGCGCTCTGATCTCTCTCTCATAGCTCCTGCAACAGTGTTCTGAGCCAAAAAGAGGCTCTCAAGCAGCAGTAATGATGTCGATGGGAGGGATGCGACGAACACATTCAGACACTCTACTTGTCCCACCCTACTGGGAAAGTACCAAAAAATTACTATCATAAGGCTGTCGTCGTAAAAGGCGTGTGTAGCACAGTCGGAGGTGGTGCCGGCTGTTGCCCGATACCATTTTCTTGGTTCGGATTTCCCGCCTAGGCCAACTAGGCCTTCCAGCCCTTCGGGATCGCTGAATTGGTACCGTACTTGTCTGGGAAGAATAAAGCGCTGTCTCGTTAATTGGCTGGCCACCACAATTCATTGTAGAGCCAAATACGCATACAACTCGCCTTAACGACATGCTGTAGAGGTAGAATGCGTGGCGCATCCCAAAAGGGTTGTTTAAAGGCTGTCGTCCTCTATTCACTTTGGAGTGCGATTGGCTATAGCTATGCGCAACTTGAAACTGGTTGTCAAGAGAGTGCATTCAACGGCCATGCATACGTAAGAGGGCGGCTTCCCCGTAATTTTCTGATGAAGGACAAGCACAGAGCGGAGCGGAAGGCTTGGACGGGGCTAAAGACAAAGGAATCCGTTCCAATGAAATTTCCGGAACGTTTTTACGTCAGACTGGGTGCCTTTCAAATCAAATTGGACTCTTCTAGGCAAGCTTGTCGCTTTTGATGTCAAACCTAACGTCTTCCAAGTCAAAATGATTGTTTTCCAGATTAAACTGGAGGCTTTTTGAAAAGCTTAGAATAATTTCTTGTCCAAGGAAAATTTAGTACGGCATTCTTTTAAATTCTTTAAAATTCACCTGCACTAAAGAGTGGACAAGCTGAAATTTTATAAAATAACGTTATTTTTCAGTGGAAATAGCAGTTTAAAGCTTATTCTAATAGAAAGGAGCAGTTTTTGAAGTCTGTTGAAAGAAAAGATCGCGCCATGCGCTCGTTTAGCTTCTTGCGATTTCAATTTGGTTGATAGCGTAAATGCTGCTTACTTGAAACAGCGTTGTGAAGACATATGTGTTTTCTACAATTGCTTTAGATCAGATCAGATCGAGAGCATGGTCAATCAAAATTGAAATAGTTGTTTTCCTAGAAAATGACACTATGATAAAGTTAAAATTTTAAACAGTCTGCTAATGGGACAAATGAATTCAAAAAAATCCAATGAAAGGTGTGCTAAAATCTCCTTGCACACGAAATTATTCTAACCTTCTCGGAGATTCTACAATTTATTTCGAGAGACACTCATTTTGTCTTGAAATTTTTAAATTCTGACATTAAAACTCAATTCCGTCAAGCTTGTTTCGAAGGAGTTTAGATTTGAATTGAAAAGCGTCCAATTTGAATTCAAATGTGTTCAGTTTATCATGAAAAATGATATATGTCTACTATTTCCACGTCGAGTTGGACGCTCTTCTAAGTTAGCCTAAGGCCTCCGAAATCAAAGCGAACACTTCCAAATTGAAATGAATTGTAGATTCTTCATCTACATCAAACTACAGGCTCTCCAAAATGGTTAGAATGTTTTTTTTTGTTCAAAGAAAATTTTAGAAAAACTTTCTTTGAAGTTAAATCCAACTGTCCAATAAATGGACACATTGTTTGAAATTTTTTAAAAAATTCAGGAAAAATAATGGTTTAAAGCTTGCTTTTTGGGATTGAAGAGCAAAAAGCATGAATGTAGCCATTTTTCAGTGCCAAAAAGAGGTTTCGCCATTCCCACGTTCAAAACGTCGCGTTTTTCATTCGATTGATAGCAGAATTTCTGTTTGCATGGACTCTCACATACGTAAATGATACAACAGAAACAACCCTAAAGAACAAACATATCCTCACTTTGATGTTTCATGAAGGTAGTATTTACACTATCAATCAAATAAAAGTTGGCGGACGTTATGAGTGCATGGCGTGATTTTTTAATGCGCTGCATGCTTGTTTCCTCGGTGTGCCTTAAGACAAGTTTTAACTCACTATTTTTTCTCTAAAAAAATGAAATTTTATAAAATTATTGCACTTATTGAGTGCAGGTGAATTAAAAAATTTCAAGCGAAGGAATTTAAAGAATAATGAACAAATCAACTGAACTAAAAATAGATAAACTAAGAAGCGTCCTGGGACCAGATTCGTCAGCGACTTACAGCAATTCAACGAAGAAAGTGCAGCCGAAATTCCTCATTGCGTGGATTATCAGCAAGCGATATCTATCTACCACTATGTAATTGAGTTAGCTCTCTGCCCTGTAGATGATGAGGCGTATCTCACTCAGGTTGGAAACCTGGCTGAGATACGCCTCGTGCAATCACGGGCAATCTCATGGAACCCTTACGATTCCTTCGCGTGCCTCGCGCGGGCAACGTCTGCCGTTCAACATGGGATGTTGTTACAGCAGAGGACGCGTAGCCTCCTCCTGCTTGACACAACAGCGCCTGCGCGCGTTTCTGAGTGCCTGAATCCAGAAGACGGGTTCCCTTCGTCGCACCACAACCTTCTGGAGTCAGAAGAGGAGACACCGTCGTCCTAGGACGAGGGATCGCATTCAGAATTGAGCATGAGATGCTGCTGCAGCAGATTAAGCGCAGCCTCCTCCTGCTTGACACAACGGCGTCTGCGCGCGTTTCTGAGTCCCTGAATCTAGAAGGCGGGTTCCCTTCGTCGCACCACAACCGTCTGGAGTCAGAAGAGGTGATACCGACGTCGTGTGACGTGCGGCCGCTCGGAAAACAAGGAAGTGGGCCATGAGTTGGGACCAGGAAGGGGGGAGGGAAGGTGAGGTGAAGACCAGTAAAGGCGGATCAGCAATTAGATCCAGTAAGAAGAAACGAGTGAGGGGAACCTGGTGTCCGGATTTGGAAGGCGTGTCAACGATATCCGGTGACCCAAGCTGTTCAGAATGAAAACGGTTGCGGAGGAGCAACCTGAGGGCAGAAGTACTGTGCAGCACAAACCAATGGCGTTACTGGACGGTATACATTGGATCCGATCGAAAATCTTCGGATAATTGGATGATTCGGATAACGCTATTTCGGCGGACCCCAGGTTTTTGGATGATTCGGATAACGGCGACTTTGCGTACCCGGATTTTTGAATGAATCGGATCGGGTTATCCGAATCGAATATCCGAAAATGATTTTCATTAAATACATTGAATTCGACCAAAACTCCGGATCAATGAATGACTCGGATAACGCTTTGACGGACCCCGGAGTTTTGCATGATTTGGATAATGACAATTTCGGGGACTCCGGTTTTTTGAATTATTCGGATACGGGAATTTCGCGGACCTCGGATTTTTGGATTACTCGAATCGGATATCCGAAAATAATTCATTCGGATCCAATATATAGTGGACAGTCCGGAGAGGGTGCCTATGATGAACGTACGGAGGTGGTGAACGGCTTGATGCCAACAAAGTACGCAGCAAATCCTAGATGTTAGCGTATTTCAAGTTTTACAAAAAAATTCCCTAGGCCAGTGATGTTGCAAAGTCGCGCGAAGCGCGCAAGTGCGAGACACGCCGTTAGGCGTGTCGGAGCACTTGTAGTGAAATGTTTCGCCATATCGCTTGATAAGCAGCGCTATCTGGGATTCTATTTTCTCCGTTATCGTGCTGTAAGTCGTTGATGAATCCGGCCCCTGGAGATACCTGTCAACGAGTCCTCTGCCTGAAAGAGTTAGGTATTTGACGTGAAAAGTGTCCGTTTTGATCTGAGAAGTGTCCAGCTCGACGTGAAAGTGGTATGTTTCAGAGTGTCCGTAGCGGGCTACAAGATAGCGCGATATCCGGCGAAGATCGCCCGGTACAAGATGATCAAACACGTACATGAAGCGAAGAGCAATCCGGTCAACAAGTGAGGAGCTCTGTCTTCCATGTCCCTTCTGTTGTAACGGCGCTAAATTTGCCAATAATTCCAGGTGTCGGTACAAGTTGATGGCTCAAACGAAGAGGGTCTGGCGAGAGGACGGACTCAGTTCGCTGAAATACGTTGTGCTGAAGCTGGAACTGTTGCCGTTGTACACGCGTGTGTTGGTGGATCTGCAGGAAAAGAGCGAGAGCGAGCAGATCCGGAGAGCGATGCGTTGCTGAGCTGTATGTATCAATGGGTCGCGCGGTCTTCCTGCACTAATATTGCCTCTGCTGGTCTCTCTCAGGTGTCCTCTCCGTGCGTGTTCACTGTTGTTGCTGTTTGTGCGCGAATTGCTTAATATTGATCGGTTGAAGAGATCTAGCCTACTATGGTACTACTATGTGTAGAGAGTGGATTTCTATGCTTAAGAGGCCCGAATCTGTCAGTCTTCCACTGTGTTTCTCTTAACCTCCAGGTGCTAATTAGTGTTTCTTCATTGTTTTTGAACTAGTCGTTGTCTTGTTGGTTGGACCGACGGCTCCACGGCAGACTCGCTGCCCATCCAGCCATATCCGCATCGTGTAGTCCCTGGTGTCATTTCGTAGGAATGAGCTGGGAGCCGATGTGTTTCCGCAGTGTCGTCTGCGAGTGCGGTCCATACTTCTCATCCGGGTTTTCCGCCTTTCTTGCCGTTTTCGAATCGTCTGTGATTTTGCGTGTATTGTACCTACATTTGCATCTCAGAAGAGATAAAGATTTCGTTGTCTGGACGTAGCTATTGTAAGGGATGAAAGAGAAATCGGTGTGGTGAGTTCCGTTCTACCATGAGAGCACATCCTGTTTTTCCTTTCTCCTTGTCGGCCGTCTCTTTCGAAACTTCGCTACCCTTTGCCCTTCTGTGTTTCAGACACGGACTTGCGGAGGACGGACCTATATAAGCGAAGACAAAAGACTCTCCAGGACAGCCACTCGGACCGTCGAGGGGCATGTAGCCACGCCTAGGAACCCGGCCAATTTCTTCAGTGGTGTATTTCTGAGGGTCTGTTCAAGCTTCGCGACGGCAGCGACAAAAGCGACGCGAGCGCCAGGAAAGTATGAACAAGTCATGGGAGCGACAAGAGCGACTGTGGCGACGGACGCCTCTTACTTTCCGTGGTCGGATTCATCAACGACTTACATAACTTTAACAGAGGATCCACAGCGCACCTCCGAGTGGCTTGTTGGGTTTGAGCTTGAGCGGAGCGGGAATCGCGCCAGGATTCCTCACCTGGCCAATCGCCGACCCTGTCACGCCCGCCTTCCACAGACCGACACAGCTGCAGCGATTGCAATCGCAGTGCAATGCGCAGCAGTTCGCACAATCGCTGGTGCGACTCGGAGGTATGCCAGATGCCTTTCGCTTGATAAGCCGCGTTATCTGAGTTTTCTGCTGTGAATTCTCTGTTAAAGTTGTGTAATCGTTGATGAATCCGGCCCCAGGACTCCAGTGGTCGATGAGAGGTCGGAATTTTTTTTTCGTTCAAACTTCTCCCAGGGCGTTGTTTGAGGTGCTGATCACGAATCTCACACCCGCTTCTCGTTTTACGCTGGAGTATGGTAGGCTTCTGAAGAAGAAGAAGAAGAAGATGGTAGGTTACGGTAGGTACGGGTGGTCATGGTCACCCAAACTCCAGCGCAATGCGGAAAATGAATATCGGATTCGTGATCTGCACTCCAAACAACCCCCGTAGTCGAAGTTTGGGCAAAATTGAAGATTATGACCTTAGCAGCCTCAGTCACCTGTACCCACCGTAACCTACAGTAATCGGCCGAAATTTTGAAAACGTTTCTTTCGAAGTGCGCTGTGGTGTAATTACGTACTCCGCACGCCGCCCATCGTTTCAGTCGCCGGCGCGAAGCATGAGCTGGCGACAGCAGCAGCACTCGAGTATGATCAGATTTCGGCGTGATAGCTCGGTTTTAATCGATTTGCATATTTTGCACAGGCGACCAGTCGCTCTCGTCGCGAAGTATGAACAGTTTCTGATCCTTCCATCGACCACGCCGGCGTTCGTCCTCTCTCCGGTCCCCAGTGATCTCCCGTCGTGCGATGTTGCTGTGCCTTATGTTGTAGAGTGTTGATTTCTGACTCGTCGTTCCGTGCTTTGTGACGCTTCGCAGATAAAGATATAGGCAGTGGGATTAAGATGAGTAGTCCATACCGCCGAGTACCACCCAGGCCAACCACGCTTTCCATTCTTCTGGGGTGGGTAAATTGTTGGTACCAGGCGCCTCTGAGAAGGTTAAAATCGTAACCCGCGGAGGTTGTTATTCTATAGGGCAGATACGCCTTGGAATTGGCTTCACAATATTCCGTAGAGACGTGAATGCACGGCGCATCGCACAAGGAGATTAATTTAGTTCGAAGAGTTTATCCTAAGTGATTGATCAATTGCTGCTGTAACATTTTAAAAAATCGGTCATCATATTTGCGTCGTTCCCATCTTAAAGGGTCGTCTCCAAAGGAGTCGATAATATCGATCGATGCCAATTGGATGCTACTGCTGTGGTAAATGCCGAGCTGACCTCATATTTGCATGGCTACCACATCGAATGATTAAACCCAGTCAGTCAGCGTTGTTGATCGATATCATCGGTCAATCAGTAGTGTTCGCTTTTTGTGAAGCACTTCCAGCTCAATAATGTCGATTCGTATCCCCATGGTGATTCAATCAGGGCAAAAATTGATACTATCGGTCGATATTGGCTGGTCGATCAATAGCGCTCACGTGTTGTAATACACATTCAAATCAATAATATTGATGGATGCCGATTGGTCAATGAATAGCGCTCTCCTTTCGTAAGGCAGGTCCAGATCAGTAATGCCGATTGGTATTCCCATGATTCCCACATCAAGTAATTTGATCAGGGCAAACATCAGTAATATTGTCCAATATCGATCGGTCAGTCAGTAGCGCTCATCTATTATTGAACACTCAAATCAATCATATCGATCGATGGTGATTGGGCGTTATATTATTTCTATGAAGAACATCGAGCTGCCCTACTATTCGCTTGACCACCGCATCATGTGGTTAAATTTCGGCAAAAATTAGTGTTATAGATCGATATCGATTGGTCAGTGAATAGCCCTCACCTGTCGTAAAACGCATTTGAGCCAAGTAAGTCGATCGATGTCGGTTGAATGTTGTTTTATTTCTATGAAGAATGTCGAGCTGCCTTCGTATTCGCAGGAATCCCACAACAATTGGCTAAATTCGGGCAAAAATCAGTAATTTCGATCGATATTGATTGGTCATTGAACAACGCTCATCTGCTTTGAAGCGTATTCAAATCAGTAATGTTGATCGGTACCAGCTGAATATTTCAGAATTTCATCAGATTTGATGTAGAAGGTCAGAAGTTGAACGAGAATAACGATTCCTTTGCCAAGAATGATGTTTCAATGTCATATCGATACTATCTCCACACTTCTATCGCCCAGCCTGACAATGAGTATAACAGAATTTCTCTCTCTCTTCGCCAACGTATTTACGAGACGGCTGCTTCCTCGGAGCGCATCCAAATGTTATGAAGGAGCGAACAACGTCAACATACCTACACTATCGCGAACGCTATGAATATTCAAACGGCGACGAATAGACGAATCGCCAATTGCTCTTAATCGTGCTGCACCAGTAAATAGCCGTCTGGCACAGCACGGCGCTTACCGGGGAATGCCTTCAGCCTGTCACGGAACTGTGAAGAGCTAGAAAGACTTGATCATGTGAAAGGGCTTGAAACGCTGATTACTACACCCCGCTGCAAAATTATAGGTTCATCCCCAGATCTGTCCATTAGCACCCGAAGAACCCACTACCGAGGTTCAGTGATGTTACCGTCGTATTCCTCGCTATCGAAAACCTTTTTAGAAGAAATATAAGCAGTATATCTTATCAGTGCTGGATGCCACGAACTTTTATTGAGGAAGTACCGAATAGAGGCCGGTGCAAAATATAGGTTCACTTGAGGAAATTTCCCACGCTTACCGTTTTCCCGCGCAAAACTCGGTATTAATAGGTGAATAATGTAACAAAAAGCATCAATGTTATCAATCGATGCGATGGCAATGAACCCCAGGCTTTCTACATGTGAGCAAGCTCAAGTCAATGCTCTTCATGCGGCCGGCCTTTCAAACAGGAAGACCGCAGCTCCACTAAGGAGGTCGTTGAACTGCAGCAATCGCTATCGGAAGGACACAGAAACCTGCAAGCGAAAATTGAAAGCTGACCGTCCAAGGAAGCTGTGCATTCCAACAGCACCCAGTCCGCGGAGGACCAGCGACGTCATTTATACCGAATTAATCGCTAATTTAGGATTCCACTTAATGCGGTGAGGTTTTGAGCAGAGTGATAATATCGATCGATTGAGTGATTCCCACGCATTGAGCAGATCGTCGAACGGCCACTGATTCTGCGCGAATGCACGCAATGGCCACAAGACAGAGCCTTTTCATTTAGGGCTCCTTTATTAGAAGGCTCCTTGCATTGGATTCGACGTCAAACGGTGATCTTTTGAACATCGATGTATTGGGTAATTCCCACATACTCTGCAGGTCCTCTATTGGCTATTAATTTTGCACGGAAGCACGGAAAGGGCAACAGACGGATCAGCTCCGTTTATCTAGGATCCCACTTCATACGGTGACGTTTCGTACATCTATGAGCTTGGTGGGCAGATCGTTGAGCAGCCACCAAATCTGCGCGGACGCACGGTTGACGAACAGACGAATCACAGATTTTCATGTAGGGCTCGTCTACATAGGAACAGTAAGAAGCTCCTCTGTATGGAATTCTACATTCGCAAAATTATCCTGAACATTTTAAATTTTTTCCGCTTTTTTCCCAAAATGTTCCCGCTTCATTCGCCTTATATATTGACTGAACATTCTGGAACTTATACGTACTTAGGTACAAAATGGTTAGGCGTTCCGACCATCGGAGTGCTATTATCGAGCTCCATAAGGCCGGCAGGCAAAAGAGAGATATTGTGAGGATCCTTTCCGTGCCCTGAAGAAAGGTTCAGGATACAGTAAAACGCTGCAAGGAATTGAAGACCGAAGAGGATAGAAAAGGAAGAGGGCGTCCCACGACAGCTACCAACCGGAAAATGTAAAACTCGTGAGAGAAAAAACCCGGAGAAACGCTGGGAGATCGATGCGCCAGATGGCAAAAGGCGTAGGAATAAGCGAGGATAGTCAGGGGTCAATGAGGTGGATAGTCAGGGGAAGGCTTAAGAAGTTCCCTTATCGTCTGCAAAAATGCCATCTCCTGACGGGCACTATGAAGAAGAGGAGATTGGAATGATACAAAAAGTTGCTGCAACCATTCACGGTAGCACGCGTTCGAAACATCGTCTTTAGCGATGAAAAGATTTTCACGTTGAATCCAGCCTTCAACTTCCAAAATGAGAGGATTATTGGGTGCTTGCTGCTGATGCTACCGCCAAAGGACGAAGTCAGGAAAGTGCGAAAAAGCTTCAATCCATAATGGTTTGGGGAGGAGTCACATCTTCAGGGAAAACTCCACTTGTTTTCGACGAAGCTGGCGTGAAAATCAACGCAGCGGTGTACAAGGATATCTTGCAAAAGTTCTCAAGCGGTGGGCCGACTCCCACTCCGGAGAAGCCTACTGGTGCTTTCAACAGGATTCTGCTCCAGTACGCAAAGCGAAGGTGGTCCAGGAATGGTGCGCAAAGCAGCTGCCTGACTTCATCACACACGACGAATGGCCTCTCAGTTCTCTGGACCTTAACCCGATGGATTATTCTGTGTGGGCCATCTTAGAGAAAAAAGCCTGCTCTACCAGCCACCCAAATTTGGATTCTCTTAAAGAAGCGCTTTTGAAATCCTGGGACGAAATTTATGAACTGTACCTGCATGCCACATGCGAAGCGTTTGTCGAACGTCTGAAGGACTGTGTGGAGGCGGAGGGCGATCATTTTGAAAACTGTCGCATACTTTGAATTGTCATGTTTGTAATAGATAAAATTGATAGTTAGAATTGATCTCCGATGTTTGAGTTCAAAATGCCACTGAATTTTCAGTGCACGACTAATTTTGCTGCACCCTGTACTTCGGACGGTTAAGTGTCGAACGTCTATCGACTGCGTGACCCCCGTTCTGGGTAGATCGTTAAACGGTCACTAATTCTGCGCGGACGCACAGATTGACGATAGACGGACGAATTCGCTTTGCTTAGGATTCCACTTCATACGGTATGTTTTGATGACAACAACAATGTCGGCTGATTGGATGAATCCGTTTACTGTGCTGATCGTCGAGTTGCCATTATTTTTGCGCAGACACACGGAATGACCACCGGCGGATCGTCCCATTTATGTACACATGTGCTCGTTTATATAGGAACACTAAGAAGCTCCTTTGTATTGGTTTGATTTCAAACGGTTAAAGTTTTGAACGACTATCTACTATGCGACTACCGTTCTGGGTAGATCGTCAAACAGCCAATAATTCTGCGCGGGCGCTCAGAGTTAAGATAGACGGACCCACTCCCTCTGCTGGGAATCCCACTTCATACGGTGACGTTCTGATCAAAACGATGTCTATCGATTGGGTGATCCCCCTTACTATACTGATCGTCCGGCGGCCACTAATTTTGCACCGACGCACAAGTCGACCAACAGACGGATACCCTCACTATAGGGCTCTTCTACATAGGAACAGAAAACTCTTTTTCGTGGGATTCTACATCGAACTGTGCAGTATCGAACATCTACCGTGTGCGAGTCTCTCTTGGTGGAGATATCGTCGAACTCCCAAAATGTTGCATGGACGCACGGAATCCTTAACAGACAGATCAGTTCCGCTTTCTTAGGATTCTACTTCAAGCTGAAAGGTTTTGATCACAACGATAATGTGATCGATTGAGAAATTCCCGCGCATTGTGCATGTGGTCTAACGGCCACTAATTCTGCGAGGACGCACGGTATGACCAGTAGACGGACCATCCTCTTTATTTGGGCTTGTTTATGTAAGGACACTAATGATAAGAAGCTCCTTTGTATAGGATTCTACTTCAAACGGTAAGGTTTTGAACGACTATCGACTGCTTGACTCCCGTTATGGGTACCAAACGGCCACCAAATCTGCGCGGACGCACAGACTTGTCATAGCCGGATCAACACCCTTGGCTTAAGATTCCACTTCAAAAGGTGAGGTTTTGAAAATCGCTCAATTGTATGATTCCCCTTACTGTGCCAATCGTCGGGCGGTCATTAATTTTGCGCGGACACATGGATTCACCAACACACAGATCAGCCCTTTACTTAAAATTCCATCTCATACGGTGAAGTTTCGATCAGTGATATATCAACCGAACGGGCGGTTCCCGCGCATTGCATATCGTTGAACCGCCATTAATTCTGCGCGGACGCACGGAATGGCCCTCAGACGGCCTGATTTCGTTTACATATGAGCGCTAAGAAACTCCTTTCTAAAGGATTCTACACCAAACGGTAACGATTTGAGCGACAACCTACTTTGTGACCCCCGTCCCGGGTGGATTGCATATCGTTGAACGGACATTAATTCCGCGCGGACGCACGGTATGACCCTTATACGGTCTCACATGACCTCATTTACATATGAGCGCTAAGATGCTCCTCTGTAAAGGATTCTACACCAAACAGTAAAGATTTGAACGACAACCTACTTCGTTACCCCCGTCCTGAGTGGATTGTCTAACCGCCATTATTTTTGCGCGGACGCACAGTATGATCGACAGACGGATCGACACCTTGTACAGACAGGGGAAATACTGGTAAAGGCACCTCGAAACGTATAGATGTCGAGGTTTTTTGTGAATGGGACTGTTTTTTAAGCGGCTTGCCGCTGCTGTATCCCAGATAGCCTTCGCCTGTACCTCGAAATGACACTGTATTCTCATGTTTATGTACAAAACGGATGCATTAAGGAAGCGTTCGTATACAAATATATGTAGAATGATAAAACTCTCTCTCTTTGAAGACCAGAACACGTAACGCTATTATCAATCACGAAGAGGAAACTCTGACTATGTACTTGATTCTCACAGGATGACGCACATCATCAACGAAGAGACGGAAGCTCCGTCGAGGAGACAATGACCTGCTCTATTGTTTCTCTGAACGAACGACATATGATGCGATCAACGAGTAGAACGACCAAGATGCTTGGCGAATGGGGGTGCAGGCGACACGTAACTATCTGCCATGGGAACGAAAGTGCTGCTGAAGTAGACGACGACAGAGACAGAGGCTACCCGAGTTATACCACTAGCTCGTCACGCATTCCGGACGTTCCGGACTTCTTCCCAGCTGAAACGAGACAGCAATGGGAGACAGAGTGAGCCATGCACATCGATAACCCTGAGCAAACATACCATTCGCGATCCGATGAAGCGTAGAAATATGTCCCGTTCGTCCGACGAGTGCCGATTTCGCTGACCAAAATGTGCCCATGGTTCCGATATTCGTCGCTCGCACTAAACACAGAGTTTTTGCCCGGGATTCCAGATTCTACTAGGTTTGCACATCTTCATTGAAAAAGGAAACCAGGGCCAGATTCATCAAGCGCTTACCGTCCTCTAACGGTGAAAATACCACCAAATACCGATGAAGATGAATGTCATATCAGGGGATTTGGCTGTATTTTCACTGTTAAGGGCGGTAAGCGGGTGATGAATCTGGCCCCTGTTTTGATAATTTAAGTGTAGCCAAGTTCGAGACGTTAGTTCTTTATTCGACTAACGACTAACACTCAAGCTTTTCGCGCTTCGCCAGAGCTTAAAATCAAGGACCAACGTGATCCAGCACGTTTCTACTGCCTTTTCAGGCTACAAGACAAGAGCAAGGCAACATGCCGCTACCAAATGCGATAGGAAACACAGAAGCTGTAAATACTCATCTAATGAGCTGGAACGGACCCCACGGCAGGCCAATTCCTCGCGCAGCGGGCAGTGGTTAGCCTGACGGTCAGACGAGGGGGCTTCCTTGCCCGAAGACGATGTGACCAAAGTCTACAGATGTCGAGGAAGGGAGAAGTATTATTGATGGATAGCCAGGCATTCATCCTTTCTATTCATTTTCGGATTTTATGCAGATACCGTGGTTTTAGGTTCCTGTGCCACTATCTTTATCGGGGCTGCAAACTCTTCTTCAGAATTTTCCTCCATCCAGCGCACACCAAGAGTGATTGCGATGTCTGACAAGGATCAGAGAACACCTAGATGGATTGAGGAAGTCTGATATGGGGTTAACACTTGTGCGCACATGATGGAGGATCAATCCTTAGAAGGATTTGCAGTCTCGACTCGATAAAGGTACTGACACAATACCCTAGGTATTTGATATTTGGCCCCTTCAAAGCGGTTTAGATAGCTGCGAACACTCAGAGAATGAATAGAAAGTATGAACACACGGCCAGCTTTTTCGCTTCCTTGACCTCTGTGAACTTTGATCCCAGCGTTTCCATATTGGGAAGCCCCTCTTCCAACTGCCAGATTACACACTGCACGTTGTGCGAGGAATTGTCCTCCCATCAGGTCCCTTCCAACTCAATAGATGAGCATTCCTTATGTCTATGTTTCCCATCGCAATTGGTGACGATTTCTTGCCTTTTTTCTTGTCTTGTGGTATGGAAAGGCAGTTAGGACTCGTTGAATCACACTGAGCTTTCATTTTCTGTGCTCTGCGGCCGCCGAAAAGTCGAGGCTTTAGAGGAATAAAGCATTAACGTCTCGTACTTGGCTACACTCTAACGCGTGATACAGCTGAGAAGGGACTTATTAGGCAAGAAACATCGTCAACAAACTCCGATCATCAATAACGAAGTTTAAAGAACCAACAATGCTGAACAAGAACTAGAAGAATTAATCCTTGCACAGTAGGCCCGCTCTCATGGCTACACGGCTCCTAATCGAAACTGATGGGTGTCTGTTATAATTTCGCATGAAAACCGCGAGAAATTCCGATCGGAACAAAATCGATGAGAAGCTATTTAAATTTGAGGACGAAACCTATTTCACACCGTAAAGGAAACCGAAGGGAAAGGCTCTAAGCACTCACAGCGATGCTTTGTTGCGATCAAACGCCAGCGCCAGGCGAGATTCGAACCCGCACCACCTCCTAATCTGGAGGTAATGCTCTTCGCCCACAGGGGCGTTTAATTGCATGCAACATCCACCTCATAGAACTGATGAGATTCCATAGGGATGAGCCAGCCGCTGATATCAGCAGGAAACCAGTTAAGCTGAAGGTCTTCATAGAATTGATTCAATTCGTTTTCATTAAACCTCAAGTGCCTATTACTGAGGTTGCAAGCTCTCATATAGCATCGTTCTGATGTTTGCTGCAACATGTACTACTTTAACGTCAAATTGGACGCTTTTTCAGATCAAACCGTATCTTCTTCTATGCTCGTTTGACGCTTTTTAAATTAAACTGAACATGTTCCAAACCGAAATGAGCGTCCTCCAGGGGGCGGATTTATCAATAATTAATCACGCGGAGATGAGGGGTATAAGGGGATAGAAATAAGATAGGAGTAGTTTATGGATGGTGGACTAATCGGCCCCAGAACGAAGTAGAGGCTGCCCGAGAATTTATTAGGTTGTTCCATTAGTCCCCGCCGTTTTTTCAGCGATTCATTGCGGATTTCGCTGGCGGTCTGTTGCATAGCGCTATACAGCTTTCGAAAGAGAATGATTTGCTCTATCAGAGCATGTATTGCAATTCTTTTTTTCGTTCTGAATTTTGTCAAATTTTAGGTCGTTAAAGTGAAAAGTGAAAAAAATGAAAAAGTGGTCAACTGCGCAGTCGCTTCTCTCCGCTTAGGCTTGGAATTTTTGCGCATTTTTTCATAGCATTTGGAAGAAAATGTTCTGTACTACAAGAATGCGTGTTGGTCCTATTTGCTCACTTGCCCTTATTGATTTTTGACTTTATTGATTTTTAGGCCATCAAATTGGGACGTCCGACTCTTCTGTCCGAATTTCTACCGACAGCTCGATTCTGTGGTTGGACTTTTTTGCTTGGTGTCATATATCGTTCGAAACAGGATGTCTTGCTCAATAAGAATTTGTGTCGCCTTTATTGGCTCATGCTGATTTCTGTCGAATATCAACAACTGAACAAGGAGAGGGAGTTGTTGGTGAAGATGATTATCTCTTTTTGGAATTTTGTTGATATTTGACAGAAATCAGCATGAGTCAATAAACGCGACACAAATTCTTATTGAGCAAGACATCCTGTTTCGAATGACATATAACACCAAGCAAAAAAGTCCAACCACAGAGCAGGAGCTGTCGGCAAAAATAAATTTTCTCCGTCGGACGTCCCAATTTGATGGCCTAAAGATCAATAAAGGACAAATGAGCAAATAGGACCAACACGTGTTCTTGTAGTACAGAACATTGCCTTCCAAATGCTATAAAAAACTGCGCAAAAAATTCCAAGCCTAAGCGAAGAGAACAAGTGCGCAGATGGCCACTTTTCACTTTTTCACTTTTCTCTTTAACGACCTAAAAATTGACAAAATTCAGGATGAAAAAAGGAACGCAATACGCGCTCTGATAGAGCAATTCATTCTCTTTCGACGGCTGTATAGCGCTATGCAAGAGAACGCCGGCTAAATCTGCAATGAGTTGTTGAAAAAACGGCGGGGACTTATGGGACAATCTAATAGAAACTTTTTGGGCAAGAAAATTATAGTATGACATTCTCCGAAATTTTTTAAAATTCACCTGCCCAATAAATGGAGGCACAGTTTGAAATTTTCAAGGAGAAGCAATGGTTTAAGGCGCACTCAAAGATGAGATCGCGCCATGCGTTCGTCACGATTTTCATTTGACTGATAGCGTAAACGTTGCTTACACAATACAAAAAGTGAAGATATCCTAGCAATGTTTTTGGTTGGACATCTGTGACAACTGTGTCACTCCACGCAAGCAGAATTTCTGCTGTCAACTAAAGGAAAATCGCGACATGGTGGACAGGAGCACAACGCAACATCTTCAGGCTCGTGCACAGTTCGGCAGCGTAGTGAACCACCCATGTTGTAGCATAGGCGGTTCACTGCGCTGTGCCACAGCGCGGAGCCACCGCGCGGTGAGGGGCCGTGCACACTCACCGCGCAGTGCCACCGCGCTGTGCCACTGCGCTGAGGGAATTGGAGCTCCCATTTTCACCGCGCTGTGCCGTGGTGTGGCGTGTGGCTCGCGGGATTGCGTACCATGCGCGCCTCTGCTGGCAACCTTCCAGCTACGCAGCGCTACCGCACCGCGCCGACGTGGGGGATGTGGCAAAAAATGAACCCCTCAGCGCGGTGCCACAGCGCAGTGAAACTGTGCACGAGCCTTTCTAGCACTGAAAAATTGCTGCATTCCTCCGCTCTAAAATATGCTATAAACCACTGTTGTTCCTTGAAAAATGAAAATTTTTAATAAAAGTTTATGTATAGTAGCAGCATGTTTATTTTTGGGGCAAGTAAACTAGAAAGTCATATGAATTTTAATTGAATGAAAATTTACTTTAACATTTGCGATGGTCCCTAGCTTGAATTTACTTTAACATTTTCGATGGTCCCTAGCTTAATCTGGAAGGCACTCGTTTTGATTTGGAAGATATTCACTCTGACTTCAAACTCATCAAACTTGCCTGGAAGAGTGTCAAATTTGGTTTGAAAACTGTCCAATTTGACGTGTACACGGTATACAATGAGATGGTTTCACGCGATATGGGAAGAAACAACGTGATCGAAAATGCTCAAAGTCAGCAACAATGGGGAGCAGGGGAAGTGGTCTGACACTTTTTCACTCCCTCAAGTGGAAAAGACCCATTGGGTTACTTTGGCACACAAAACGCACGCATGACCAGAGAGAGAGAGAGCGCGCAAGAGGACATGGACATTCAATAAAGTGACGGTGACACAAATTATTGAGCTCTGAATAAGCAACGATAAATCATCCCACCTCTTTGCCTTCTTCCAAGGGCTCCCAGATCCGAATCACTTCTTCTATACCGGACGTGGCCATCATGAACTGTGTCGGATGCGGTTGTACGATGTTCAGAATCGACTGGTCTGCGTTCCAGGCAGCTACTAAAACACCGGAGCGGCGCTCCCACAGAAGCAACGATCCACAGTCGGATCCGGCAACTAAAAGGACGACTTGAGCCTGTCAACTCTATGAGTAAGGAACGACACCACCTACCAACATATTGGTTTTTCGATCCGAAGAAATTCGCCTCCTTTATGTCCGTATGCGTATTGGTCTGGCCACAAAACCTTTCTGTAAAAAGCACATTAGGCATTTATTAATTATTTATTATATTTAGGCACATATTTTTGCACAAAACTGTTTTTTATAGGAGCTTTGAGCCGCTCATTGAAGGAAAAACGCCCAAAGGTGAATAAGCAATAAAGAAAAAATAGACGCTTTCCTAGTAGGGTGGGATCAAATACGTACAGCTGCAGAAGTTACGATGTAAAATTGCACTTTTATGGATTGCACACATTCATTCTGGGAAAGACTTCAACTGTAAACCGTAGAAAATACAAAAAACATACGTATATAATAAAAAACTATAGCTGACTAACTAGTGGAAGAAAGCAAAAAGAAAAGCTACACTATATTAAATCAAGGTTGTAAAAATTCCAAATTTTAAAGTATTTTTGCATACTAAACAATACTCTACTCGCATGACGGAAGGTGAAGGAGCACTACACTCAGTGTGTTCACACCCCGAGGTGTGTGACTCCGTTGAATTGTTAAATTTTGTTCATTAAAAAGTATTGATAGCTGCGTAGTGTTGTTTCAATCGAAATATGTCAATGGGACCGTTTTATCTTCACGACAGGTGGGCACTTTCAAATGAAACCTTTGAGACTCCTTGAATTTTGACAACTTTCGAAATCAAACAGAAAACCGCTCCAATAAAATCAAACGCCTTCCAAAAATTAAAATACATAACTATTAAAATTTATTTTCAACAACCTTTCAGACTCACCCTCGTACTATTGTATAATGTAATAATATTGGAATTTTTTTTCCAAAGAACAAGAAAGACTGTTGAAAATAAGTTTATTGAGTAATTTAATTTGGAAGATGTTTGTTTTTATTAGGTTGTAACGAATTAAATGGCACTGGCTCGCGCCATTTTTTAGCGCGTCTTCACGCGTTTGATCAAGAACAAACCGTAACAGGTGGCATATCATTTAGAAGCGCAACCTTTGCTCTACCGGTGAGTACCAAATTTTCTATGTAAAGGTGGGAAAACTTTAGAGTTTTATTGACTTTTTTGCAGATGGACAAAAGGGTAATCCGAGGCATTTACTTGTATGAATTCAAGCTGGGCATTACAGCTAAGGAGGCGGACGAGAACATCAACGCCGCATTCGGTCAAGGATGTTCCACAATTCGGACGGCGTGTCGTTGGTGTCAGAAGTTCCGGAATGGAGATGAGAGCTTGGAAGAACATGAAGGTCGTGGGAGGCATAGTGGTGTTGATGAGGACAAGCTGAGAGATGTGGTAGAGGAGGATCCACACAAAGGTACCAGGGAGATAGCGAAGGTTCTTGGCGTCAGTCACAACACAGCTGCCCGGCATCTGAAGGGAATTGGAAAGACCAAAAAGCTGGAAAGATGGGTGCCTCACGAGCTGTCTGAGGAGCAAAGAAACCGACGATATGAGATCTCGTCCGCACTGCTTCTACGGAACGAAACGGACCCATTCCTTGATCGCATCGTAACCTGTGACGAGAAATGGATAATGTACGACAACAGGCGACGATCGGCACAGTGGGTGGACAGCGATGGGAGCCCCAAGGTTTTTGCGAAGCCGGAATTGCACCAAAAGAAAGTAATGGTGACAGTATGGTGGTGTTCGCTGGGAATTATTCACCACAGCTTCCTCCCTCCCGGTAAATCCATCACGGCAGAGAAGTACTGCAGTGAAATTGAAGAAATGATGAAAAAGTTGAAGGATATCCGGCCGGCCTTGGTAAACCGAAGGCGAGTTCTCCTTCTGCACGACAATGCTCGCTCCCATGTAGCACGAATGACGTTGCAGAAATTGAATGAGCTGAGCATTGAAACTCTACCACATCCTCCGTTTTCTCCCGACCTCTCCCCAACAGACTACCACTTCTTCAAGCATCTTGGCGACTTCTTGGTAGGGAAAATATTCAAATACCAACAGGATGCCGAAAGTGCCTTCGAAGATTTCGTCAATTCCAGAACTTCTGATTTTTATGCTACTGGGATAAAAAAGCTTGTGTCACGTTGGCAAAGATGTGTAGAATCAGAAGGTTTTTATTTCGATTAATAAGCTTGCCTACAAGCCGAGATATTAACTGTTTAAATTTACAGTGGTTCAGTGCCATTTATTTCGTTACAACCTAATATTTGGAAGCTGTTCGGTTTGATTTCGAAAAATGTCAAAATTCAAGAAGTTTCAAAGGTTTCATTTGAGAGGGCCCACCTGTCGTGGAGATTGTATACAAAACGGTCCCACTGATATTTCTCGATTGAAACAATAATAAGCAGCTATCTATACTTTTTAAAGAAATTCAAGAAATTTAACGATCTAACAGAGCACTTCTTGTCCCACCCAAACAGGAGAACGTTAAAAAAACTGATTCGCTTCTGGCTTTCAAAGTAGAACCCCACTTACCGCTATAGTCAACAACACTGTTCTCGTCCGACATCACATGGGACTGATGAGCATGCGTCGAATCCATCGCTACAGTGATCTAGAAAAGCGTCCTTTAAGTACTGGTTTCAGTTCACGATGAACAGAATGCAGTGTTAGTGTCGTTAATATAGCTAACAACGACTCAAGGGAACACCTCTTGTAAAGAACAGCTTATTAGGGAAGGGTTTCGACCTCCAATGGAACTTCAGCTTGAGACCATTATCGTTAGAAAGAGCTCGGAGTGCTGACTACGAGCATGGGTGTCAAAATTGCAAAATGAAACTCCTGAGCGAATTATGGCCTGCCGAAATCGGGGGCTTCACCACAGGCTGGCTGTACGACGCACCGGGCGCGAAAGTGGTGAGTCATCGGGGCTCCGTAAGAAGGCCAGCCAGCTGCGGCGGTGGCGCAGAGGTAGTGCTCACGATCGTCGGGTGCGACGTCGTCGGTTACCAACAACCTTGATATTCATGGAACAAAGCAAAAAAAGATGTGTGGAAACAGTAGCGGGAACCGAACCAACGACCGCCGCAGTTGGCACGGTCTTCTTACGGAGCCCCGATGACTCACCACTCTCGCGGCCGGTGCATCGCACAGCAAACCTGTGGTGAGGCCCCCGAATTTCGACAGGCCATAACTCGCTCGGGAATTTCGTTTTGCAATTTTGACACCCATATTCGTAATCAGCATTCCGAGCTCTTTCTAATGATCCTGGTCTCAACTTCAAGTTCCATAGGAGGTCGAAACCCTTTCCTAGTTAGATATGCGATTGAAAGTTTAAGCCAAGAGAAATTTGCAAGCAGACAATGGAAAGAGCGGTTTGTTTGGTCCCCGGAAACAACTAGTACCCCTGGACATCCCCCTCGTAGAATCAGTACAGATCGAAAAACTGCACCAAAATAACAAAACGGGAATAAAGTACGAACACAGTCATAACCTAGCCAGCAATGGAACAACATTTAGACGTCTGCCCCAGTACATTTTCTCTGATGGACCCCACCGGGTAGGATAGGTGCTTCGCTTTCAGGTGCTGCTGGACTACAGCAAAGCAGCAACTGTATGCCCAAACTGAGATCTCAAGCGGGCCGAAGCGTACTACTGTTCTGCATTCATTCAAGTATGCGGCTGAAGTCTCACTGTGAAAAACTATCATTGCGCCTGGACTCCTCATTCACCTCCGAATTAGTAAGATTCCAAAATTACAGCTCCGCTCCGCAACTTGGTACAAAGTTAGGACGAATTTTCAAAGCACAGCTGTAATAAACAGCCCCTGTTGCGGGCCAATGCGGGCTAAGCAATCGCTGCGAGGGGTTATAACGAGCTCGCGTGGCATAGTGAATAACATTTAATTTTGCATATTTTTGCAATATTTTTGCGTTCCAACTGATTGGTTGAGATTTGGGGGATTCTGACGTCTATACCATTTTCAGACGTTTTCTGCGCATTTTCCCAGCTGTACGCTGTGGTATTCAACATGGTGATAAATGTTCAGCACCGTGATACACAGGTACAAAGTGCCTGTGTAGTGAACCGCAGTGTCTTCCTCCATTGTTATGAGCACGCAACCGAAACCCAATTGAAGACGTATCCTTTCCTCCGAAACAAGAGTTCCACCCGAAAACGTTATCATATACCCACCGCTTGCTTGCCTCTCCACGTCCATCAGTTCATCTTGCGGATCCCAATCTTACTCTTCTCCTTCCACCACTTCCAGCTGTTCGTCTTCGTCAACTTCAGGTTGACTTGCTTCGAAGTTCTTAAGTATGCTGGCCATCCGTTCAGCCAGCTTGATTTCTTCCCTCGAAGATTCCTTGTCTAAAGGTGGGCCACACTCCAGCGTGAGCAGGTGGATCACCAATCGACTGTCAGCGGACATTGTTGGTGTTAGGTTCTAGAAAACCTTCAGCAGACCTCTGATTTCAGGGTGACAGGCAGACATGAGGGAAAGAGTTATCGATGCCGTTGAGCTTAATTTGCGGGATCCGCACACCTCGTTTCTCTTTTGAACCACCTCCGACGTCACAACGTGGTCTCCTTTGAAAATCCGAGCAGGATGGCTTTTCCTGCGGCTTTTGGTCCATGTATGGAAACAGACTATGAGGAGTCTGTAGCCTTTATACGCTACCCGTAAGGTGCCCATTGGTGCTTCATGCACTTTGTACCTGTGTATCACTGGTGTTGAACATTTATACATCACCATGTTGAATACCACAACGTTCCGCTGGAAAAATGCGCAGAAAACGTCTAAAAATGGAGTAGACGTCAGAATCACCCAAATCTCTACCAATCAGTTGAAATGCAAAAGTGCACCAACACAGATGAGCCAAACCCCTGACATTTCTCGCATGAGTCAACCCTCTACCCACCTGCGCTCCGAGCCACTGGCTGCAGAAGCATCGCGGGCGTACAAGACCCCCAAACGCGTGCTGCACCGTATCCCATTGTGACCCCCTACTCCTTGGGTTTAACGACTTGGCAAAAAATAAACACATTTTCAAACCAATAGAGGGATGAGGATTCTCCCTATATGACTCGCTCGCACCGTTCAGACATACGCTTCAGACCCTTCCCCTGTAAGGCTGTCCAGACCACAAGGACCTTCGCCGCCCGTTCACCTATCGTAACCTACCGCACTCCAGCGTAATGCACAGAACTGATGCCAGTTTCGTGATTAGCACCCCAAACAACCCCTGGGCGAGGTCTGGACGAAAAGATTTCCCGACTGCTCCTTGAGCTCCGGATTCATGAAAGTACAACAGTGCCGGACATATATACTCTACTCTTCCTTCTAGCCGCTCTAAACATACGGACCGAAGTTCAACAGTCTTCCAGTACAATACAAGATGACTCGCACTGACTTGTATAGAAAACAAACCTGTTCCGAAAGCCGTCCTATTGATTTGTCGTTTGGAAACCGTTTCTTGAACAGCTCTATGCATTCCCCTGCCAGTTCCCATTGTTCCAGTAACATTAGCGAACGTGTGAGTCGCCATAAAGCCTTGGAGTTTCCAGGATAGAGTTGCAGCGCCTGAGAAATGATGGTTACAATCAACAGAACCGCAGAACCGTTTACCTTAGGCGTTTTCAAAGTTCACTGAGACCGGTATGAACGAGTACAATATCGTGCTAAAATTACACCATACTGTGACGGTTTTGTTCACAGTTTGCGAAAGCAGCGACTGGTCGCTCATTCCAAGCAACAGTTGGCCATTAATCGATTCGCACGTTTTGCGCGGGGTTCAGATCTACGAACAGATGAGCCCCACAACACGGGAATAGGCCATAATGTACACATCCATATCGGTCCCAACCAACTGGGAAACCGACTCAGGAGCTTTTTTTAAGGGAACATGACGCTCAAAACCAACTCACCTCAACACAATCACGAACACACGCATACGAATCGCCTTCCCATCTCCGACACAGGAAACCCATGCCACGATTCGCCAGCAGTATACTTCGGTCATAGTTGCTCGGTGACAGACTAAGCGCACGACTGTAGATTTCAATCGCCTGAATCAACCGAGGATTATCGACAAGAAATGGAGAACACGGGGCTTATATAAAGGAATTTCAGCACTTTCAAAGCAGGTCTGAAAGATACTTCGTCCTAATTTAGAATTCTCAAAAAGGTCATCAAAGCGTCTTCCTAAGTGGGGGAAAGGACACTGCAGCGGAATGAAAAATTTTCGCGCGGTATTTTCAGCCGAGCAGCTGATCCTAGTAAGCGTTCACAACATTAAAAGCATGTCAAAACCAACACACTTTGTCGCCTATCACGCCGTTTGAAGTCCAAACACAATCGCATTATGTGCACCCTCTACGTGTTGGATAAAAGGATAAAGGAAGGCGTTACTCAATCCCTTTTAGGATGCGCCAGCGCATTCTACTTCTAGGGGATTTTGTGCAAGCGATATGAATGCGTATTTGGCCATCCAATGACTTGCGGTGGCCGGTCGATGAACAAGTCAATGGAGGGTTTGGTTGGGCTGTGCAGGGAATCCAAACCAAGAACGTGGTATCGGGTGCACGCGACAGTCGGCACCTCTTTCGACTGCGCTACACGCGCCTACCTGTGGGACAACGATTAAAAACACGAAATTATCGTGTTCAATTCCATGCGGCGTTTTAGAAGGTCAAAACTTTTTTCAACCTCGAGAGTTTGTTTTTTAAGTGAAACCACTACTTGTCGAGTTCAATGAATCAGTATATGGAAACTGTTTTCGTGGACCAAGCATTCTACGAGAATACCTGAAGATGGTATACACATAGCAGCAAGAAAAGTTCCTTTAAAGATGTATCACCGTGACATGACATCGTGTCATACGGTCGTTAACATGGTAACCAAGCTCACAACATGTTCAAGTCTGTAGATTTGCTTACACGTTATTCTACCTTATTTTAGAGTCTGGTTTTACAGGTTCATCCGTAAAGCCTGAGCTGCATCGATACTCCGAATCCCTCTCCCTCCGCTAGATAGTTACTGCTTTGCTGTCTTATTCATTTCCACCTTCCCCCTTGTAGCCTAACATACAAAGGCTGATTTCGAACTTCCGGTTATACATCCCTGTGCAAAATTATATATTCAACCCTGGTTTGTCTATTAGTACCCGAAGAACCCGCTGCTGAGGCTCAATGATGCTGCCGTCGTATTCTTCACTATCGAAAACCTCTATAGAAGAACTCTAAGCAGGCTATCTTATCAGTGCAGATTACCACGAATTTTTGTTGAAAATTTAACGCGTGGTGACCGGTGCAAAATATATATTCACTTCACAAAAAAACCTGATTAATCACAAAAGTACCTACAGACAAAGCAAGGTTAGCACTTCGCCACATTACCTTTGTTGTAAACAACAACAAAAATTCTATACAGAAACAGAAACGTAAGTGGTTCCATTTTTGTAAACATTGTGGACGAGAATGCCCCATGAGTACTCTATAGGGTTGAGATCTGGAGAACAACTAGGCCACTCCAAAAGTTGAATCCTGTTGAAGTTAAGCCAATCTGTAGTTGACTTTAATACTCGTATGGATGCGTTATGCTGTTTGAAAATAAGGCTGTGCCTACGGATTTTCTGCAATATGGCAGAAGGTGATTTTCCCAGTAATTTCTGGTAGCATTCACGGTTCATCCTACACGAGACGAACTCCAAGCCAACAAGTCCTTATCCAGAAAATGAGACTTCCAGCGACAAAGTGTGGTGGGAGAATACTTGCCACTCCTTCCTCAGATCTCTCCAGTAGTGGAATCTTGATGGGCCCGATGGTACAGACACTACTGGAGAGATCTGAGGAAAAAGGTGCGAGTATTCTCTAGACGCGGTTTTGGCGGTGGAAGTTTCATGGTTTGGGCTGCGTTTTCTAATCTCGTGTAGGATGAACAGAGAAGACTACCAGAAATTGTTCGGAGATCACCTTCTGCCATACTTCAGAAGATTTCGTAGGCACATCCTTACTTTCCAACAAGATAATGCATCCATACATGTATCCTAGTCAACTACAGATTGGTTTAACTCCAACGAAATTCCACTTTTGGAGTGGCTTAGTTGTTCTCCAGATCTGAACCCGATAGAGAACGTGTGGGGCATTCCTGTACACAAAAAGTACAAAAATGGAACCACTTACGCTTCTGTTTGGATCTGACTAGGGAATGCCGTCAGCTTCCCATGGAACTTCGGGATGAGACCTATATCACGTGAAAGAGCTCGAGACGCTGATCACAGATATGTAGATCAAATTTGCTAAATGGATCTCCTAAGCGAGTTATGGCCGGCGGAAGCCGCCGTGTCTTCCATGTGTTAGGCGCGCTCAATGGGCGCAGTATTGCGCGGTAATCAGCGGTTCGGCTATTAGCGCCATCAGCAGCGGCGGCGGCGCAGTGGTAGGGTGCTCGCTTCACAGGATTGAGGTCATTGGTTCGGTTCCCGTCGCTGACGGCTTTTTTGCATTTTGTAACTTATCTTCGACGAGGACCTATAATTCCATTTTTAGCACATTTTTGAGCGAACGGCTGATGGCGACTTGCATTTACGTCTATTTGAAGACGGAAACGTGTTTCAGGTAAAATGTTTTATTCATGACGTGAAGCAAGTCAAAAATTCAAAGCAAAGCAAAAGTACTTCAACACTGATGGAACAATGCAAAAAATGTGTAAAACAAATCTGCTCTTCACAATCTGAAACCAACTGTCATAAGCCTAAACTTACGCTAAAAGGCTTCTAATTTCATGCGTAATCCAGCAAGTAGGTCAAATGTTTGACTTGATAGATTAATTTTGAAAGCTTCGATGTGCCATTGATTTTTCTTCATTCGCTATGCCTTCGGTCGAACAGTCGTAGTAACGGTATAGGTGGTCTCCGACCGAATCGTGAAAAACCGATGTCAGATTCGTGATCAGCACCCCAAATAACCCCCCTCGACGAAGTTTCAGCGAAATCGGTGACCCTGCCTGGACCACCCTTGTTAACGGTATGGGTGGTCGCCGACCGAGTCGTGAAAAACCGATGTCAGATTCGTGATCAGCACCCCAAATAACCCCCCTCGACGAAATTTCAGCGCAATTTTTTTTCGATCGATGTCGTGTCGGTGGAGTCGGAACTTTTAAGTAGTGCCTTTACTTTTTATTTATTATGTTCATTAAGTTTTGTTGATTTTTGATTTCATTTTTACTTTTTATTTTTGCTTTGCTTTGAATTTTTGACTTGCTTCACGTCATGAATAAAACATTTCACCTGAAACACGTTTCCGTCTTCAAATAGACGTAAATGCAAGTCGCCATCAGCCGTTCGCTCAAAGATGTGCTAAAAATGGAATTATAGGTCCTCGTCGAAGATAAGTTACAAAATGCAGAAAAGCCGTCAGCGACGGGAACCGAACCAATGACCTCAATCCTGTGAAGCGAGCACCCTACCACTGCGCCGCCGCCGCTGCTGATGGCGCTAATAGCCGAACCGCTGATTACCGCGCAATACTGCGCCCATTGAGCGCGCCTAACACATGGAAGACACGGCGGCTTCCGCCGGCCATAACTCGCTTAGGAGATCCATTTAGCAAATTTGGTCTACATATCTGTGATCAGCGTCTCGAGCTCTTTCACGTGATATAGGTCTCACCCCGAAGTTCCATGGGAAGCTGACGGCATTCCCTGGTGAGAAACGCTATACTTCATGCATGGACCAATGTAGAGCAAACTGCTATTGATAAACTCTTATCATCTTATCATGCCAAACAGAATTTTCGATGTTGCCTACAACAAATGAGATGTGAAGTACTAATCTTACTATGTCTGTAGGTACTTTTGTGACAAATAAGGTTTTTATGAAGTGAACTTGTATTCTGCACCGGTCTCCATTCATTAAATTTTCAATAAAAATTGATGGTAACCTACCCTGATAAGATAGCCTGCTTAGAGTTCTTCTATAGGGATTCTTGATAGTGGGGAATACGATGGCAGCATTATTGAGCCTCGGCAGCGGGTTCTTCGAGAACTAACAAACAAACCGGGGTGAACCTAGAATTTGGCACCGGGGTGTAAAACGAAGAAGAAGCCAACAAACTGGCAAACACCACATGGCTTGGAGCCCACTGTATTCATTCCTCTACAGTGTGCCTTCCCCAACTAGTTTTGCATGATTAAATTACAGAAATGCTACTTATTTTAGTCTGAACAAAACCTACCTTACACATGCCCACATGGTCGTTTTCATTAAACTCAGACTGAAATCATTGCCATCAAATGATATCCTCCAACTAACCTACCAGAACTTCAGATAGCTGCGTGTTCCCCACAGAAAAAATAATAATAAATGCTCAACATTTAATAGCACTGGATGATAAGCATCCTAAGGGCCTGTTCATACTTCGCGACAAGGACGACTCGTCGCCCACGCTAAACATGCATATAGATTAAACCCGGCGCGCGCCGCCGCAAAGTGTTCATACTCTAGTGCCGGCGCTGTCGCTCCAGTCGCTGCTGTCGTCTGTTCATACCTCCGCGCGTTGCGCTCTCGTCGCCCGTGCAAAATATGCAAATCGATTAAAACCAAGCGCGCGCCGCCGAAGTGTTCATAATTGAGCGCCGGCGCTGTCGCTCCAGTCGCTTTTGTCGCACTAGTCGCTCCAAGTCGCTGCCGTCGCGAAGTATGAACAGGACCTATGTTAAATGCTCATCAAACAACTGGACATAAATCGCATTATTCGGCATCGTAGACAAATGAGAACACGGCGTCTGCAGCTGGTTTCATTCCAACAGAAGCTGTCACGTTTCCTCATATCAGAAACAAACATAGTAGGACTAAATAGCAGACGCCACTCGCGTGCCGCTCTACTGCTTCAAGTCTTTGAGTGCGCCGCTCCTCCTCCTCCACTGTGCGCTCGCTTCTAAACTAGGAAAGCGCCCTTAAATCCTAACGTTAGAAGTCTGGCTTACTCCAGAAGAATCCAAGATCTACAGTGAACTTACAATATTCACTGCCATTTTTTGCACAATGATAACTTCTGGTATGAACAGGGAGAACTTCGAAGAAGAAACAGAAGAAACTTGAGCGTAAAATGTACCTCGGGGAATTTCTTCAGGTCGAAGAATCCTTTTGCCTGCTCCCGTGCTTGTGTGAAGCTAAGCGTATGCTTTCCATTCGTAAGTACTGAAAACAAGTAAAACCGATATTAGTAAAGTAACAACCACTGTGCCTTTTATCCAGCAGCTAACTATTGGTTAATTGGGAAGCCATGATATAGTTTTCATTTTTGCTTCTTTATTTCCTGATTGTCGAAAATTAGGTAGGCCGGCCACGTAATGCGCTTCCCAGACACCCGCTGGACGAGAGCCGTTACAGACTGGATTCCGTGGGATGTTAACAGAACACCAGGGGTCGGATTCATCAACGACTTACAGAGATTTGACAGAGAAATTACAGCGGAAACTCCTGAGAAAACGCGAATTAACGTGACTTATCAACAAGCGATATGGTGAAATATTGGCGTTATCAGGATTTTCCGCTGTGATTTCTCTATCAGATCTCTTTAAGTCTTTGATGAATCCGCCCTCAGGACGCCCACTAACGTCTTCGGCAAAGCTTTGAACGAACGATATGACGCTCTTCGTGTCCCTCAAGCGAGGATCCATTGGAGCACTCTGGCACGCGACAGGGACGAATGGAAACGCTGCTGCCGCCCGCTCGCGCAAGTCGATTATCAACGGAACGACAGGTGACAGGTGACAGGTATTTCCTGATTCAACATATAATGCCAATCAATCAACAATATGCTCAGCATTGTTAGTCACCAGAGTGGTCCACCTACTGGGAAGGTTAGCTATCCCCATTTCCCAGAAATGGGGAGACCGGGAGTCGAAGAAGTCGGCCACCGCCCGACTTAACTCTTCAAACTTTGTGGAACTTTTCTTAGCCAAGAAAGCTTGGAAAGGGGTTAACAAGTGACATTCTGAGGGGACTGTTTCAGGAGAGTATGGCTGATGGTGTACGGATTCCCAAACCAGCGCCTCGATCGTTCCTGACACATCTGAAATTAACAGCCATCCACTTTGAGAATAATGGTCCTACTCGGAAAAGTGGAGCTGTCAACGCAGATTTTATCCTCCTAATATCATGTTGAAGAAGCGGTGAAGAGCCTTCAACGACTTACATAACTTTAACAGAGAAATCACAGCGGGAAACTCACCAGGGAAGTCTCTATGTATGTCTGAATTGCAAAAACGAATACCACTCTGAGATTCTCCACCCTTCAATTAATAGGAAGGGATGTTCCATTTTTGCAAAGTCCTTGAAACCAAGGAGCAATGGGCGCTCAAAGTTTATTATGGGACCACGTTCACACGTGCTAAACTACCGTAATCAGCCGAAATTTCAAAAAATGAATATCATATTCGTAATCAGCGCCCCAAATAACCCCTTAGGCAAAGTTTGGGTGACATTTTTTTCTACCCCTTCTCGACCTCGACCAAGGGGGCCGAGGGTCGCGAAAGTTCAATAGTGCCGTTTTAGATTTACCCTTGACAATCGCACACCCAAGGGACCCAAGGGAGCGTGCACCCATGTGACGGCGAACCATCGTGATCAACTTTTTGAAAGATATCTCTGCACCACTATATTCAATAAGGAATCTCTCTATATGTAACATTTTTAATTGGTCGGCTCCCCAGAGGAGTTTCAAGACCAACGTGCCATCGTCTAGCGATACGAGAGAATATGACGGTGACCTATACTCGCTGACCTGCGGGGACTGCAGTAGCTACCAGCTCGTCACCATTAGTGTGTCTAGTTCATTAGTACACCTTCGACGGGCAGTAGGGTACAACTGGACTTGTGCAACGATCGGATGCCCTTCCTTGATCATGTGGGACATATGCCAGATGACATGAGATTGACTGGACAGCCATTCTCGGCTTGTGGACTGGTGCCATCATATACTCTTCTAATTGCTTTATTTATGTCTAGTTGGGAAGGTCCACTCTCCATGTAGCCAAGGGTTCTATCAAAAATCAGCAGAAAATACAACGTGTCCCATATCGAGGGGCAACTGATGAAAATATCTCACTGAACACGTAGTGCTCAGCCTATAATGAAATACATGCATAGGAAAAGTTGGGGAGGTGACTGATACCAAACAAGGAATGAAAACTAAAAATGCAAAGTTACTTCCAGGTCAAGGAATCGAACATCCGACCCTGTGCCTATGATGCGCCGGCACTACCATTGAATCGCCGAGCTGCTTGCCTCAACGACGAAGCCAGACGTATTTCACCATTTCTCTTATCTCCACGTGCAACACGCACGTACGTGTTAGATGCTGATATTGCAATACATTCCTTGGTGTTCAGGGACCCCTATTTCCTCGGGTTCAAGGATTTTGCAAAAACGAACATCCCTTCCTACTAATTGAAGGGTTGAGAATCTACCTGTGGTATTCGTTTTTGCCGCTTAAAACTACGTGCGAGTACAAGCGATTCCGTAGTAAACTTTGAGGGTGCCTAGCTCCTTGGGTTGAAGGAATTTGCAAAAATGGAACATCCTTTCCTGCTATTTGAACGGTGGAGAATCTCACAGTGGTATTCGTTTTCGCAGTTCAGACATACGCCCGAGAGACTTCTCTGGTCAGATAACGCGTCTTATCGCTCACCATATCACTTGATAAGCCGCGCTATCAGGGATTTCGGCTATAATTTTCTCTGTTGAATTGCTATAAGTCTATGATGAATCCGGTTCCAGGACACATTTTTGGCGCAAAGTCACTTAGGAATGAAGTGGACATATACCCTTTGATTGGAATTGCTGCAGCACAAAACAGTAGATATTATTTATGCGAAAAAAGAACTTGAAATACCAAGACACACCTTCTTCATCGCTTTCAATTATTGCCTTAATTTTCTGCAGAACTGTAGGTCGATCATCTGACTTCAACTTGAACAAGTATATAGGGCCGCAGCCCTGATTCACCTGAAATCAACCAGGAATTCGCAATGAAAACTAAAGAATAACACGATTTGGTGCGTATTCCTAGACGGAGGAAGACTTCGCCGTCACCAAGTCAAAAACAAGATAAGAAAACAGACGCCACTTAGAGTGGGAAAGCTGGCTCTTCAATTTTCAGCCGGGCGCTGATGCTGTCCACGCCATGCGGCATCTGCCACTTTTACTCGTATTATGTGTCCCATCGCCCAGCACGAAAGACTCTGATGCAAGCAGCGAAGGATCGAAGGACACTCACAAGGCACTCGGTTCCCATTTCATCGAACGAAACATGAGTTGTGTAAGTAAAACTGCTATGGCATTTGTCGTCGGCTGAAATCAATCCGATTTCTTGCAGAGGCATCTGAACTAATCTGAAACAGAGAACGAGACAAACCATTGACACACGTTAACAGTGGCTTGTCCGGCTTTCTCCTATCGTAGATCGGTACAGGAGCCTCATCCGTAGCGACGGCAACCTGAACTCATCAACTTGCGGATGAACAAGAAGAAAATAACGCAGTGAAAACGCTGAGCAATGAGCTACCAGTTCAGTTCGTCCTTGACAAATTGCGAATGATTTCACATGTTTTTCCTCCGTGTTGATCAGCTTCCTCTCTTCGTTTGTTCGAGCATCGTATTCCCTGAACAGATAAATAGTCTAAAAGTGCCATAACAAAGCAAACCTTTACCAAGAAAGGGTCTCAGACGTATATTTGAACGATAAAATGAATATCACTCGCTTGATGTGGTGTTTCTGAGCTTATGTAAGAGTAGGCAACAAAGCTCCTTCACATCGTCTGCTCTTCTACCGAATTTTGCAGTATATTAATGCATGATCTGTTTTAGTGTTTTCGGATTATCCTAGTCGGTGGGGGGGGGGAGGCATAACTAAGCATTGAGTAACGAATTGACATCAAACTCGGGGAGTCCCTTAAAAAAGACAAAACAGAACTCTCCATGTTCGGCTTTCTAAAACCTGGGCATATTGTCAGAGTAGTTTTAATGCTTATGTGCCACGCAGGTTTGTTATAGTGGAACAACTTTATTCGGCCCGACGTTTCGACAACTTCGTCGTTTTCAAAGGCCTGAAAGAAGTTCGAAACCCAGGACCAGACACTCATCTGGGCAAAGACGTCCTTCTCCAGCTCTGCCAGTTTCAATATTTCCTACGAGTGTCAAGCGGAATCTCACTGAAGCAAACCGACTCATCGTTGTTCCACAAGTGCTGAGGGAATGCTCAGCTATGCGATCAGCATTGAGCAACTGAGACCTACCAACTGAGGACCCATACTGATAAGTGCCTAGACTGCACGGTCTCAGAGCTCGCACAGCGGGATGAACGGCAAAAACTCACAGGTGATCGAAATGCACTCACTTCGGTTATTCATTGTCCTTCTGGTTCCGCGAAAGTAATCCAACAATGAATAAGCGAGCTTAAGAAAATAGAAATTTTCTGACATATTAGCGGTATGAAATGCGCCATGCACTCGTCAGAAATTTTTCATTTTACACTCGACTGATGTGTTTAGCTTGAACACTTGTTTTAATTTCTTCACAAAGTGGTCGTATCGATTGATTTGTGCTTCTTTTAAGGTGTAAAACTTAAAAACACACAATGGCTTACGGAAAATGCAGGCTATCCTAAAAAATGCGGGTAGTATTCGAGAGCTTCTAACATTGCTGCTGGTGAAGCATCTAAGATGTTTGAGACTCATATGAAAGTGCAGGGTAACTAGATCACTGTAACGTGCAAATAGTCAAGATTGCGCCATGCTCCCGCCTAAAACCTTGCACATCAGACTCGGTTGATTTTGCATGGGCTGATTGCTTGTCACACTCTTGCTACTACTTGGCCACATTAACCTGTGCTGGGCTTCTTTTAACGTTTTCCATCGCCCTGTGGCTGCAGTTATGCCGATTAACCTCTCCATTCACTTTGAATGTTACTTCATCACTCCATAGAATCGATCTTGGGAAATGGTGCTCCTGCACATATTTAAATTGTGCAGTCAATAAACTCGCATGTAGTGTGTCTTTCACATGGTTGTCAATTTCTAAACGTTAAAAGAAGCACAGCACAGGCTAATCTAGCCAAGTAGTAAGAAGACGTAAGAAGACTGTAACAGGCATTCAGCACACGCATAATCAATCGAGTCTGATGTGCACGGTTTTAGGCGGGAGCATGGCGCAATCTTGACTATTTCCACGCCACAGTAATCTTGTTACTCTGCGCTTTCATATGAGTCTCAAACATCTTAAAATGCTTCACTGGCAGCAATGTTAGAAGCTATCAAATACTATGTGCACTTTTAAAGTTAGACTACATTTCTCGCAAGCAGTAAGGTGTTTTTTAAAGTTTTAAACGTTAAAAGAAACGCAAATCAATCGATACGACCACTTTTTGAAGAAATTATGACATGTATCCAACAAAACACAAACAATCGAGTGTAAAATTCAAAATTTCAGATGAGTGCATGGCGCATTCCATACCGCTCATATGTTAGGACATTTCTATTTTCTTAAGCGTTCATATAAACCCTTAACTTCCTCGGTACCTTCCCTGCGAGCAAGGTTATCATCTCTTAAACAGTGTATACATTTTTTGAGACACCCTGCATGACGTGAGGGAGGCATGTGAAGTGGAATGCGACGTAATGACCACCGCTTGACATGCTATAAAGCAGATCCATAATAGTGAGGGATCTGCTTTGGCTGCTTACAACCATGGCAAAAATGAACTTTTTTTGTGAATTTTTGTCATCTTAGGCCCTAATTTGTTCTCTAGAAGGCGTTCCGTAAGTCGTAAATCAATTTCCTACATTATTTTTAGAAATGTCCCCTTCCCCGACTAGGAAAGATCCGTGGTTTCTCCAGTCTGACACACCTTCCACCAATTGTCTAACAAACCCTTTATCTACTAAAAAAGTCCGGGCCAGATTCATCAACCGCTTACCGCTCTTTAACGGTGGAAATACCGCCAAATCTGATGCTAATGAATGTCATATCAGGGGTTTGGCCGTATTTTCGCCGTTAGACGACGGTAAGCGGTTGACGAATTTGGCCCCTAGAGGCCGGAAAAGAATGAAATGCCAACCAACCTTACGAAACAATCTTCAGAAGCGGACCAGAACATGTAAGGTTCGTCTTGAGCCGTAGCCAGTCGTTTCACCCGTCCACCAGTGCTCCACGTGAACGGCTCATCTGAAACGATGGTGCACTGGCAACGCTGTTAATAAAAGGCGACAAGTAGTGACTCTGCGTACCTCTATATCCGTCAAGGTCGTGCATTTTCACTTGACGATCACCAGCCGCAGAAATCAGAATACGATCGTTACCTGGAAGCCGCTAGTCACCGTGAGCTTTTTAGTGGAGAGAATGGTAGCGTCAGGATCTACTTGAGTGAGTGTGAAGGCACTTTCCTAGTTGGAGGGTGTACACTACTTACAGTAGGTCACGTAGCGTCTGTAATTTTCATAAAAAATCCGGCTGCTTTCATTCGATAACACCGTCCTTCCCCAGCCCTACTAAAAAGTATCAAGAAATGTTATTCTTTCAGAAGACTATAATGGCAAAGCGGCTTTAGATTAAAATTCACCAGCAGGCAGGAACTCAACGGCAAACACATTGGCCTGATGGCCCGTCTCAATGGACGTGAGACAGTGCCCGGCCAAATTCCAAATCTTCACTTTTCGATCGTCTGAGCCGGAAGCGAGAAGGCTGAAAGTCGACGACATGAGTTTCGGAAAGACTGCAGCGTGGAACGACCGAATGACAGGTGAAAAACACAAACTTTACACTTCACATGCTAAACCTACGTGCCGCTACGGTTCCATCGCAGTGTGTTCACGCAAGCCTCATGGGCCTGAAACGAGATGATACCTACGTTTAGCGAATGGATGGAGAGACAAGGCACTGCGACACAAATTTTGGACTTTTAAGGCCTGCTCACTGTAGTCTACGACGGCGGTGACAGTAGGTCACTATTGTCGCCGCGATCGTGGATCACGAGCAGGTCCCTATGCCATAATGCACATAATCGCACAGATTCTAGCCAGGTGCGCAATCTTAGACGGAGATCATCGCTCATCCAATGTTCGATGACGTGTGCAAGAAAAAAGCGTATAAGCAATTATTAACCGGATCTCTCCTAGTCCGGAGGGGGCAATTGGTAGTGTCAACTGCGGATACCGTCCCATGACACACAACCACATCCCTTGAATTCATTCATTTAATTGTCACTGCACATTTCAGAAACAATAGTAATATCAACACTCTGATTTCGTGAAAGCCATTTCGTTCTTTAAGACGTTGGAGAGGAGTAACACTATTATAAGGTGCAAAGGGGGGCACCTTATAATAGTGTTTGATAAGCTTACAACCGGTAAAAAACCCGTCTGGGTCGTCCACCGCAGTTCGGAGTGAGGGAAATCGTTACGGGACCACGTAGTCGCCTACCCTACGCTAACCAGTCGCTGCAGCTAGTGATATTTGCGAGCTTGTCCGGCGCAAATAGGGTCGGGGAGTGGGGGCTTCTGATGGGCAGAAGATCCCATAGAGCCCTCCCCCCCCCCCCCCGACCCTATTTATGCCGTTAATGTCCTTCATCCCTGGCTCCAGCGTATACAGCATGTAGTAAGGGCGCTACATGGCTAACAAAAACCAAGTTTGAATCGCGCGGCTGTGGGCGTTGCGTACCGGACAACTCGGACGGGTTTTTTCCGGTTGTAAGTATATCGGTGAGTCCTTATAATGGGACTTGCGCCCTACCCTACGTCCTCTCGGCGTGTCCACCCCAATCCCAGAGTTTCATGGGAAGCCCCTACAGTAAAAAACCATTAAAACCAAAACAGAAGCAAACAATAACAAACAAAAAATACACCCCAGGCTTCCCAGGGTCACCTGTATGTATTACCCACGGTGAATCAGTCGACACGCAGCACTCGGTAGCGCGGAAATTTAAACGAGGATTTGCCGCTGAGAGTTTACATTTTTTATCATTTTATTATAACTGAATTTGTTCAATCTTTCAGCGACGGTACGGGCTGTTCTCACTGGAGGGAATCAAGTAAGCATTATTATATATTCTCGATTCTCGCAACAAAAGTTGCAATCTCGAAAAATATTGTTAGAGGGCAAGCCATAGCTAGGCAAGCCAGTGGCTAGAACTTGAATAAAAGGCCTGCGCAATGGGACAACATGTGAAGCTGTCGAGGAAACTCAAGGGAAATTACAATACGCCTCCTTCGATTAGGACAGATCTCAATTAGCTCCCTTATAGATAAGGTGACGGGCTAAATCGATATGTGGGTTTGTAATTATCAACGGACGACGCCTTAAGCCCAGTTCATAGTCCGTACCTGCAGCGACATTATCCCCCGAACGAACCCCATACATATCCATATTAGCGCTATATGGGTTGGAGGGGGAGGGGGATGCACTGCAGCGTTTGATAAACTTACAACCGGAAAAAAACCCATGAGTTGTCCATCGTAGTTTCGGAGTGAAATTCAGGGAAATCGTTATGGAACCACGCCTGCCTGGTTCCGTAACGATTTCCCTGAATCCCTCTGTTAATCACTCGCTGCAGCTAGTGATACTTGCGTGCTTGTCCGGCGGAAATACAGTTGAGGGGGGGGGGGGGGGATGAGGAGGGGATTCTGATGGGCAGAAAATCCCATAGAGCCTCGTTAATGTCCCTCATCTCTGACTGCAATGTATAGAGCCTGTAGTAAGGGCGCTCCATGGCTAATAAAAAAACCAGGTTTGAATCGCGCGGCTGTAGGCGTTGCGCACTGGAGAACTCGGACGGTTTTTTCGGTTGTGTGTCAGCGAGTATGCACTGTTGCTTACAAAGAAGAGTTTACAACTCAAGATGAGCTTTTGCGATGCTATTTTGATTAGATGTAAGGCTCTATGAGCGGAGTCCAGAATTACATTTGGTTTCTGCTGAACGCTTTTTTAAAGGCCTGAAAAGAGGTGTGAAAACGTGTGCGTAACACTCAATCCCTATGACAACCCACTAGGGTCGGATTCATCAACGACATACATAACTTTAACAGAGTTCACAGCGGAAAACTCAGCGCGACTTATCAAGCGATATGGTGAGCGATAAGCCGCGTTATCTGAGTTTTCCGTTGTGAATTCTCTGTTAACGTTATGTATGTCGTTTATGAATCTGTGGTGTCTTGGCTCCTTTGTTGGAGACTTTATCCTAAGTAGGTTTTCACGGTGGTTCAGTGGTCTAGACAAATGTTTATCTGAACTAGAGAAGCTGCTATGGACGGCAAATTGACGACACTGCCCATGGACCAGCACTCCGCCTAGCTGCTCCTAACAGGCACAGATGGTGAGGAGTCGCGCTCTGTGCGAGACAGAATCCTACCCTAGACGTGCCTCAGTGAAGCAGTCGGTAGGAGTGCCACCTCATAGGAGCACACAGGCGGGCTTTTGAGTTCGAGTCCGCGTACCGCCAATATTTTTGCACATATTAGTTTGTTGTGATTGCGTTTTCCCATCATCATAGGAGTCAATTTTAGACCATCACTGCTTACAACACACCAAGGCTGTCTGTTTCCGCCTTCATATGTGCCACTTTTTCAACAATGCGTATTTGCACCACATCATTCCTCTGGAAATAAAAAGTCCTGCCTTGCTTGTCGGAGAAGTGAAATCCAATGTGAAGGTTTAAAATAGTCGGACAACAACAGGTTCAGGTGACAACGACATTTTTAGTACTTATGTACCGATATGGCCTGGGTTCATAATATTTAACCGTAAGGTACGCGTATTTGTGTGCAGTTACACGGTATTATTGGTGATGTGGTATGGTATGGTGGTGGTGCAGATACGCATCGTTGAAAAACTAGGACATATGAAGGCGCAAATAGACAGCCTTGGTTTGATGTAAGTATTGATTGTCTAAAATTGCCTCCTGTGATCATGAGAAAGCGTAATAACAACAAACTAAAATGTGCAAAAATACTGGCAATACGCGCACTCAAACTCAATAGCCCGCCGGTGTGCTCCTATGAGGCGTCACCCTCACCGGCTGCGCCATAGAAGGACATCTTGTGGGGTGTCATAGCCGTTGATGATTGTTGCGCACACGTTTTCACACCTCTTTTTCAGGCCTTTAAAAAAGCGTTCAGCAAAAACTAGATGTAATTCCGCTCACAAGGCCATACATCCTGTCAAAATAGCATCGCAAAAGCTCACTATGAGTTGGGAACCTCCCTTGATAGACATGGACTTTTCAGTTTAGAGGCCACCGTATAACAGTAGGTTGCGCTCTCCTTGGCGTGGTCCCACCGAGCAAAATCATTCCGTTGGGATGTGAAGCTATAGTAACGGAAGGAGCAGGAAAAGTCGTCATCACATCACTGCACCCCCTAACACGCATTGCGTCCAAAATCGATCCATGCAGATCGATTAATGCTGGACGATTGCTCGAAAAATATCGTGGCGCAATGCGTGTTAGGAGGTACAGTGATGTGATGGCGACTTTTATTGCTTCTTTTCCTTGCTATAGCTTCACATCCCAACGGAATTATTTTGTTGGTTGAACCACGCCACCCGCCGTTAAACGCACAGAAGCAAAAGACTGCGGACGAGTTGTCGCGGCACGACCACACAGTCACCACCGTAGTCTTTTGCTCTCTGCGCCCTCTTAGCTTAGAGATCGCCCCCGCGTTCCCGCTGACGTTCGATCCATCTCTTGTAAGCCGGCGATGGCACTCTCACCGAGCGAGTCGTGGTGCAGTGGATAAGCGGGTTGCTTCGTGCGACGAAGGTTGGCGGTTCGGTTCCTTTGTGTTGTGGCATTCTTGCATTTCAGCTGAATATGTGATATTTGAGGGGTTTCGACGTCTACACGATTTCGAAGCGTTCTTTGCGCATCTTCCAACCGTATACGCTTCGCGGCTTCAAGAGCGCAGAACCCAGCTCCCCCCCCCCCTCTCCTGGGCGATGAGAGCAGTTTCCACACGAGCAGCTTGGCTGCACCACGCCCTGGAGTCCCTTCCCTTGCCTGGTCTTCGAGGGCAGAACCCAGCTCCGGACTCCCCCCCCCCCCATGAGCGACGAGAAGTTCGCGTGTGTAATGCTTAGAATGAAGGATTTCGCGTTCCATCGCCAACGCCCGTGTTCGACTGTTTGGGCCTGTTCATACTTCGCGACAAGAGCGACTCGTCGCCCGTGCAGAACATGCATATCGATTAAAACCGAGCGCGCGCCGCCGAAAAGTGTTCATACTCGAGCGCCGGCGCTCCAGTCGCTCTTGTCGCTCTTGTCGCTCTTGCCGCTTTTGTCGCCTGTTCATACTTCGCGCCGGCGCCGGGAACGACTGTGGCGACGAACGGAGTGTGGAGTACGTAATTACACCGCACTAGTCCTGGAAGGCGCACTAGTGCTGGAAGGAAACGTTTCCTGTTCTGCCGTTGTTCATACAAAGGTAAGGAGTGCTTTTATGTCTACTTTGAGTGCCGCACTGACGATGTAGGTAATATGATTTTTCGCTTCTGTCTGTTTCAGTTTCTAACAACTTTGTGACTAAAAATACGACTGTTTGCTTGTGTTTGTTTCAGTTTCCAGAAACATTTTACTAATATAACTGTTTACTTTTGTCTATTTCAGCATCCAAAAACTAATGCAATTGAATAGCTAGACGTGAACACCTCTATCCACTCGATATTTTAGGCCACGAAGTAGACGTTATGGTGCAATTACGTACACCACACTACGTCCGTCGCCTAGGTCGCTCTTGTCGCTCTTGTCGCTGTTGTCGCTCCAGTCGCTCTTGTCGCCTGTTTATACTTCCGCGCGCTGCGCTCTTGTCACTGCTGCCGCGAAGTATGAACAGGGCCTTTGAATTTTTACCTTTCGCGCCCGAACAACTCGTCCGAAAACTCGTCCGCAGTTTTTTGCTTGTGTGCGTTTAACGGCGAGTGAACCACGCCAAGGATAGCGCAACGAATTATTCTCCAATGGCCTCTAAACTGAAGAAGTCCATGTCTATGAAGCAGTGCCCCTCCCTCCCCCCCCCCCCCTGCACCTAGCCCGCAAATGGCCTGATTTTGCTGTTCTCTGGAGAACGAAAAACCCTGCAATGGTGTGGCCTGCGGTTAATGACCTGTAAGACGTACCTTGATGGTTCGCGAGTTGCCAATTCGCTGAACCAGTCGATCCTCGTCTAGCAGTCGATGTCGCTCGGGAGATGTGCCGAACATCTCCCTGCTCTCTAATATGGACATCATCTTAATTGATCGCAGATGATGCTTGAAGGCCGAGCCTCCGCTGGTCGAAATCACCCACTTCTCTGCAAAGCAACGAGTAGAATGAACAACTGAAGGAGTTTCTTGGATCGGTTGTGAACGCGCCTATGGCACGTGTGACTATCATGATAACCTTCAGCCAAACGCATTCAGAAGACGGATCGGTAAAAAGCCTATGACTCTGGAGAGAAACAGCCACAACAGCGCGATAACGATGCCGCCGATGATTGCAAAGGGCTTCTCCGTCTTCGCAAACGTTCAGATGCCACGAATGGATGGTGCCAGAAGATGTCAAGTTAAGACGGAACCAAGTGGCGGGCACTGGAGCTGTCCTGCCGACAGTACGAAGCTGTCCAGCGGCGCTCACACTAGAAGAGTGCGGACGCACGAACCCCTTGGGCAGTTCGCACGTTCTCCGCGTTCGCCATGGGGCGCACCAGCACCTGTGCACGTGCATCACTCGACACTTCAGTACGACCGTCAGGGAGGTCTTCATTCTCTTCGAAACCATCTATTAGGTTGTAACGAATTAAATGGCACTGGCTCGCACCATTTTTGGCGCGTCTTTACGCGTTTGATCAAGAACAAACCGTAACATGTGGCATATCATTTAGAAGCGCAAACTTTGCTCTACCGGTGAGTACCAAATTTTCGATGTAAAAGTGGGAAAACTTTAGAGTTTTATTGACTTTTTTGCAGATGGACAAAAGGGTAATCCGAGGCATTCACTTGTATGAATTCAAACTGGGCACTACAGCTAAGGAGGCGGACGAGAAGATCAACGCCGCATTCGGTCAAGGATGTTCCACAATTCGGACGGCGTATCGTTGGTATCAGAAGTTCCGGAATGGAGATGAGAGCTTGGAAGAACATGAAGGTCGTGGGAGGCATAGTGATGTTGATGAGGACAAGCTGAGAGATGTGGTAGAGGAGGATCCACACAAAGGTACCAGGGAGATAGCGAAGGTTCTTGGCGTCAGTCACAACACAGCTGCCCGGCATCTGAAGGAAATTGGAAAGACCAAAAAGCTGGAAAGATGGGTGCCTCACGAGCTGTCTGAGGAGCAAAGAAACCGACGATATGAGATCTCGTCCGCACTGCTTCTACGGAACGAAACGGACCCATTCCTTGATCGCATCGTAACCTGTGACGAGAAATGATAATGTACGACAACAGGCGACGATCGGCACAGTGGGTGGACAGCGATGAGAGCCCCAAGGTTTTTGCGAAGCCGGAATTGCACCAAAAGAAAGTAATGGCGACAGTATGGTGGTGTTCGCTGGGAATTATTCACCACAGCTTCCTCCCTCCCGGTGGATCCATCACGGCAGAGAAGTACTGCATTGAAATTGAAGAAATGATGAAAGAGTTGAAGGATATCCGGCCGGCCTTGGTAAACCGAAGGCGAGTTCTCCTTCTGCACGACAATGCTCGCCCCCACGTAGCACGAATGACGTTGCAGAAATTGAATGAGCTGAGCATTGAAACTCTACCACATCCTCCGTTTTCTCCCGACCTCTCCCCAACAGACTACCATTTCTTCAAGCATCTTGGCCACTTCTTGGTAGGGAAAATATTCAAATACCAACAGGATGCCGAAAGTGCCTTCGAAGATTTCGTCAATTCCAGAACTTCTGATTTTTATGCTACTGGGATAAAAAAGCGTGTGTCACGTTGGCAAAGATGTGTAGAATCAGAAGGTTTTTATTTCGATTAATAAACTTGCCAACAAGCCGAGATATTAACTGTTTAAATTTACAGTGGTTCAGTGCCATTTATTTCGTTACAACCTAATACATGACCGAGTGGCGAAAGCAGCACCCTCAGCGGCGATCCGTTTCAAGGGAATCGAAACATTTCCAGGGGTAAGGACGAGTCGTCCGCTGAATTGGACGAGTTTTCCCACCAGTTTCAGGCAATGTTTGATAAACTTTCATCCGAAAAAAAAACCGTCTGAGTTGTCCACCGCAGTTTCGGAGTGAAATTCACGGAAATCGCTGCGGAACCACGCAATTGCCTATCTCTCTGCTAACCAGTCGCTGCAGCTAGTGATATTTGCGTCGTTAAGGCTCCTCATCCCTGGCTCCAACGTATAGATCCTGCAGTAAGGGCGCTCCATGGTTGATAAAAACCAAGTTTGAACCGCGCGGCTGTGGGCGTTGCGCACCGGACAACTCGGACGGGTTTTTTCCGGTTGTAAGTGTGTTGGCGAGTGTTTCAGGCAATCGTTGTGGGACCATGAAAACACTTAGCCCGCTTCAACCAATAGAAGTATCTGCTGATGACGTCATATTCATTTTAGCGATTCTGCTCGGACTTTTTTCGCGCTTGTCCCGTTTCTGAAGGGCTTTCGGCGCAAATAGGGTGGGGAGAGGGGGGGGGGGGGTCACATTGAAAAACAGCCCTATACAACGTTTTGTGTTATACGAAGCTAAAAATTTTACGCAGCACTGGTGTGCTCTACAGCTGTGGTGAACTGAGAGCCATTTTTGATGTAGTTGGACATGCACGTGCCTTCTGACCGGCGCGAATATCCACTAACGATAAGTATATAGTGACCCCCTCGACGCCACTTGGGCCGGTTTTTCTTTCAAATTTTGTATTCTTCTGTTCTTCTCCCTTGACAAAAATTATTTATTTTGAATTAAAATTAAATTAAATGATAATAAAAGAAAAATAAAATCATGAAGTTTAATATTAATGAGATTACTGAAACAAATCTAGTTGATACCATACTAGTTTAAGGGGATCGTTGGTCCTGCTTCTTATGGACTTTCCCTTCAAATTTTCGGGTTCTTCTGACATCTTCACTCGGTAAGAATAAATTGTTAAAATTAAATTTAAATTAAATTAAAATAAATAAAATAAAATGAATACAAGATTTTTCAAAAACAAAATTATTAATTAATTAATCGAGCAAAATTTGTTGATGCAATCGTAGTTCTGGGAGAGGGGGAGGTGGATTAGAGGACGTTCTGCGCCACCGCGTGTGGCGCAGTCGGAGGAGGTGCCGGCTGTTGCAGGTACCCGATACCAGGTTCTTCGCTCAGATTCCCACCCAGGCAAACCTAGCCTTCCTCCCCTTGGGTCGGTGATTAGGTGCCAATTTGTGTGGGAAGGATAAAGCGTATTTGGCAATACGATGACTTGCGCTGACTTGTTCATCGGCTGGCCACCGCAAATCATCGTATGGCCAGATACGCATTCAAATCGCCTTTACCACATCTCGTAGAGCCAGAATACGTGGTGCATCCCAAAACGAGTTGAGTAACGCCGTCCTTCATCCCTCATCCTTTATCCTGCGCCACAATCCCTTCTTGAATTCCGTGAAGAATCCAAGAAGTGATTTATGGAGCGAAGGTTCTAAGGTAATTTCAGGGGAGTAATAGGGCATAAGGGAGAGATCTATATAAAAAAAATACATTTCCTGCATAAGCACAAAGACGACAATTCACAAGCTTATATGCCATCTTTAAGTGAAATCGAACACTTTTCAAACAAAACTGGACACTTTTCAGGACAAATTGAACACCCTTCTAGGCAGCCATGACGCTTTTGAAATCGAACCACATCTTCCAAATCAAAACAAGCGTTTTTTAGGTTAATCTGGAGACCCTTCGAGAAAGTTAAAATAATTAGTGCAGCTGATCTCATTTATTGAGGGTTGCGAAAACGAAAAGGGTCAGCAAGAAGGAGACACGTTAGTGCGCAAATAAGGGAGTCAACAAAACACGAGAAATTGCGGAGATCTGGTGCCTACCCATAAGTAACACGAGCTGCGCAAAAAAGTTGCTCAGAAGATTTAATAGGTCACGAAACTGAAAGAGAGCGAAAAGAATAACAAATGCGAGTGTCCGACACCACTTTCTGTTGATTGCAATGGGTGAAGCGTTACCGTGATCCCACAAGGATTGCCAGAGACTGTACAGAGAACTCGTCGATCTTGGTGGGCAACTCGTCCTTGTTGTTTTGATCGAGCCTTCAAGTCAGGGGTGTGCGTTATTTTTTTCAGTAAATTTTTAACGACCATTTTTTAACGAAAAATTTTTGCGTTAAAACCGGTAAATTCGTTAAATAAAATATCCCTTAGCTGCAGTCACTTTGGCTATATTTTACTAGGTAGAAAGCCAGATTTTTACTTTATTGATTTTTTCGAGTCTACCTACATGACCATTATATTAGGTTGTCCCATAAGTCTTCGCCGTTTTTTTCAACGATTCACTGCAGATTTCGCCGGCGGTCTCTTGCATAGCGCTGCATAGCTTTCGAAAAAGAATGATTTGCCCTATCAGAACATGTATTGCATTTCTTTTTTCATCATGAATTTTGTCAATTTTTAGGTCGTTGAAGTGAAAAGTGAAAAAGTAGCCATTTGCGCCCTTGTTCTTTCCGCTTAGGTTTGTAATTTTTTGCGCAATTTTTCATGGCATTTGGAAGACAATGTTCTGTACTACAAGAATTTGTGTTGATCCTATTTTCTCACTTGTCCTTTATTGATTTTTAGGCCATCAAATTGGGACGTCCGAAGGAGGATGGTTATTTTTGCAGACAGCTCCTGCTCTGTGGTTGGACTGTTTGGGTTGGTGTTATATGTCATTCGAAAGAGAATGTCTTGCTCTATAAGAATATGTGTCGCGTTTATTGATTTCTATTGAGTATCAACAAAATGCCAAGAAGAGAAAAATCGTCTTCACCGGCAACTCCTTCTCCTTCTTCAGTTGTTGATATTCGACAGAAATCAGCGTGAGCCAATAAATGCGATCCAAATTCTTACTGAGCAAGACATCCTCTTCCAAACGACATATGACACCAAGCAAAAAAGTCCAACCACAGAACCGGAGTTTTGGTAAAAATTCGGACGAAAAGTCGAAATTCCAATTTGATGACCTAAAAATCAATAAAGGGCAAGTGAGAAAATAGGACCAACACACATTCTTGTAGTACAGAACATTGTCTTCCAAATGCTATAAAAAACTGCGCAAAAATTACAAACCTGAGCGGAGAGAACAAGTGCGCAAATGGCTACTTTTTCACTTTTCACTTCAACGACCTAAAAATTGACAAAATTCATGATGAAAAAAGAAATGCAATACATGTTCTGATAGAGCAAATCATTCTCTTTCGAAAGCTATGCAGCGCTATGCAAGAGACCGCCGGCGAAATTTGCAGTGAATCGTTGAAAAAAAAAACTGCAAGGACTTATGGGACAACCTAATACAACAACTTAGTTAACAAAACTTCTGGAATTTACGCAAAGGTAAGGATAGAAGGTGCTCATTGTCCGCAAGCAGCAAGTTGAGCTCACGTAATCTTCTGTACGTCAAAAATGTAGATCTTGTGGTGCTCCTTGCAACGGGAACATGCAGGCGGAGTTCACGTCTTCTTGTCCTAATTACTCTGCCTCGGAAAAATTGGGGTTTAGGTGAAGTCTTTCAGTGAGAATCTTAAAAAGCACTTTCAGGTCAACAACCTTCCTTCTATATAGCAGGGATTTTAGACCGAGCATCCTATTTCTTTCCCTTCGGTTTGGTATATCAGTTCCTCCAACGTCTTTCTTACCTTAGTATCCTCTCCCTGGCTCACAAGAACAGCATATAGTTGACGAAGTTCTTTAACTAATGACACTTTGCGCAGCTAGCTGGCGCGTAGAAGCAGACCAATAAAAACTGATGTCTATTGAATATTTATTAGCAAAACTGTCACCGGACATCTGTAAGGGGCAGCTCGACGAAGTTTCTACATACAAACCGCTAGTATATACATCTCGCATACGAAGCACAAACACATTCATCGTGTCGTGACTAAAGGATATCAAGGCAAGCGTCGAGGTTAACCGAATCACACCATTTTCTACAGTACAAAAGCCCTACGAGTGCTGCTGAATCCTCTTCAAGGCGTCATCCCTAAGTTGTTCCAGCTGTCTCTGAAACAAAATAGTAAGCAAAATAGAAGAAAAAAAGCGATATACCATCTTCACGTCAAAGTGGACGGCCACCTTTCCAATAAAACTGAGTACTTCCTAGATGAAAACGGACACTCTTCTAAGCAGGTTTGGTGCTTTCAAAACTTAAATGCTCCACATAAAAATGAGCGTTCTTCAGTCTAATCGAGAGACTCTCCAGGGGCCAGATTCATTAACCGTTTACCGCTCTCTAGCGGTGAAAATACCGCCAAACCTGTTGCTGATGAATACCATATCAGGGGTACGGGGATATTTTCACCGTTAGAGGGCGGTAAGCGGTTGATGAGTCTGACCCCAGGAGGATTAGGATGACTTTTTGTCCACGGGAAGCATAGTACTTTCTTTGAAATTTTCAACCACAAAAAGTCAGCATACTCATACTCACAAAATATGTTTTTGTGGTTACCGTGTTTTTACTTTTGCTTTGTTGTGTTCAACGGCATTTTTGATATATATTAAATAAATAAATAAATAAATAAATACTCTTTGAAATTTTATTAAATCCTCTTTTAAACAAAAATCACGATTTGAGGTTTGCTTTAAAGGCAGGAAGGCGGTGATTTTTAAGGCTAAAAGGGAGACTGTGCCATGGACCCTGTTTTGTGAGGAATCACACTTGTTAGCGCTACAGTAAAAACTCTTGTATAAAAGCATAAAGAAAGGATGTCATAACGATGTTTTGTTAGGATCAAAACTTCTAGCGCCAGGCGGACTCGAACCCGCACCTCCCTCTGACCGGGGGGGGGGGGGGGGGGAAGGCTCTACGCCTTTACATCACCGGTGAGTGCTGATCGGTCCCACGAGGTGTGGATGTTGCGTTCGATCAAACGGCGCCGGCGGTGTAAAGGCGTAGAGCATTCCCGCCCGGTCAGAGGGAGGTGCGGGTTCGAGTCTCGCCTGGCGCTAGAAGTTTTGATGGCAACAAAACATCGTTATGACAGCTTACATCCCCGATACCAGCCAATTGAGGCTTAAAGAAACTGATTTGAATTGTTTCTATCAAGACTATCAGCTTAACTGGTTCCATGCTGATATCAGCGGCCGGCTCAACCCGGAAACGGGTGAGTGCTGATCGGTCCCACGAGGTGTGGATGTTGCGTTCGATCAAACGACGCCGGTAGTGTAGGCGTAGAGCATTCCCGCCCGGTCAGAGGGAGGTGCGGGTTCGAGTCCCGCCTGGCGCTAGAAGTTTTGATCGCAACAAAACATCGTTATGGCAGCTTACATCCTCGATACCAGCCACTTGAGGTTTAAAGAAACTGATTCGAATAAAGAAAGGCGTTACTCAATCCCATTTGGAATGCGCCACCCATTTGGATTATAGAACACACTTATTAAGGTTTGCCATTTAAAGTAAGCAGCATTTACGCTATCAGTCGAGTGAAAGTCAGGATGATCTATACAAGTGTGTGGCGCTATCTGACATTCGCTGAAAAATGGTAGCCTTTCTGAACTTCAGACTAGGCCTTAAACCAATATTCTTCCTTGAAAGCACAACTTTATGAAATTTCGAACAGTATGTTCATTTACTGAGGCAGGCGAATTAAGAATTTCTCGCCACAATTTCAAAGCGATAATGAATTTTCCCTTTGATCGTGTTTAACCGCCCTGGAGAGTCTCTAGTTTAATCTGTAATACGGTCATTTTTTTCGTATAAAAGAGCAGACAAGCAATCTTTGAAGCTAAAAGAGAAGGCTGCGCCATGCATTCGTCAGAACGTCGCGACTTTCCTTTCATTGATAGCAAATTCCAGTTTCGATACATAGAAGATGTTCAAGTTGATTTTAAAAGCGTCAAGTTTGCTTCTAAGACTGTCCAATTTGACGAGAAATGGCATAAATTGAGCAACTTGAAATGACCACTCGATCTTAACAGTACAAGTAACAGCCCTATCCTGTCACAAAAGGAAAAGAAAAAGCAAGACACACCTTTCTTTCCGCTAGTTTACGGTACTCCTCCATATGAGCGAGATTCACTATAGCGTTGTGCCTGAAGATACATTTAATCGTTCTTCTGCGTAACAACGCTAACAATACAACTAAAACGGGGCTGAAATCGTCTAAATGCATGGCTTAAATCATGCTGCTCCCTCACGCAAAAAAAACCTCAAAAGATCTGTCACTGTCTGACACCTGACTTACTTGTCCGCAAGTGCCCGTTGCAGACTCAGATCATGATCGTAAAGCTCATGACAGGCCGCAATGTGCTCGTTGTAAATCTGCTCCGAGGCCTCGTCGCCGATGACAGGGTCAGCTGGCTGCAATACATCACTGGTTGCCGTATGTTTTATATTAGGTTGGTGCATAAGTTCTCGGACATTTGACCCTCCTGAATTGAAAGCGCGTTTTGTCACCAAATTTCTCACATGTATCAACGCGTAAATGATCGATCGATAGAGAAAGTAAGGGCTACAAAACTGTTCCTAACATTCACTTCTGCGTTGTTAACGTCAGCTATTATGGCTAAGCAATTCATCCCAACTGAGACGCATATTCGGCACGTCATGTTACTCCTGCATCAATCTGGCGTCAATGCCAACGAATCGTATCGTCGCCTGAAGGATGTTTACAACGAGAGTGCTCCTGCTCGAAGTACTGTGTACCAGTGGTTCTCGAGGTTAGCAGTTGGTGAATTCTCCGTTGAAGATAATGAACGAGAAGGGCGCCCGATGACACTGGATTTGGATGGCCTCCGAAGTAGAGTGGAAGCGGACCCATACCAAACCACTCGCGAACCATCAAGCACTCTTGGTGTTAGTCACTCAACAGTCATTCGAGGATTGAAGTCGTTTGGCAAGGTGCAAAAATTGGGTCGCTGGGTACCTCACGACTTGACACAACATGACATGAATCGCAGAGCCGATGTCGCTCTGTCCCTCCTTATCCTCATACGTACCCACGGATGGCTGGACAACCTTGTCACCGGAGATGAGAAGTGGATACTCTACTCTGATTGTCACCGGCGTGCACAGTGGGTTGACGCAACTGGAGAGGCAGAGGACGTTCCGAAACCCGACCTTCACGTGAAAAAGGTGATGCTGTGCATTTGGTGGAGCGTTCTTGGCGTAGAATACTGGGAGCTGCTGGACGAAGGGATAACAGTGACGGCAGAGGTTTACGTCAACCAACTGAGGAAGATGAGGTCCCACCTTCAAACCACACGAGGAGAGCAAGTGAAGGCGTATTTTCAACACGACAATGCTAGACCGCATATTGCTAAAGCGACGGCGGCTGAGTTGGCGGACTACGGATGGACCGTTCTTCCACATCCACCTTACTCTCCAGATCTCGCTCCTTCTGACTATCATTTGTTTCAAGCCTTCAACGCTATTTGGACGGCCAGCAATTTAGGAACTGAGAGGATGTCAAGGAGACACTGCTCACATTTTTCGAATCACAACCGGCCACGTTTTGGAGAAAAGGCATCCATGACTTACCAGGACGTTGGCGAAAGACAATTGATGTAAAGGGTGGTTACTTCAAATGATTTGATATTGTTGTTCGTATGTCGTGATAATAAATATTTCATGCCTCAAATGCCCGAGAACTTATGCACCAACCTAATTGTAAGAATAAAGGGCAGAAGTCGTTAATGTGGCCTACATTGAGAGGCTGAAGCGATCAACACGAACCAATCAGAGCGCTGACCGTAAACGATCCTCTGGGCTGCAATTCCCTGTTCAATTTGGTGTGTTCCTACATCCCATGTACGCCACATTACCGACTACTACCAAATGTTCAGGCGGCGCCATCCCAGTCAGTGGAATCAACTGGGTTGTGATTGGCGTGGCAAAGTAATATACAATTTCTTGCAATTTTCGAAAAAAGAATAGTTACGAAAAGGTACCTAGATCAGATGAAAGGGGCATCTACAGACGATGATGACACCCATACGTCCCATATGTTTTTGTGACTTTGTCTCAAATTCACGTCAAATTGGACACTTGTCAAATCAAGCTGAACACTCCTCCAAGCAAGCTTGACGCCTTCGAAATCAAGCTAAAGGTCTTCCAAATTAAAACGAGCTTCTTTCAGACTAACTAGACACTCTCCGAAACGACTAAAGCGATTTTTGATCACGGAAAATGTTAGAAAACCTTCTTTGAGTTTTTTAAAAATTCACCAGCAAAAAAATGAGCCCACCGTTTGAAATTTTATTTTTCAAGAAAAATTGTTGTTCAAAGCATGTTCTAAAGTGAAAAATCGTAGCAATTTCTGACATATTAAGAGAAGAGATCACTCTAGCTAGCTCGTCACGATTTTAATTTAATTGGGAGTGTAAATGCTGCCTACTTAAAATAGATAAGGATATGTCTTTTCTACAAATGCTCCTGTTGTATCGTAGAGGATAGTTTGTATAACTTCACGTAGACTTTTTGCTACCACTCGCAGAAAAATCGCGACGTCGTGGATAGATGCATGACGCAATGTCTTCCTTTAGCACTAAACACTGCTGTGTTCCTGCACTTTAAAATACGCTAGAAGGCATAATTTTCAATTTAAAAAAACTTGAAAAGTTAATGAAATCAAACAGTGGGTTTGCTTCTTGGGACAGGTGAATTAAACACTGAATGTTCCCCGGATAGGAATTATTTTAACCTTATCAGAGAGTTACTAGTCTAATCTCGAAGAAGCTCGATTTGATTAAGATGCTTTATTTAGAGGACAGTTTAGATTTAGAAGACAGGTCGAGTTCAAATGCGTCTAGCCTGCTTGGAAGTGTCCATTTTGACTCCAAAAGATTCCGAACCTGAAAACTGTACATATTTTCTCTCTGCGATGTCTTAAAAATACCTCGCGAGCGCAGCATGGTAATCGATTAGTGAGAGCGTTGACATTTCTACACTTGGCAATCACTAACTACGTTTACGCAGGCTGGAAGAGAGGGTATACGTTGTTACAGGATGTTTTGTTACGACCAAAACTTGCGCCAGGCGGAGTGGAACCCGCACCTCCTTGCTTTCCGGGCAACTAATGTACGCCTACTCCTTACACCACCGGCACTGTGTTTGACACCATGTAACATCTGAGATATACTCGAGGCGCATCAGCACTCAACCGTGATATCGCGGATGACGGATGTTACGTGCGGTCAAACAGCGCCGGAGGTATAAGGCGTAGAGCATCGCTGCCCGGAAAGCAAGAAGGTGCGGGTCCGAGTCCCGGCTGGTGCAAGTTTTGATCACAGCAAAACATCCTGTAAGAACACAGCCTTAGGAGACGTTTACTGCTCCATGGCACTAATGCGACTTGACGTAATCATTGCCTTCCATATAGATTCGACACCTGCGCATTCGATATGGAGGCTGATCATTACGCCACGTCACGTGGAGCTTTAAGCAAGCCTTACATGCTTGCAGTATCGCGTGAGGCTGCAGATCTCTCTAGAAGCGTTTACAATCTCACGCTATTGCACACGGTTGCGGGGCCACTCGCCCCCGCGAGCGCGGTTCCGAGGTTAGACTCCAGACGGAAAAGACTGGCCTTTTCTGTGCTCTCCTCCGCGACAGCGGATAGAGCACAGATTGGGCAAGGGAAGGGACTCCGGGGTGTGGTGAGTCACCAGACGCGAAACAAAACAGGGCTCGGGCGCCGAGGGGCGAGATGCCCGGAGACCATTGCACACATTCAGAGTGGCCTCCTTCAACTGGGATAGCGACCACAGTGCGAAGTATTTACGCCCAAGCGAGACATAGTTCGGACGGATAATCAAAGTGATCTACTCACGCGTAGCGAGTGGTCGATATAGTCGAGCACATTTGCCGGCATTTCGGTGGCCTGTGAAAGAGGTCGGAGGCGTTCATCCTCTGATTCCTTCCGACGCGCGATCTCCGAGTGAGACCTGCTGTTCCTCATATTTGGCGGTCCCTCATCCTCGTTGACCAATTGCGTCACCCTCGTGTCGGCCACACCATTCTGTAATCATAGCTGAGAGTGAGAGTTTAATTGTGGGTACATTCCGGGCAAATGGCTCGACGCCACGTCGCGGCAAAACTGTGTATGCCACTTGACCAATAGGGGAGCCGGAAAAAGAACAAGGAAAGGCATCTCATTCTGAAACACAATCCCAACAGACTAGTGCGCTTCACAAGCCCCTGTTATACTTTTTTTTTGCAAGGTCTTTTTGCGACAGTAAATGATAAGAGGTGCGGCATGTGTAATTTCGCTGCGCCATTACGTTGACCAATTTGCCCGGAAAGTACCAAGTTGTGCATTGCAGGCCAGGAAACCCAAACAAAAAGAAAGGAGGAATGAGACAAAATACCTACAAGTTTTATCAGCGTTGACTGGTCCGACCGTCCTCGTCTGTGCTTTGGGAAGGACGAACTGTTCTGAAAGATTGACTTAAAACACCAAAAAATCCATCGATTGTTACATATGACAGCGCAGGACTGAAAGTACTCTGCGCGTACCGGTTTCGGCTGAGGTGTAACAGCTGGTTCGTTCGTGTTTACATCGATAAGAGGATCGTCAGAATTCGGGTACTCCTGAATTTATTTATTTATTTATTGGAGACGTGGTAATGTCATGTAAGCCTTACATAAAAAGCAGTAAAATACAGCACAACTTTGAGACCGTACAATTTTAAAAGAAAGTAAAAAGTGTGACCAATCAGACTGAAACAAGTTGAAACGAATAAAAACAACAATAGTGTAATTGCTTCTGCAAAAAATAAACTAAATAATGAATTTCGTGAAAAAAAAACAATGATCTCCGTTGAGTCTACGGTAAAGAAAACTTTTGAAACCTTTGAGCGACATTTGAAGAGCGTTCTCCTTTAGAAAGAGAAGGAGGAATCGAATAAAGTTCTGTTAGAAAAAAGCTGATCCTAGCCTTACTTTTCGCAACCGACCCCTGCAAATCTAAGGCCACCATTTCTAGTCCGACTGGAAGAAAACGAAGAACTAGTGCAACGGAACATTGACAATACCTGTCATAACGATGTTTTGTTGCGATTAAAACTTCTAGCGCCAGGCGGGACTCGAACCCGCACCTCCCTCTAACCGGGCGGGAATGCTCTACGCCATTACACCACCGGCGCCGTTTGATCGAACGCAACATCCACACCTCGTGGGACCGATCAGCACCCACCCGTATCCGGGATGAGCTGGCCGTTGATATCAGCATGGAACCAGTTAAGCTGATGGTCTTGATAGAAACGAATTGACAATACCATTAACTTCATGAGCAGTTCTGAACTGTGGACGAATCGAGCACAAAATTGATGAAAGGGACAGGTGGAGAGAGTACAAAATAATGTGGGTTGGGATACATCTCCGCAAGCAGACGAACCTAGTAAAACTCTATTGGAAAAATCAGAAGGAAAACGTTCAACGAGCTGAAGAAAAAATGTGTGACGTACATGCTTAAGGATATCCCAACTCACCTTTCTTAGAATTGAGAAATATCTCAGCAGCTGCTGACTGTCCGGTCTCTTGTCAGGATCATCGTGCCAACACCTGAATGGGCGAAAAAGTTTTTGAGAGAGCAACACCGATATCATTGAATAAAGCAGTCTGACAAAACCGTGTCTTCCATTTCTTTCGATGCAACATCATCGCTGAAAAGGAGCAAGTCCCTAGCTCAGGGCCTCTCAGACACTATCATCTGTGTCAAAGTCGCTCGCATGATCGTCCTGAGACACCGCCAGGAATCTCTCCTTTCGGCCCTATCATTTGCCATAGGCTTATGGTATACTCCCGCGGGAGTGTTCGCGCCACGTCCGAGGATGGTCGCCGTCGACCCGGGGCGGCCAGCGTCGCATTGGAGCTCGTTTCTGGCGTCGGACTCCGCGGGACGACAGCTTTCCTCGGTGCACTGCACTGCAAGGCTGTCTTCCCGCGGGCGGGAACTATACCGGCCCCACTCATCGTCCGTCGGCGGCGATTGGCCAGTTGAGGAATCCCTGCACGATTCGTGCCCATCCGTGGACACTTTAGCGGGAGTATATCATAGGCAGTAGTATAACAGATTAGGTCCCTATCCAAAAGAGCCACAAAGGACATATGCATCTGTTGTTCAGCCCGTTTCCGAAGAAGTCGGACGGATAGGTTGATGGGCATATCATAGACACTGGTACGACATACGACGCCGATTCGGATAATTCTTTTTCAAACTCTAGTTGAAAGAACTGTGCGAAGAATGGGATTTCTGAAAAGCGCGGATCTTAGGGCGATTCGGATAGGGGAAGATCTTCATCATATCGATTTTTCGGATAATTTAGATAACTGATTTTGATCAGGAATCCTATCCGATTCGGATATCCGCGAGATCCGAAGATAAAACAGTTATTTGGATCATTCGAAAGTCCTTCCTGTTGAAGCTGCTCGTTGTCCAAAACATCCCAAGATCTGGGCTATTTTTCAAAAAATGCCATTAATTGCATAATCCTTTTAATCAGGTTTGAAAAACTACGGATTCGAATTATCCGAATCGGCATCCGATCAAGCATGTCAAGCATATCGGTATTTCGATATTCAGCGGAATCCGGTCAGTTATCTGTCTACCTCTTGTCCAGCGAATGTCAGCAGGACGCATTACGCGGCCGACCCGCGTAATTTTCGACGAGTTAGCCCAAGCAACAGCGTCTGTGATTCTCGAACATCGACGAAACTGAAACTCCGGACCTCATTCTCCACCTACATGAATCGCCTCAGGTTCAGGATTCTTCGTCGACCAAAGCTACTCGGTTTCTATCACATAGCACCACTCCCGAAAGCTCGTCTTCCGTTTCTCAGCTCATCATGAATCAATTCCAGCTCACAGCAAGTTAATATATCAAACAGTTTATACTGTTCAAATTCCGTCAACAATTACCCTTTCGCAACACTTATGGAAGCAAGACCGTACTCGAATAAGAATACCAAATGGAAGAGATTCTTACCGCTCATAAAATCGGGACAGAACCTCATCACAGAGCACCTTCGGTGGCCGCAAATTCTTCGTCACTATGTTCCAATAGATAACATAGGCATCATGTGGATGTGAAGCCAGATACGGTGACTCACTGAAAGGGTTCCAGCAAAGTTTTCATGTTGATAATCTGTCGAATAAATATGGTCGTCAAATCTGATCAGAATTTCTGAGAGAAAAAGAAATTACGGTAAGATTCTACATCCACACTATGTATTTCGGTAGTGGTCGGCAATGTGACCTTCATGGAGAGGCGGCGATGCATCGACTGTACTCTTCAGAGTTCTTCTCTTGCAGAGCTCTATTCTATGATTGGTTGGCACCTAGAGGGGTGGTGTAAGGGTGGCGGTGATTGCCTGGCGTGTCTCCGCCTCCACATGAAGGCCAGATTGTAGACTACTATACACAATGCTTTACACTCTGAATTAACCATGGTACCTGAGTTATATTTTATTTATTAGGTTGTAACGAATTAAATGGCACTGGCTCGCGCCATTTTTTGGCACGTCTTTACGCGTTTGATCAAGAACAAGCCGTAACATGTGGCATATCATTTAGAAGCGCAAACTTTGCTCTACCGGTGAGTACCAAATTTTCTATGTAAAAGTCGTTGATAAGTCGCGTTAACTCGCGTTTTTTTCAAGAGTTTCCGCTGTGATTTCTCTGTCAAATCTTTGTAGGACATTGATGAATTCGGCGTTTGGATAGGATGAGGGATGGTGGACCGCAAGAACAGCGAGTCATGCGACTGTGGCTGACAAAACGTTCAAGAGAAGAAGAAGAGGAGGAGGAAAGGGAAGAAGAGGAAAGAAGAAGAAAGGAGAGGAGGAACAGAGAGAAAAAGAGGAAGGAAGACTGGAAAAAGTTATTAGGTTGTAACGAATTAAATGGCACTGGCTCGCGCCATTTTTTGGCGCGTCTTTACGCGTTTGATCAAGAACGAACCGTAACATGTGACATATCATTTAGAAGCGCAAACTTTGCTCTACCGGGGAGTACCAAATTTTCTATGTAAAAGTGGGAAAACTTTAGAGTTTTATTGACTTTTTTGCAGATGGACAAAAGGGTAATCCGAGGCATTTACTTGTATGAATTCAAGCTGGGCACTACAGCTAAGGAGGCGGACGAGAAGATCAACGCCGCATTCGGTCAAGGATGTTCCACAATTCGGACGGCGTATCGTTGGTATCAGAAGTTCCGGAATGGAGATGAGAGCTTGAAAGAACATGAAGGTCGTGGGAGGCATAGTGATGTTGATGAGGACAAGCTGAGAGATGTGGTAGAGGAGGATCCACACAAAGGTACCAGGGAGATAGCGAAGGTTCTTGGCGTCAGTCACAACACACCTGCCCGGCATCTGAAGGAAATTGGAAAGACCAAGAAGCTGGAAAGATGGGTGCCTCACGAGCTGTCTGAGGAGCAAAGAAACCGACGATATTGAGATCTCACTGCTTCTACGGAACGAAGCGGACCCATTCCTTGATCGCATCGTAACCTGTGACGAGAAATGGATAATGTACGACAACAGGCGACGATCGGCACAGTGGGTGGACAGCGATGAGAGCCCCAAGGTTTTTGCGAAGCCGGAATTGCACCAAAAGAAAGTAATGGTGACAGTATGGTGGTGTTCGGTGGGAATTATTCACCACAGCTTCCTCCCTCCCGGTGAATCCATCACGGCAGAGAGGTACTGCATTGAAATTGAAGAAATGATGAAAAAGTTGAAGGATATCCGGCCGGCCTTGGTAAACCGAAGGCGAGTTCTCCTTCTGCACGACAATGCTGTAGCACGAATGACGTTGCAGAAATTGAATGAGCTGAGCATTGAAACTCTACCACATCCTCCGTTTTCTCCCGACCTCTCCCCAACAGACTACCATTTCTTCAAGCATCTTGGCGACTTCTTGGTAGGGAAAATATTCAAATACCAACAGGATGCCGAAAGTGCCTTCGAAGATTTCGTCAATTCCAGAACTTCTGATTTTTATGCTACTGGGATAAAAAAGCTTGTGTCACGTTGGCAAAGATGTGTAGAATCAGAAGGTTTTTATTTCGATTAATAAACTTTCCTACAAGCCGAGATATTAACTGTTTAAACTTACAGTGGTTCAGTGCCATTTATTTCGTTACAACCTAATAAAATACAATGTTAAAATAAAATACCAACGAACTCAATCAAAAACAAATAAACACAACTGAAGGCACTCATTGTACACGTAAAGACAATTTCTTGAGACCATGGAAAGATGGACCTAAGACTTACTGATTTACACTCAAAATGTGGTTGAGCTACCTTAAATTTCTGTAGGTGAAGAAGCTTGCTCGGGCTCGCGATTTTGCCACCGAAATATGAAGTCAAAGCTGATGACATATGCTCTGATCGGTCTGCCACCCAGAGGGAGAGTATACTGCTAATGCTTTGATTGACAGGTGTGTTTTCGCCTCGACATGCAGTCCAACTTGCATATTAGTACCCATATTTCCTCACATTGTTAAAACTAACCAGGGAAAGGTCTCTGGCGTATGTCTGAAAGGCGAAAATGAATACCACTGCGAGAATTTTCTCTTTTCGGATACATGTAATAGAAAACCATGTTCAGTTTTTACAAAGTCCTTGAATCTACAGAGTCAGACGCTCTGAAAATTTACTGACTAGGGAAGGGTTTCGACCTCCAATGGAACTTCAAGTTGAGACCTGGATCATTGGAAAGAGCTCGGAATGCTGATTACGAATATGGGTGTCAAAATTGCAAAATGAAACTCCTGAGCGAGTTATGACCTGCCGAATTCGGGGGCCTCACCACAGGCTGGCTGTACGACGCACAGAGCGCAAGAGTGGTGAGTCATCAGGACTCCGTTAGAAATACCCGCTAGCTGCGGCGGTGGCGCAGGGGTGGTGCTCGTCATCGTCGGGTGCGGCGTCATCGGTTCGGTCCCCGTTGCTGCCCATTTTTTGCGAATCATAATTTATCTTCGAAATGACCTTTTGTTCTGAATTATGACACGTGTCTGGTTAAATAGCCGAGAAAACTACCATGTACTTTTGTAAAAATGCTTTAAGGCAAAAAAAAATTTATGGTGTCATTTTTATTTACTCTGGCATCCCAGATTCAGCAAGAAGAATGGACACCACCTTTGCTGCTGAAAAGGACATAGTGAGTAAAGAAAAAGCAGTAGATCAACGACATTTTCTTCTTCCTCATCATACATTCTACTCATCTTTTTACTTCACACATTTTTTTGCTTAGTTCCATGAATGCCAAGGTTGTTAGAAACACCTCTAGTTATTCACTATATGTTTTGCACTCTATTTGTGCAAAATAGTGAATAAAAATGTCACCATAACAATTTTTTTGCCTTAAAGCATTTTTACAGACGTGTATGGTAGTTTTCCCGGCTATTTAATCAGACATGTGTCATAATTCCGAACAAAAGGTCATTTCGAAGAAAAATTATGATATGCAAAGAGGCCGGTAGCAACGGGAATCGAACCAACGACGCCGCACCCGACGAGGGCGAGCACCACCCCTGCGCCACTGCCGCAGCTGGCTGGCCCTTCTTATGGAGTTCCGATGACTCACCACTCTCGCGCCCAGTGCGTCGTATAGCCAGCCTGTGGTGAGGCCCCCGATTTCGGCAGGCCATAATTCGCTCAGGAGTTTCATTTTGCAATTTTGACACCCATATTCGTAATCAGCGTTCCGAGCTCTTTCCAATGATCCAGGTCTCAACTTGAAGTTCCATGGATGGTCGAAACCCTTCCCTAGTGAGAATCGCGTATTCGCACAAAGCAATGCTTTCTAAACTTCGAGTATGCCGGGAAATGCAAAAATAGTGCATCAGTGGCGCAGGGGCAGATGCTCAGTTCCTTGGTCTTGCCCTTTTTGCATTCTTGCTCCCCATTCCATGTTTACAAGGTATTAACTTGTACGATTCTACAGCAAACGTTCAGGCAGCCTAACTCATAGTAATAAGCTCAAGGACTTTGCAAAGATGAAATAAGCTTTCCTTTATTTGTGCTTAAACATAGGAAAATCTCGTAAACAGAGATATTTATTTTCGCCGTTCCGACTTACGCCTAGACCCTTGCTCAAACTTGAAACTACTAGGATTAATCATAAAATGGAGATGAGACATTGAAGGTAAAAACGAAACAAAATATTGGAAAAGAAGCGTCAAGAAATCATTTTTCCGCACCTCAAAATATTAAAAAAAACTAACCGCCTGGCTATGATTTGCCACATAATAATCCCGAAACTATAGATGTCACACTTGGTCGTGTAGTTCTTCGTGCCTCTAATTATCTCAGGTGCCATGGTCATTGGTGTGCCTCGGTTCAGTGTCATCGACTCGTGCAACGTGGTGAACGTGCCGAAGTCACAGACCTTCAGCGTGTGATAGCGGTTACATAGTAGAAGACTGAAAAAAAGCAACAGTGTAATGAAACTGACGACTCCACAGCGAGGACTAAGAAGCAGATAAGGCTTTCAAAAGCAATGAAAAGAGAACACGTCAAGGGATAGAAACTCACTTTTGCAACTTCAGATCCCTGTGAATATGATTTCTAGTGTGAAAATAGTTTACAGCGTCAGATAACTGATACAGCCACGAAACAGCATGATCAATCTTGTACTCAATCGTTCTCTTGGTTAAAACTGAAATAAAGTGATCGATGAAATGACTACTTGAACAGGGGCAAACGATAGGGATGATGAAAATTAGTGGAATTCAGTAACAGCTAGAGATGAGCCACACCTCCTACTTGTACAGGAGTAGGGCAGCTTGAACTAGTTCTTGACGTGCAGTGGCCAGTTGATGGACAAATTAGTGCTTTATCCTTCCCGAGAAGTCTGGGTGCGACTAACCGACGGCGGTGGGATGGAAGGCCTAACAGGCCTGGGCGGGACTCGAGTGTTGAATGAATTCAGGATATACGCGAAAACTGGCACCTTCTCCTACAGTGTCATAGGTGCCATTGGGCTTTTTAAAAAGAAAAACAACAAAACCCATAAATTTTCCAACTCTCTAGAGCAACTCTCACAAAAACCACTAGAAAAGGTCTCCATACTCCATACTCACTAGCGAGATTAACGGAGTCCGCTGTTCTGGTGTAATGACACACTTTCTTCCGATCGAATGCTAACCGTAGTTAAGCAATAAGTATTACGGTGGTAAGTGTAGTCCATGACGGTGCGTGGTAGCGCAGTCGCAAGAGGCGCCCGCAGACGCGTACCTATGATTCCAGGTTACTGGTTCGGATTTCCCACTCAGGCCAACCAATTAGTAGCAGCTCGTATGGATAGGACAAAGTACAGATTTCTCTAACGGCTGGTCACCGCAAGTGATTGTATAGGCAAATGCGCAAATTGTCTTCACGACATCCCATAGAAGTGGAATGCGTGGCGCATCCCAAAGAAGGTTGATTAACACCGCCCCGTACCTTAAGCGTAGCCCATTCCACATTCCATTGCTTCTCAACCGTAATTTACAATTTCTTCAGCTTACGTCAATAAGGGGTCTAGAGCTAATATTCGCAAAGGTTTCACCAATGGCGCAAACAAAGTGACCATTTCATGTTGACTCAGGTTGACGAAGTTTATGGACTATATGGATAAAGGATAAACGAGGGCGTTACTCAATTCCTTTTCGGATGTGCCACGCATTCTAGTTCTACGATATGTCGTGGAGGCGATTTGAATGCGTATTTGGCCATACAATGACTTGTGATGGCCAGCCGATGAACAAGTCAGCGCTTTCTCCTTCCCAGACAAGTCTGGTACCAATTCACCAACCCCGGAGGGATGGAAGGTTTGGTTGACCTGGGCGGGAAATCCGAACCAGGAACCTGGTATCGGGTGCAGGCGACAATCGGCGTCTCCTCCGACTGCGCTACACGCGCCCATAAACCATATGGACGACTAGTAAATTACTGCATCCGAAACGATCTCATTAGGCAGAAGTTCAGTGTCGCGCCGATAGCGGACAAGATACGCGAAGCTCGCTTGCGATGGTACGGCTACGTTCTGAGTGGGAAAGAAGACAGCGTCCGCAAGACAGGCCTTGACTACGAGACAGTTGGAAAGCGTCCAAGTCCAACTTTCGATAAACCTTGGCATATTGATTTCAGTGTCTGTGTATTGTCTTGTTGAGGTGGTAGGAAATCGGCCTAGAGGGCGCCCGATGCAGCGCTGGTCTGATACGTTATATGCGGACTTTAAGATTGCTGATGCCCACCTCATCTAGTGCTGGATCGAGAAAGATGGCGTCATGACACCGGAATAGCGGATCCAGCTACAAGACGGGACAAACGTTGAAGAAGAAGAAGAAAAGGAAAAAGGTGGACGACTACTAAGAGGAAGGCGTTTTATAGTGGATTGCGTGTTCGGTGTCTACTTGTACCATTGGAGACCGTGCCGCCAGCGATTACGAGGGGAAGATCGGTGCCCATTTTCGGCTTTCAGTGAATCTTAGCATGATGCTTGTAGACTGTCGATGTCTTGTTTAGCTGTTTAGCTCGAACCAAGATTAATATCTTTTCATTGAGGCTACAAAACCCCAATGTCTGATCTTGTCCATAATCTCTTCAAGAAAAATACCTTGTAAAATGAAATGGTATTTAGGGGAGTAACTTGAACGATTTTGACCTTCCCAAGCTCTGAAGAAGGCGAAGACGCCGTAACGCTCAATAAAAGCCGGTATGGTATCAATCTTGGTTCCACAGCTAAACAAGACATAAACGATCAGTGTTAGGTTGTACGACCCTGAGTAAGAGTCTATTCTAAGGTAAGCTGAAAGTAGACTGACTAACTGTACCCGTCAAATCGTTAAAAAAAAAGAACAACTAAACAACTACAGACAGCGATGGGACTTGAAACATATAAAATCCTGAGAACGGGACAAAAATAGATTCAAATATCCATTACTCCGCTTCTTAAAGCAAGATCTGCGAAACCTGCTGCCGCGAAATGCAAACTGAACATGCTCAACCTGCTGGAAACCCCGCCGTAATAGGAAAGCACGCTCTTTTTATGGATCTTTGCTTCGGAGTGATTCAGAACCCTCTTGTCGGAAGACGTTAATTGATCGAGCGCATTTTGGAACAGGATTCTCAGACGGGAGGATTCATCTAAGGCTTCAGATTCTGCCATACGAAATCCAAGACCCTGGTCCTAATCCAATATAAGAGTTTTTTAACTTGGGTTTGAACGCCAAAATATCGCAAAAGTTTGTCGCTTAAGTTTGTCGATGGTTCAACTCTTACCCTCACATTACGTCACAGCATGCAGAGCGGTGAAAGAGCCAGTTTTTCAGCATCTCGCGGCATGACATCCGTGACGCAAATGAAGACGAATGGGTAAAGTACAGATTCTTGCTAGAGGCCAATGAGGAAGAGGAATTCCATCGATTTGTTCGTGATGCTCAGGCTTATCGTTGACTATTTAGCATGGAGGACGAATGACGGTGGCGGCGTTGATCAATCCTCTTTGGGATGCGCCATGCATTCTGCTTCTCCACGATGTCGAAGAGGCAATTTGAATGCATATTTTGCCTATAAAATAACATGCGGTAGCCAGCCGATGAACAAGTCAGCACTTTATACTTCTCAGACAGGTCTTGTACCAGTTCAATTTAGCGACCCCGGATGGAAGAAAGGCTTGGTCGACCTGGGCGGAAACCCGAACCTCGATTCTGAGATGCAGGCGACAGACAGCACCTCCACTGACTGAGCTACCGTTGGTTCTATAACTCTCCTAAGGATTATTCATACAAAGAAGGAAAAAAGCAGTTCTTTGATACCATTTGCACATGTAATGCCCTCAACTATAACTGGTTAGATTGGAAAAGCTGACCAATATGCGAAGCTCTCAAGTTTAAATGGAGAAAGTTTAAAAGGCAGGCTTCATTGTATGAAAACTGTTCATTCGCCGAAGGTTTTCAAAAATTTTGATTTTATGGACATAAAAAATGACAGACTACGCTGAAGTAGCATGAACAAATCATCTCGTAAATAAAATATGAAAAAGGAAAAAATAAAATAAAATACGGTACACTAAAACAAAACCATAAACAGACTCTACCAATACTTACGATAAGCTAGATTGCAATCCATCAACTCCATAGCGACGCCCATTCCATTCTTTGGACATTCGTAGAATCCGAAAATCCGAATACAGTTCGGATGTCGAATATGCGTGAGAATAACCTTTGCTTCCCGTATCAAGTTTTCCGTATGCGACGGATCCGTACCATATTTGATAGCAATGTTCCTGCAATGCTCATTTTATATGAAGACGACACATGTAATGAAAGAACGACAGTAGTGCTAAAAAGTGGCAAAAACTCACTCCCATAAAGACTCGGGTGTTTGCCGGAATCTACATTTCATAACGTGTCCGTACGTACCTTCACCTAGCTTCGTGCTATTGAGATCGTCGATCTGGCTGCAATATGGAATGATGAGAATGAGAAATAAATGAACTATTTAGAAACAGGAAGGCTCCTAGCCGGGTAAGTTGACACGGTGGAGCATGTATGAATTCCTAGAATCTCAGAAAGGAATGAAACTGCGGACCACCTTCATTATTTATTTATTTATTTATTTATCAGACATGAACATAGTCATGCATTACATAAGTAATGACAGAAAAACAAATACTAGGTCACATTTACTACAACAAACATAAAATTAAACACAGCACGTTTAACATAACTTTTTACGTACCACTAAGGACTTGAACGAACTCAGACATGATTCCCATCCTCACCTAATAATAAGTTCAAGTCCTTAAGATTTCTGTAAGTGAGGAAGTTTGATCTCGCCTACGATTTTGGAACAGGAAGGTAAAGCCTTATGTTCCCTCTCCTATTCGTAGTCAGAGGTGCACCAAAAAATATCGTGGGATCTATTGAAATTCTATTTGTAAGAATCTTAAACATCATGGTCATGTCGACCATCTTCCTTCGACTGCGGAGGCAAGGTAACTTAAGCTGTTTGGCCCTGTCTGGACCTCTAGGTATGTTGTCATAGTTAGTTCCAAAACATCTTAAAAATAGTTTTCGGGGGAAGTTGTTCTGGACGCTTTCCAGAAGAGCAACGTCTTTCCTTTTGAATGGATTGAACACTGAAGTACCGCTCTCTAAAACAGGCCTAACATACATCTTATATGCACAAAAAGTGCAAGAGAATCATTGGTTTTGAGCTGTTTGAACAAGTTATAAATGCGATAATTCGCCTTTTTAACAAAAGCCTTATCATGGGAATCGAAGTTATTATGTTATTGTTACTTCCTAGAGATTTGATGAGGCCAAAATAAAGTGGTTTCTGCTGCTCACGCTTACATCTATTACCAATTCCAAAAGCTACATAGGCTGCAATTCTGGTAGGTTGTTTCCGCTATTAAAGGATTTACAAACAACAAGACATAATGAACAGGCAACAACATGTAGAAATAAATGAACTACGCTAACCTAGCTGCCCAGTTAGACTCAGTTTCTGAGTTCCTAGTCGGAAGAGGGGACCCGAAAGGACCATTCTCGGTGCAAATCTAGGCAGAAATAGGGTCGGGAGGGGAGAGTGTTTGATAAACTTACAACCGGAAAAAACCCGTCTGAGTTGTACACCGTAGTTTAGGAGTGAAATTTAGGGAAATCGTTACGGAAACACGCAGTTGCCTATCCCTTTGCTAGTCAGTAGCTGCAACTAGTGGTTTGCGCACTTGTCCGCTTGTATGTCGCAAACAGGGTCAGAGAGAGGAGCTTCTGATGGGCAGAAAATCCCACTGAACGTCGTTAATGTCCCTCATCCCTGTAGTAAGGGCGCTCCATTGCTAGTAAAAACCAGGTTTGAATCACGCGACTGTGTGCGTTGCGTACCGGACAACTCGAACGGGGTTTCTTCCCGGTTGTAAGTGTATCGGCAAGTGGAGGGGAGGGGGGTCGTCACCTCATGAAAAAGTGTCACTAACGCAGAAACAAGACACACTGATAGTAAAGAAAAGGAACAAACAATGCTATAGCTCTGTCCTGTACTCTCCTCCACTCACGCGGAGCACAGATCTGGTCAGGAGAAGGGACTCTAGGGTCTGACTGAATGACGCACCCGTGTTAAGATCGCTTACATCCAGGGGCCGGATTCATCAACGACTTACAGCAAATTAACAGAGAAATTTACAGCCGAAATACCTGATAACGCGGCTCATCATTCACAATATCGCTTGATAAGTCGCGCTATCAGGTATTTCGGCTGTAAATTTCCCTGTTAATTTGCTGTAAGTCGTTGATGAATCCGGCCCTGGAGTTTCCTCCCTTGGCCAATTCGAAAGTAGACAAAACACGGATCTGTAATCGCAACGAGGAGATAAGAGCGTATTAACATCCGATGGATGCAGAAACGCACAATGGGTGCGCACCACGGTGCGGCATGATGACCTCCCGACTCTATTTGCGCCCAAATCTGATAAGAGACTAAGACTAGATTAGCGCCGAGAACGGACCATCTTCTGGCAGATAAAACAGATTGCATCAATAAAATACCCCGACCTAGCTCATAAATGGGTACTAAGCGGGCTGGTGTCCGCTTTACACCGGCAAAGTAGCTTAAAACGGGTACAATATTGCTCGCAAGGCGACTGCCTTAATGTACAGGCTGTTCCGAGTCCTCAGTACTAAAGACACTGGCAGTATTACTTCGAGCTTACAAAACATATATATTAGGCCTATCCTGGAGTATGGCGCACCGGTCTTCAATTCACAGAAGTCTAAGCTTGTAGCCCTCCTTGAGAAGGTCCAGAACAGATTCACGCGGAAACTCATGGTTAGGTGCCTTGGCTTCATATATGACAGCATTCCGTTAAGCTCTGAGAGGAATGCTAATTTCAAACTTCACACTCTTTCTCAAAGAAGAAGGAAATTCGACCTCATGTTATTCTATAAGGTTCTTCAAGGAGTCACTGGTCTACAGCTTGATCAGTTTTGTACCCACAGAACATCATATATTAGGTTGTCCCATAAGTCCCCGCCTTTTTTTTTCAACGATTCACTGCAGATTTCGCCGGCGGTCTCTTGCATAGCGCTGCATAGCTTTCGAAAGAGAATGATTCGCTATATCAGAAAATGTATTGCATTTCTTTCTTCATCATGAATTTTATCAATTTTTAGGTCGTTGAAGTGAAAAGTGAAAAAGTAGCCATTTGCGTACTTGTTCTCTCCGCTTAGGTTTGTAATTTTTTCCGCAGTTTTTTATAGCATTTGGAAGACAATGTTCTGTACTACAAGAATATGTGTTAGTGCTATTTGCTCATTTGTCCTTTATTGATTTTTAGGTCATCAAATTGGGACGTCCGAAGGAGGATGGTTATTTTTGCCGACAGCTCCTGCTCTGTGGTTGGACTCTTTGGGCTGGTGTTGTACGTCATTCGAAAGAAAATGTCTTGCTCTATAAGAGCGTGTGTCCCATTTATTGATTTCCATTGAATATCAAACAAAATGCCAAAAAGAGAAAAATCGTCTTCACCAACAACTGCTTCTCCTTCTTCAGTTGTTGATATTCGACAGAAATCAGCGTGAGCCAATAAACGCGACACAAATTTTCACTGAGCAAGACATCCTCTTCCAAACGACATATAACACCAAGCAAAAAAGTTCAACCACAGAACCGGAGTTTTGGGATGGCCTAAAAATCAATAAAGGACAAGTGAGAAAACAGGACCAACACATATTTTTGTAGAACAGAACATTGCCTTCCTAGTGCTGTAAAAAACTGCGCAAAAAATTACAAACCTAAGCGGAGAGAACAAGTGCGCAAATGGCTACTTTTTCACTTTTCACTTCAACGACCTAAAAATTGACAAAATCCATGATGAAAAAGAAATGCAACACAGGTTCTGATAGAGCAAATCATTCTCTTTCGAAAGCTGTGCAGTGCTATGCGAGAGACCGCCGGCGAAATCTGCAGTGAATCGTTGAAAAAAACGGCGGGTACTTATGGGACAACCTAATACTAGAAGTGGAGCTTCGTCGTTAGTGCTTCCGCGTGCCAGACGTAACCTTCGGCAGCGTTTCTTTACAATTAGAGCAGGGTCTGAGTACACCCGACTCTGCAAAAAAGAACACTTCCGAGCGGAGTTATATCCTTTAAAAACACGATAGATAAATATTTGGTTCCGTAGTGCTTGTTGTTTCTTAGTTGCTATTCCTGCGTTGTATTCATTCATAGATGGTAATGTCCAAATAACCAATTTGTTGTTTTTAGTGTTTGATGCTTGATTTGCTGACACATGAGTATCTCATGTAATAAATAAATAAATAAATACATATATATAATTTAGATCAGCCACCTATGGAGTTTCTTCCCTTGCCTAGTTCTATGCTCTAAGAAACCGGGTTTATTTGAGTGTTCCACGACCATCGTCTCATAATGGAGCGGGCGCCAGGCCACTTAGTATCCATAAATGTTATATATTCTCATGTTCTCTGTGTTATTTATTTTGATTCTGTTAGTGGAGCTGTTTTCTAAGGAATGAATAAGTTCAATACATTTCAGTACTGAAAAGATGCAGCCACCATGCACTCGTTTAAGAGTGGCCACCACCAACTAGGAATGCTCCCAACATAGTTGTAAAAGAATGAAGAACGTATTACCAAATATTAAGCCGCAAGTGGGGAGAAGGGTGCGAAAAGAAGCCGGCAAAGATCTTGAACACACGTAAAACCTAACCTTCGATCAATCTTTGGGACATCGATAGTAGCGCAGAGATTCTCATCCTGTCTCGACTTCGTTAGGAAATTTCCATCTCTTCGAGGTGTCGACGATTTACTGGAGCTGGGCGAAGAGCTCATGAAACCGAGCTATATCCCAAGCTCATAAAATCTGAAAACGACTTAATCAACATTCCTACTCGTTCCATTAATCCTATTCTTAAGGTTTAAATAGACCAACGACGAATCAGAGCCACAGCGAAGTAATAAAAAAGGACTCAAAACAAGCAAGCCACGGCGAGAAGCAATTTACATCGTTCCGCAATTTCGCGTCGGATTCAATCTCGGCGGGATGACGCAATATTTCACTCCGCGTTTGAGCTTTTTAAAATTTGGATTTCTATTACATTTATGGGCGCTTTGTCTTTGTATCGCATTAATTGCTTATTTTTGTAGAAGCACCATGGCTGGGGAAAGCGATGGTGAAGGTGGCGAGGATTCGACGCAAGAAGATGTTACTAACAAAGCTAGTGTGGTAAGGTTTTAATACATTAATGTTCTCTTTATTTTAAAATAGGTAAAGAATATATCCTAGAGAGGGCAAACTTCAGTCTGTCTGTTTAACAATGGAGGCAAAAATTAAATGTAAAAATTAATTAAGAATTATGTCGCGAAGGTAACACATTAAACTGGCCTTTGAGAAGACCTTTACAACTACACCAACGGAGTCGTTTTCTCCACCCATGTGGTTAGTCTTACTCCTCAACCTTTTTCTTTGAAGTGGAAAATAATGGGCGAAAATGTCAATTTGGAAAAGGAATGACTTATTGGTGATCAGCAGCCCAATTAACCCCGGGATTTCCTACGATAACTAAGGGAAGTTGGGGGTTCGTACGTTAGGTGTCTCCCTGGGTTACGGTAGTGCGCCACCGCCGCCTGCCACCGCCCCCGATTACGGTACCGTGGCGAGTTGTTGAGCCCACCTTGGACGAGCTGCAACGGATGAACAGAGCAGACCAATTGTAGGGTAGTGATGGGGTCGAGCGTTCTATCCCCTCATCCCCCTGGCCCGCCCACCCCCAACCCCCTGCGATTGCTCGAGAGTCTAGTGGCTGCCTTACGAGATAGTGGAGACGCAGACATTTGCCACGCCTCTGTTTAAAGGGCGGGGGATAGAACGCCACTCCGCCGGTAGTGATTGACGACTTTTTTCGTTTTCTGCTATTTTTCTCTTTGCCCTTCTAGTTTTCATATGCTTCGGGCTGACTCCTGGGGGGGGGGTGGGTTCGCCTTATAATACACTTTAACGAAGGCAATACAGATCGAGTTAGGCACGTGCTAGTAATACTCAGCTAACGAAGTATAAAACAAGTGAAAGAAAACACAAAAAAGTAGAAGTAGAAAAGCTGAAAAGAGAACATGGCTTGAGCGAAAGCTAAAAGCGTCGTGCACTAAGGAAGTGTAAAAAAGGAAGAGACTTGATGTGGTGCTCCTTTTTCCATTTCGCCTTTGGAATCTCAGAAGTGGCATGCTGTCGGACCCAAAACTTGCAGAAAAGAAGAACTCTGAGCCAAAAATAGTGAAGAATCAGGTCCGGCCTGCTTCAGTATGGAATCTGCTCCACGGCAGCAGTGCGCGCTCTGCTCGACTCGCCTGATCTCGTACTGAAACCTCGTCCGTGGCGGGCGCAGCACCAGGTCTGCCTACGGTAATCGAGCGCGGCGCTCCGCCCTCCACAGTAATGGGAGACACCTAACGTAACGCACCCGGAAGTTGGGATAGGCCCTTTCGAGCGCTAAAAAGGAGCTAGAGCATACTTTCCTACGGTCGTTCTTTTGCTCGCTAGGCATACTTCAGTTGGTTTATGCATTGTTTCGCATACTAGCTCCTATATTGGCCATTGTTAAGCACCACCTACACACGTTCGATATGGCGGATTTCCATTGAAAAAAGACAGAGTAGGTACATAGGTAATGGGATGGAGATGACCTCAGGGTTCACTGCGGCAGGCACTGGTCCAAACTGCTCAATCATACTGGAGTAGCTTATATGGATCGAACCCCGGGGTTCCTTCCCTTGCGTTGTCCTGCGCGAACCAGAACCGAACTGTGAACACGCAAGCAAACTAAACTAATGAGGAAAAGGACAAAAAATTGTCGAGCGCAAGCTTAAGAATGCCTCCCAACTAACGCCCAAAACCAATAGATGGAAATCAGAGTAAGTTCACTGTCAATTAATCTGAACGTAATGCTCATCGCTATCATTAAATTCAACGCTCGCTCGAACGCAATCGTGCTCTAATCTCAGTTTTGCGCCCTACAAAAACTAGTCCGTTTTCCTACTAGTTTTCATAGCCTAGCTCACTCAACATTAAGCTGAATTTCGGTGGTATCGGTGTTCATGACCCGGCCAACTTTTGCCATCCACACCTGTCATCTGCCAAAATTTTTAAAAATGGATTCCATAATCGTATAGGTTGGCGTGAATCAATCCCTTTTGGGATGCATCACGCATTCTACATCTAAGGATTGTTTTGTTTCGGGTTCGTTTCTATTTTCGAGCCGCTCCCTCCCTCTCCGACTAAGCAAACACACAACACTTAAATGCCATATGGAGGAGCTACAAGATATCTCGCTCTTCTCTCACACTATCACCCGCAGTCAATTATATACCTGCTGTTGAAAATTTGGCGGAATAAGCGCTTAATTTCGTACAGTAATCCCCTTGTGGCACCTCGCCGCTGTAAAAAGCCGCAAGGTTTATCGCGACATGGCGGTATGCCGCAAAACACTGCTTCCCGCCTAAGCGTACTGAAATAGCCACAAGTTTTAGGGAAGTGTGTACCATAGATGAACGGATAGTGGAATTTTGAAACCCGGATAACGGATAACGGATAATTTTCCTCGAAAATGACCGGATAACGGAAAAACGGATAACGAACAAACAACAAAAATTAAAACTCGTTTTAAGTTGCTCTAATTTCAACGGCAGATGAGGAGTTGAAGCACTGTTAATTTATAAGCCATTCCTAAACATTTTAATAATGTTTTTAAACGTAGTGCAGTCGCCAGATTAACGTCACCCTACGGGATTTTCTGCCGATCAGAAGTTAGGCAAACAAAGAGCAACGTTCCTGCATTTCGCCTGTTTCGAGAGGGTTGCTTGTATTGTTCTATTTATCAGCCGCCTAGTTCTTTTTCCAATTAAAGCTGCTGAAAAATAGAATGATCCTCGTAAGAGCGATTCTCACGATGCCTCTTGACTTTTCCGTGCTATGAAGAAGGCGGGGACGTTCAGTTGAATAAAGTCCACGTAACAATCTTGATTATACACCATGACATGAACGGTTATTGTTGTTGCTGCCCTATAGCACCCCAAGATCTAAGGTAGTTGAACATGGAATTATCTGGGATAGATACACTACTAACTTTCTATCTGGGAATGGGAAACAGCAAGCAATTGTGTAGGCCATTTCACACATTTAAGGAGTCATGATATCCAGGATTATCCGACACATTCCAAAAAGGGGGTGGTTCCTTGTGTAATAGAGAAGTTTCACTGGAAAACTCACAAATATAACGAATCTGCAAGTCTTTTAGCACCCGCGATTCTAAGGTTATTTAGTGCAGTTTGTTGCACCGCTAAAATGTTTAATGGAGAATTCGCTCCCTCAATTTATCCGATTTGAACCTATTTCCCTTTCGCTCGCATTCGCTGCTGAATTACGGTATATGTTTGGTGGTTCACAACAGTATATGACTAAAAGCATACCTCTACCGCATGCAAGCAAATCGGACACACTGAAGTCATGGAGCCACATATGACACGACGCAAATGTCAGTGGTAAAAATTCGGTTGAGCCAGGCCCTGCACTTTTAACGGTTGCTATTAGCAATTTGTATGCCTTCTTGGTCTGCATCACTTGAGATGAATGAACAATGCTATGCTTAGCAGGCCTCATGAGTGTATGGTACATGCTTAGGGACTCTGGGAGGATAGAATGGAGGTATCTATAAAGCTACGTAAGCAGTTCTCAAGTAAGGAAATGTCTCAACTAACCCTTCTGGATTTGAACGACTTCCGTTGTTTCTAACGACCACTCTTACGATCTTGAAGGATCCTTTACATAGTCCATCCATCACCACGTTCCAACCTAGGAGTCATGTAATTTGTTGTTCGTTATCCGGCCCAAAATCGCCGGATAACGAATAGCAAAACGGATAGGCCCAAACCATCCCCCCCTAAAACCGGATAACGGATAACGGTTAATCCGCTCATCCCTGGTGTGTATCATAATTCGACTCCGGAGGTTCCACAACGACCGCCTGCAAAAAACTGTCATTTTCATGGAGGAATTATCGCTATTTCGGTAGGCGCGGGCGGGAAGCAGAGCTCTGCGGCATGCCGCTATGTCGCGATGAGCCTTGAGGCTTTTGATAGCGACGACATGCCGCAAGGGGATCGCTGAACGAAATGCCGCCCGCAAGGGGATCGCTGAACGAAATGCCGCGCACTTTCACGGGCGGTGCGAAATTATGCACAATTTTATTTCTATAGGCGCTTAATATTTTCGGTGCTACCCGCGGCTACGACTTCAGCAGCTCCTACACCTGTACAGCGAGGGCAAACGCCTTCAACGCTTGAACAACACAGTGATATGTGAGTCATTTGCCACTTCCTCTTCTATTTTTTGTACTGTTTTTCAACGTTTCAGCACACTGGACTGTACTCAATCCTTGGAAGAGTGTAGAAGACCTGCAACTGCAGCGAGCAATAAGTCTCACGATAAGTCATTCAGCGATGACTCGAGGTTAGGTTCATCATGGTTGCCTTTTTCTACGTATTTGACGTGCTTCGACGTCAGACAAGGAGAAGAAGATCCTCCATCGTGCAAAAATGGAGTTATGGATTTATCTCGCCGAGGCTTGACTCAGCTTCCCCGAAAATTCAGGAAGGAGTACGGTAAGTGTCCTACATCATTCTCATAAAATTAGGAGTTAAAAGGACGTGACCTTCAGGTTGTGTCAAGAAGCTGGTTATCAGTAGTAACAGGTTCACCAATGTGGCCGGTTTTGATATGTTCAAGCAGTGCTGTCAGGCAAGTGCTGCATGTTCTGAGGTGGTCCGAGATCTAATGAAGTATGGTGCCTTTCAGGTTGATGCCACTGACAACCAGCTGCACAAGCTGTCTTCATTTCTGCCTCTTGCAAAGACATTAACGGCTCTATATCTTTCTAATAACGCGATTACTAATATTGACTGCATGCGAGTCTTCGTCAACTTGGAGACGCTCGATGTGTCCTGCAACGATATAGAGGTAGGTGTGCGCTGCCTCCATGACGAGTTTAGGTTCAGTCTCGTTTATTGTAAAAGAAAAAGGTATTGTAAGGTGCTAGAAGGGTGGTGGCGGTGAAATTACCCAGTTTGTCAGCGTGCAGTCACAGTCTTTAGAAAATCAGTCAAATAGTCGCTGCGGACAGTGAAATATTGACGGCGTTTTGGATCAGAAAACCCTTATTTGCACTTCATGCATCCCTTTTAGTCGATTTGTTTGCGCGAACTCCATCAACGTCTACTTCATTCCTGTGGTGTGCCAAAGTGGCCCAGTGAGTACTCCTCGCTCAAATGGGTACGAATATCGCCGAATCTATCTTCTAGTATATCCACGAAGACTAAGACCTTGGTGGTCATCCTGGTATCGTTTTGGAATGCCGAGGGGTCCATTTACTCGTAGCTGTTGTCGAGCAGGTATTACTGTAAGGAATAACGTTATGGGCTAACCAATTTTCGGTCTTTCTTTTTGTTTCTTGTTGTCCGAAGTGGCAGCGTCTATCATCCTTGAATGTTGAGGAAGCTAGGAGCTCCGAGCTTACTCTTTCTTATTCGGGCTCAAGGCTGCATATACCTTGCTATTTCCTCTTAACTCGGTGCATAACGAGTTTGTGTGCTATGACGACTTATTGCTTGCTTCCAGCTTTCTTTTCTTCTCGTTTTTCGTTAGATTTGTACTGCTTTGCTGGTGTATCACTGCTACGATCCATTAATCAGTGAGTGGTACCATGTTTTACCGCATCTTCTGGAGTATAGAATTAAGCGGATACAGTTCTGGAATCTTCTCACTGAATCGCTTTCTCTGATCATCGTCCCCTCGACTACTGGCACCGCGCCACTGACGTTCATCCTGGTTTCGTATGGCCCAGGTCTCCGAAACGTACGTTTAGTGCGAGAGGAACAGTGGAGTCGAAAAGGGGACACGGAGCCGGACGTTTTTCGTCTTCTTCACTTCTTGGGAGCTCTTGGAAGCTCCTCATCTCACTTGTTTCCTACTGGTCGGCTTTGGCCCTAGGTCGTTGGTCATGTTCGCTTCCTCACCCAGGAATGAGAGCTGAAGGATTCGGAGATGCGCGATCAGATCAGCGTGAATGGTGCATCAGAAACTCGTCTATGGTGTAATGGCATAGAGCATTCCTGTAAGGTTAACAGGGGTGCGGGTTCGAGTCCCACATGGCGCTAGAGTTTTGATCACAACGACTCACAACCTCAGATCCAGCCACTAGAGGCTTAAAGAAAGCGAATAGAAACTCGTCCATTTTTCATGAATATCATCTTCTTAAGCAGTGACTGTGATCTGGCCATTCTACATAGACGTTCGAGAAGTTCCATGTTGGGTAATAACGGTTAGGTCCGCTGTTTTTAAAGATTAGGCGAAATTGTTTACAACACGAAATTGTTTTTGAAACTTAAAAGAACTATTGATCTACCGCCGGTCTGTATTGAAGTTTATCCAAGTCATTTTCTTCTATTGAATCTTTAACCATAATTTTAGAATATTCCTGCCTCTCTCGACAATCCTCGTCTTTCACATTGGGATCTAAGCTCAAACTCACTTACGTCGTTACCAGATCTGTCGCATTTGAGGTCTCTAACACACTTGGATATCTCCGGCAACAAAATCTCATCGTTTAAGGTATGTCCCAACCGTCTATCCGAGTAAAAGCTTTATTTGTGGCACTACGATGCTTAATCAAGCAACTGGGTTTGCCAAGTTAGTGTCAACAAAGTCAAATTATGCCAAAAGTGGAGAAGACTTAATTCTTTCTTGTTTTCTACTTTTCGACGCAAAGCTAATTGTCGACTTCCATGTTATTAGCAGGTGGTGTTGAGTGATTGTGCTTTTCTCCTATGTCTACCTTATGTAGCGTATTGAAGAGAAGAAGGTTTTGCGTGCTTTTTTCTACCAAACGTCGACCAGAGGGGTAATTTAAGGTGTTGATCACGAATCTGATATCAGTTTATGAAATTTCGGCCGATTATGATAGGTTACGGTAGGTACGGGTGGATAAGGCTGCCGAGGTCATGATCACCGTTTTCCCCCAACCGTCGCCTAGGGGGAGGTGATTTGGGATGCTAATCACGAATCTGATATCCGTTTTTGGTATTACGGTGGAGTACGGTAGGTTACCCTAGGTAAGGTAATCGCCGACAGCCTTAGCCACCTGTACCTACCGTAATTTAGCCTATTCTATCGCAATACCAAAAAGGGATGTCGGGTTCGTGATCAGCACCCCAAATAACCGCCATAGGCGAAGTTTGGGCGAAATGGTGACCATGACGCCGTCAGCCTTACTCAGCCGTACCACCCGTGACCTACCGTAATCGGCCCATATTTCGAAAAATGATGTAAGATTATTGATTAGCACCCCAAATAACCTCCTTGGGCAAAGTTTTGGTGAAATATACTGACTTGAATTTTTTTTATTGTAGAATTGGTCTCCTTCCTAGGAAATTTTTTTAGTTTGATATGTCTAATTAAAGCAAAGACAAATTTCTTGTTTATTCCTGATGGACATTCTCCTATCACAAGTAATTAGGGAACAGAAAAAACATCTCTAAAAAACCGACGGCAGCAGTACAAAAAATAGCGCGAAGAGTTATGAGCCACCGGTGGCTCGTATTGTCATCAATGTGTTAAACGAAATTCTCCTTTCAGACCACAGTCTTTCCAAAACGCCTGTTATCTCTCAACGTTGCTTCGAATACCATTGAAGATCTCACGGAATTCATGCGGTTGCTACCTCTGCAGAAAATTGAATCGATTTCTCTAGGTACGCTGTGTTTTCAGTGTTCCGACCAAAAAGATGGTGTTGGTTCTCGCTTTCAGCCAACAACCCTTGCATCTCGAAGCCGACTTTTGATTACCGTATCTACATACTGTCCATATTAACGTCTCTACAAGATATAGATGGCTTTGTCGTTTCCGAAGAAGAACAGCTAAAAGGTAAGTTTGGTTGATTTGCTTCGTACAGGGACATTGCCTTATTTTTCGTTGCAGGTGAGTGGCTATATAGTCAAGGAAAAGGTCGATCGTTCAAACCAGATACGGGAGTTCATGAAGCGCTAGTGAAGTACCTTGAGCGCTACTGTCCATTTGACGTGGAAGGGAAGCTGGTTTCCACCTTGGATCAATCTGTCGTAAAGGTCGGTTTTCTGTTATATTTTCTCGATGTATCGGAAGACTGGGCACGGGCAGCGCAGTCGGGTTAGGTGTCAGCCAGTTGTCGCGCGCACCCGATACCAGATAATGGTTGGCCTGGGGGATTTCCCGCCCAGGCCAATCAGGCCTTCCATCCCTCCGGGGTTGGTGAATTGCTACCAGACTTGTCTGGGAAGGACAGAGCGCTGACTTGTTCATCGGCTGGCCACTAGAAGTTCTTGTATAGGCCAGACGCGCATTCAAATCGCCTCCACGACATCTCGTAGAAGTAAAAAGGAATTGAGCAACGTCGTGATTTATCCTTTGTTTTATTTCACATATGGAGCTGTTACGCTAGTTGGCGTTTGCAGGTTTCAACTGCGCAGTAGATTTCTACGAAACTACCCTTTCATTCTTGGTAACTAACCGAGTTTTGTCGGAGAAATATCTTGGATCTCGAAGAAAGCTATCAGAGACTACAGGCTATCGAACTACTCTTGTTTAGCACACAAGGGAATCCATTATTTAAAAAATGGGGTTTGGCTGCATGTTGATAAACACAATTCAGAAGCAAGACGATTTACGCACACTAGCTCTGGCACGGCCACTGTTGTCTTCGGCCTTAACAGGAAGGAATTGTTTCAGGAAAACTTGTTCGCTTTCGTGTAACATTGATTGAAGTTGTCTGATCTCGCCAACAAGCGTCGGACAGTATAGTCCGACATTGTGGGGAAAGGTTAAAGTCCGCTATCAGCTAACTTCTACTTCAATAACAGTCTGAATTATGTGGAGATGTAGCGATTACAGGTGATGGAGAAGCGTCGAGAAATGATGAGCAACAGTGGGCTAGATGAGGACTCTTCTCAGTCGCTCAGCGTGCATTCTCCCTACGGAGCGTGGACGGCTCAACTTGAGGGGAAGGAGAATCAGATTCCGAGCTCCAGTGCGGATGAGAGTGAAAGTGAGCGTTTTCTGTTCGATTTGTTTTTGAGTTAGTCAGAGGGTGTCTTGAAATGCCGGCCACGTGGCCCAGCTGCCTTTGATATCGATCAGTGGCGCTACCTAATCGATAACCGTTGAGGAATTTTATTCATTCTCTTCTTCTAGCGCAAGTGGTGGGAAGTGGAAGATCAAGTTTTCTGGGCCAAAATGCAATATAAGGTCAACATTCTTCATTTATTGAGCTGGAGAAAATTTTTTGAAATTGTCCAAAAAGCACACATAACTAAACTCATTGGATGAGTACAAAAGTAGTCGCCCGGTATCTTCAGGACGGGTCTGATAGTGAGAGCCTCCAAAATTGCGGTGAGCTTTTACGATGGAATTTTACAGGATCCAGGGTCACGTGTGGGAAATCCAAGACCATAGTTAATTTTTTTCGGAATACTCTTTTGTGGTCAAAAAAGGCGAGCGCGAAGTTCACCACACCCTGCTGCCACCCAACCGTTTTGACGGTTTGCGCAGTGGATAGCGATCTCGTCTCTCGGGCACACCGAGTGGGTCTTATGGTTCGGTCCCCTGTCGCGAAAGTTTTTGCACCCATCGAGTCGTTATACTTATTATGTGCTTGTGTGATCACTAGGGACGATTAATGCTTTTATTAAGTAAATATAGCCCTTGTGTGCTTACTTCTGAGTTACCTTTCAATGAATCGTATGCGCACTGTATCATATCAGCAACGATACCGTAAATGTACTCAAGCACGATTGCAGATTATAAGCAAGACTTACGGCAGTTCTGTTCTTCGGTACTATGCCCTTGTCTGGTATACGCGTGGGTATAGAGGATAAAGGATAAAGGACGGCGTCACTCAATCCCTTTGGGATGCGCCACGATTCTACTTCTACGGGATGACGTAGAAGCGATTTGAATGCGTATTTGGCCATACAATGACTTGCGGTAGCCAGCCGATGAACAAGTCAGCTCTCTATCCTTCCCAGACAAGTCTGGTAGCAATTCGCCGACCCCGGAGGGATGGAAGGCTTGGTTGGCCTGGACGGGAAATCCGAACCAGGAAACTGGTATCGGGTGCACGCGACAGCCGGCGCCTCCTTCGACTGCGCTACTAGCGCCCGTGGGTAGCAGCTGGATATGTTGATGATCGATTACCCGGGGTCCTCTACGCACACCGATTATGCCTTCAAGAAGTGATGATGTCTGTATGGAAGAGGAACGTGATTGTACCAGGCATAAAATTGCTATATTTACTTACCAGAAGCATCAATGGTGTACAAATTGATTCCTGTGATCACGCAAGCACATAATGATAACGACCCGATGTGTGCAAAAACCCACTCGGTGCGCCCGGGAGGCGACATCGCTATCCACTACGCCAACTGACCACGTTGGGCGGGGTGATAAAGGGCGTGATGAACTTCGCGCTTACGCCTTCATACTCCTTTTTTCGACCATAGAAGAGCGTTCCGAAAAAGCTATTAGGTTGTAACGAATTAAATGGCACTGGCTCGCGCCATTTTTTGGCGCGTCTTTACGCGTTTGATCAAGAACAAACCGTAACATGTGGTATATCATTTAGAAGCGCAAACTTTGCTCTACCGGTGAGTACCAAATTTTCTATGTAAAAGTGGGAAAACTTTAGAGTTTTATTGACTTTTTTGCAGATGGACAAAAGGGTAATTCGAAGCATTTACTTGTATGAATTCAAGCTGGGCACTACAGCTAAGGAGGCGGACGAGAAGATCAACGCCGCATTCGGTCAAGGATGTTCCACAATTCGGACGGCGTATCGTTGGTATCAGAAGTTCCGGAATGGAGATGAGAGCTTGGAAGAACATGAAGGTCGTGGAAGGCATAGTGATGTTGATGAGGACAAGCTGAGAGATGTGGTAGAGGAGGATCCACACAAAGGTACCAGGGAGATAGCGAAGGTTCTTGGCGTCAGTCACAACACAGCTGCCCGGCATCTGAAGGAAATTGGAAAGACCAAAAAGCTGGAAAGATGGGTGCCTCACGAGCTGTCTGAGGAGCAAAGAAACCGACGATATGAGATCTCGTCCGCACTGCTTCTACGGAACGAAACGGACCCATTCCTTGATCGCATCGTAACCTGTGACGAGAAGTGGATAACGTACGACAACAGACGACGATCGGCACAGTGGGTGGACAGCGATGATAGCCCCAAGGTTTTTGCGAAGCCGGAATTGCACCAAAAGAAAGTAATGGTGACAGTACGGTGGTGTTCGCTGGGAGTTATTCACCACAGCTTCCTCCCTCCCGGTGAATCCATCACGGCAGAGAAGTGCTGCATTGAAATTGAAGAAATGATGAAAAAGTTGAAGGATATCCGGCCGGCCTTGGCAAACCGAAGGCGAGTTCTCCTTCTGCACGACAATGCTCGCCCCCATGTAGCACGAATGACGTTGCAGAAATTGAATGAGCTGAGCATTGAAACTCTACCACATCCTCCGTTTTCTCCCGACCTCTCCCCAACAGACTACCATTTCTTCAAGCATCTTGGCGACTTCTTGGTAGGGAAAATATTCAAATACCAACAGGATGCCGAAAGTGCCTTCGAAGATTTCGTCAATTCCAGAACTTCTGATTTTTATGCTACTGGGATAAAGAAGCTTTTGTCACGTTGGCAAAGATGTTTAGAATCAGAAGGTTTTTATTTCGATTAATAAACTTGCCTACAAGCCGAGATATTAACTGTTTAACTTTACAGTGGTTCAGTGCCATTTATTTCGTTGCAACCTAATAATTGTGGTTTTGGACCCCCACACGGGACCCTACATCCCGTTAAAATTGCATCGCAAAAGCTCATCGGAAGGAGGTTGTTAGAAGTTTCTCGTTGACTATTCTTCACCGTGTCGTTTTTTTTTCATGCGTATTCCTGGCCTCGTTAGGTTCTTTTATTAATTTTCGCTTTGTTGCCTATATCTTCATGTATAGAATAAACAAATAAATACTAATAAATAAATAAAATAAATAAATGAGTAGTCCCTTAGGAATGGCTTATTCGAAATTTCCTACCTTGAAAGATTGGTCCGACTCGGTACTACCTCCTCATCACTAAAACGAATTTCTATTGTTTCTAGAATTGTTAATGATCACTTGAATATTGGTAAAAGTGTACTATTCACTTTTTCCTCACTCATCAAGATTACCAGAGGGCACAGTCTTGAAATTTAACCGCAAAAACCGCACTCAAAAAATCGGATCTATCCTAGTCCGGGGGGGGCACATAACTAAAAGGTGTTATATGTAACAAATCCACTTAAGACTTACCGAGCGGCTCCTACAAAACAACATGAGACCTAAACAGAAAAGTCATGAAGAAAAAAAAAACAAAAAATTACATTTGTTGCGGTTGTAAGCAGGCAAAGTTGTGTGCCCTCCTCAGCATGTTGAATCCTGTTATAACATGTCAGGCGGCGGTGAGCACTGGACATGCGGCTTCATGCGCCCTCCTCACCATGTTAGATCCTGGTTATAACATGTCAGCCGGCGGCCAGTACGCGGCATGCCTCAATTTCGTCTTCTTTGTCCGCCGAGACGGTTGTAAACCGCGGCGATTTTTTATTTTTCCGTTCGTTCTCCCGTTTTCGGTTTCTTTTAGGTTCCAGCTCGTTCTCTAGGAGCCGCTTGGTAAGTTTCAATTCATTTTGTTGCCTACTTTTTAGATATGTGCCCCCCCCCCCCGGACTAGGATAGATCCAAAAAATCAAGTCTTTTCGGCTTGTGTTGTGAAAATCTGGAATGAACTTCCTGCATCAATCCTCAATTCTTCGCCAAAAACATTCAACTACGAGTTAGAAATTTTTCTTTCTCCTTTCACGACATTGTCGACGACATCGTCGGACACTATCATAAAAATAATTTATGGAAAATTATCAAACATTTAGTAGTACAATATTAATATTTGAGTCCACTAATATCTACGGTCAAGATGGTCCGACTGAAACTTCATTTGTTACTGTTTTGTTTATATCTAAAAAAATACGCGCTAATAAATGCGGAAGAATACGCGCTGTCCCAGCGGCAGTCACATGAAAATCGCGCAGGTTGTGAAAGGGTTAAGCAGAAGTACATCCGTAAAATTCACTGCAAAATGGTTTTTTGTAAAAGTAGACAATATTTTGTTTGAATGTAGCTTTTCCGGTGAATGAAATACTAAATCGCTTTGAGAAAAGAGCACTTTCCACTGTATGAGAGATAAAGCAGATTTCGTGGTGTAATTGGACTACGCTGAAGGTATACGGTCGGTTTTACAGTATCTCGACGTTCGTTTTCGGCAAGAGCACCGAAAACGTCCACACCATCGAGGGACATGTCGATGACGTCAAGAACTGCTTCGGTTTTCGAGCCCCTGTCGAGGACGTCGACCATGGACTCGGTCGACTCAACGTCTACTGTCACCCTTATACCAGCTGCGAAGCGCCCGGAATTGTAAGAGAACATCGCTGTTGTCGAAAAGTCAGCCACATAGTGCTTACTTACTGCCAAATGCTTCAGCGTAAGGAGTACACCATCGACAGCGACCACTGCAAGGGCGGATCGCAGTGCAAGATTCCTGCGCGAGCGGCCGCATCAGTTGGATAACGATACTTCGATGGATGCGGAGCAAACTGAAGTCACCCAACGGGTAACCTAAGCCTTCATTATGCATAGCTACCCTATCAGGGAATGGCCATCGATTGTTCCAGTCGATATCAAGACATGAGCGACGTACGAATGAGTTCGATGATCAGCACCATATCTCAGGAGTTATGTCCTCAAGATCGGTTTGTAGTCGACGTTCAAATGAGGTGTGGTTTTTATTTCATTTATTTCTTTACTTATATGCGCTTAGCGCGTGTAGCGCAGTTGGAAAAGGTGCCGACTGTCGCATGCACCCGATACCAAGTTCTTGGTTCGGTTTTCCCGCCCAGGCCAATCAAGCCTTACATCCCTCCAGGGTTGGAGAAATGGTACCAGACTTGTTTAGGAAGGATAAAGCGCTGATTTGTTCATCACCTGGGCATCGCAAGTCATTGTATACGCATTCAAATCGACTCCACGACATCCCTTAGAAGAAGAATACTTGGCGCATCCCAGAAGTGATTGAGTAACGCCGTCCTTGATCCTTTATCCTTTATATGCGCTAAGGTGTGCTTACAAAGAATAGAGTAAAACAATAATGAAGCGTATACTCCAAGAAAAGCAAAGAAATGTAATAGAAGAAATTATAGGGAAACAGCTTTTGGTAATTAGTTTTTAATTGTTTATGGCTGCTAGTTTAGGTAGACGTACTGTACGCAAAGGAACTAGTTCGTCTGTTGATTTGTAGGGTCCTTATTTGGTTTGACGCAAAATTAATGGCCGCAGAATGTTCTATTAGGATAGCAGGCAAAGGTCGTGGCTAGTCAATCTCCGCTTGGGATGCGCTACGCCTTCTTTTTCTATACCGCGGGCTCGATCTATAATAAATGTGTACTTGTCCCACATGGGTGCGTTGTAGTGCAGTCACGTACGGAGGCGCCGGCTGTCACGTACGCCCGTCTCAAGGTTCCTAGTTCGGATCACCCGCTCAGGCCAACCAAACCTTTCATACCTCCGGGGTAGCAGAGTTGGGGCCGGACTTGTCTGGGGAGGATAAAACAGCGGGTTGTCCATCGGCTGACCACTGCAAATCATTGTGTAGGCGAAATACGCATTCAAATTGCGTCCATCATTGCTGTGAGTGCAACGTTTTCCTGCTTCATTTAGTAGCCTTCAACCCACAGTTCTGGAACTCTTCGACTCGCGTTTTTGAATTGAGTTTTTTAGTTCAGTTTATTTTTTAGTCAATTTTGAGTTTTATGGATTCTCCGTATTTGTGAGCCAATTGATTCGAGTCCCTCCTGGCCAGTTTTTAGAGGATTTATGAGTTTCTACTAAAGAAATTGGCGTGCTCTGGCTGCCTGAGGCGTCAGCTTGCGCTTATCTCCCGATGCACTGAATATATGGGCCACGCCTAGGGTAATCAGATCTTGTCAGGAGACTATCTCAACGGTAGGTAGGAACGGCCCCAAATGTTGTATGTGGTCAGAATCGCCTCTCTCTGGAAAACAACAAAATGCAAATATCTCGACCCCAATACAACTCTGCGCAGAGTTAGGGACGACGGAAGTTGGGCCGCTGGCGGCGTTAGCCCTCTGCCTGCACCCGCAGGGCGGGCTCAAGTTGGCTGGAAACAGCGTCATGGGGATTATGCCGCCCCTCTACCCACTGCGCCGCCACCGCTCGCTCGTCATCGCTGTTTCCAGCCAACTTGAGCCCGCTCTTCGCGCGCAGGCAGAGGGTTAACGCCGCCAACGGCCCAGCTTCCGCCGTCTATAACTCTGCGCAGAGTTGAATTGGAGTCGAAATATTTGCATTTTGTTGTTTCCCAGAGAGGCGATTCTGCCCATGTACAACACTTGGGCCGTTCCGAGATAGTTTCCTGGTTAAATTAGATTTCTTACACATGGGTAATCGTGCCTTTAACACAGTCATCCGTACAATGGAACATAATACCCTCAATAACCATTCAGTAGCTAAAGCACAATAAAAAATGCGTGAATCATATTCTCACTTTGAATAAATAAATAAATAAATAAATAATAAACAGCATAGTATCTGAGAACACCCACCTATTCAACTCCACTGTTTTTCCTCTTCTAGCATACACCTCAAAGACCTGGGTTATACGAAAGCAGGATGAACACGCGATCAGCGTTGCGCAGCGTGGAATCGAAAGGACGATGCTCGGAGTGACACGACGCACGCAAGTGAGGTGAGGCCTCAGAAGATCCGAGCTTCGTCGACATTCGAAGATCAGAGACGCTGTCACATGGCCGAGGCGTCGAAAATTAGGTGGGCCAGCGATGGGATGCGCTTTGCAGACACGCGCTGGACGAGATTCGTCACCGACTGGATTCCGCGCGGTGTCAGGAGAACACCAGGACGCCCATCAACGCGTTGGTCGGACTTCTTCGTGAAAGCCCTGGACGAACGATATGGCGCTCTTCGTGTCCCTCGAGCGAAGAGGATCCATTGGAGCACTCTGGCACGCGACAGGGGCGAATGGAGACGCTGCTGGCGCAGGGTCGAGCAACTCTATTATCAGCGGGACAACAGGTGATGCAGGTGTGACAGTATCTAAGAAACTAGGCAAATAGGAAGAAGAGAAATAATTGACAGAAATAAATAAGGCAGCTGGGGAAGCTAGGGCTTAAACAACGCTGAGGAAATTTTTTGAAAACAGACAAATGACCGAACATGCGGACTCCCACACGGGATCCATAAACTGATGCTAAACTTCCTTGGAAAGGAAGAAAAACTAATTTTATGTTCCGCTAGGCAACACAAACCAACATTGTAGAAGCTAGACGCGCGTTCACGTAGCCTCCACGACTGTTCGTAGAAGTAGAATGCGTGGCGTATCTTAAGCAGGGAGCGATTAACCCCGTCCTTTGTCCTCTTTCATCCCTTATGGAGTTTTATAGGTGAGACGAAGGTGGATAGCTTAGTTTAGGTTCCGAGACGTGTCTTTAGAAGGAATACCAACATTGAGATTGTTGTAACGGAATATGTTATTCGTCGCGTTATTTTCAGCGCCACTTCCGGCGCAGCCCACCAGCGATCGCAACGGACATCTCGATGGATATGTCTGGCCAAAGATTTCGGGCGAGACGTGATTATGACGAGGTTTGTAATGGTCGCTTCGTCGCTGTTTCTCCTCGGCTTTAAGGTCTGTCCCGCTGTTACAGGAGTCAGTTGTTCGTCGCATTATGTGCCTCGAAGAGAACGTGTCGACCCTTATTGAACAGAATCAGAATCTGACGAAGATCAACGATGAGCTGAGTCATCTGCTTGTTGAAATGACTGAGAAATTCAAGGTATGGTGCATCTTGCTCATAGTCCAGCATTCAGATTCGATTCAGCATCGTTTAGAGTGAGGTCAGATCATTGTCGGCAGAGTTGACGTCGCTGAAGTCGTCGCCTAAGCCTCAGCCATGTAATCTTCACGTTTCGCGGCAGGTGGACAACGGTTGCTACGAGATCGTGTGGGATCTGCCGATGGTTAAATGTACGTCTTTGTGACACCTATATAGGCCAACTACCGTCAAAGCTCGTTCATTCAGGCTACAAAGTGCTTACAAATGGAGTGGAGAGCGGTGTTGTGCGAGCTCCGTACAATGCGGCTCGTATATCGGACGTCGAGCCTGATGTAGAGCTCAGGATACAACTGCAGGTTAGTCGAACGGCTTGAGGCTTAGTCTTCGTTCGTCTTCGTCGACGCATTATGTCTCATTTCAGGCTGTTCATTTTGATGGAACGTTGGGTGAACCATCAGAGCCTTTAATAATTCATTCTATTAACATGGAAAGCCCATGAACTTCCCCCAAAGATTCTCAACGAGACTTATATGATCTTGTAGAGCATGAGACGAGGAGCACACAAGCGGTTTTCGTTTCTGCTGCAGGCCACTGGATGATTCAAAAATGGCAAAAAATGGTATCGCTTCAGGGCGGGCTGATAGGCAAAAGTGGCACCTGGAATGGCCTAGGCGTGCTAAGAACTTGACCTTCAATAGGTTTGGAGCTCAAGCTGAAGTTAGATTATAGTGATATGATAATTTCCGGCGTTTCCCAGACGTAGTTGCAGGGTACAAATGATTCATTAGTAACCATAGTGGCAGCGACTGGGTGGCGGAGTGGATAGCCGTGTGGATTTACGGGAGGAGGGTCGAGGGTTCGACTTCGGAGGTGGTTCTGCGATTTGATAGGTGGACTGATCCCATTTTCACAAAAGGAAAGTATATTTTGGCTTCTGTAGGGTACCGTGTTCACTGACCTGACTTCGCGACGCAACACTTACGAAACTAATTGAGAACATTCCGAAGAGGTCCCATGAGAACAGCGCATAACGGGACATTCCTCAGCGAGGCAAGCGTCGTTTAATGGACGTACGACATCACTCACACGACACAACCAGCTTCTTCCAAATCTAACAACAGGTGGAAAGCGGGGTTAGGAAGTGAACACGGTACTTAACAGAAGCCAAAATATACTCTCCTTTTGAAAAATTAAGATCAGTCCATCCATCAGATACCACCTCCAAGTTGAATCCTCGACCCTCTCCCGTAAATCCACACAGCTATCCACTTGGTCACTCTGTCACTGCCACCATTGTTGCGAATGAATCGCTTGAATGTACGCTGCAGGTTCGTCTAGGAAACGTCGGAAAATATCATATCACTATAATGCAACTTTAATATGAGCCCCAAACCTTTTGTAGGTCACGTTCTTAGCACGCCAAGGCCATTCCAGGTCCCACTTTAGCCTATCAGCCCTCCCTGAAGCGATACCGTTTGTTGCCATTTTCGGACCACCCAGTGGCCCGTAGCGAAAACGAAAACCACTTGTGTGCTCCTCGCCTTATGCCCTAAAACATCATATAGGTCTGGTTGAGTATCTTTGGGGGCAGTTCATGGACTTCCCTTATAAGCGATAGTCCGATTCTGTGAGATGATAACTGCTGTTCAGTCGTTTTAATTGCTCCATGTACATTCGTGATCTCTCGAAATTCGTGCCCAGTGAATCGTTAAGTTTAATTTCGAATAAATTCTGCAATTTTTGTCTTTGAATTTCTGACATGGAGATCGTAGTAGAGGGTGGTTTCATCCATCAAACTGTTCTGCTTGTAATTGGCCTCACTGTAGTTACTGGGCGTCTGTGTTGTATTGTACGGGTCGGCTCCCTTTATATGGCGGTTGCTTCCAGTAGACGGATCGGGTAAGGGATCGTTTAGTGTGTGCGTGACGCGCGGCGCGACATAGTGATAGGCTCCCATATCGATCGTGCCACGCGATGAATTGATATTTTGTGGCTTATTACTACATCGTGTCACGCGTCGTATGCACAGTAAACGCCCCCTAAGGCCCCGTTTATACTTCCTACGCCGAGTGAGATTTTTGAGGCAGGGTTGAGCATCCGCAATGCCCGCCGGAACTTCGCCAACTTCAACACCAAGATGACCGCTCTCCGACGTCCTGCCGAAACCGTCACCTCTTTCAGAAGTACCATGGAGAAGGTCATCTACGACTTCTATTCCGATCTCTTCGATCGCCACGTCCACCTGCCCCCATGCCATCTTTCGCAGGATGGATACGTCGTTCCCTCTCTTCTCCCTTCCGAGGTCCGACACGCATTTCGTCGGTGAAGCGTACAGCACCCGGTCCCGACAGGATCAGACCCGAACACTTGAAGAATATCCCGCCAGCGCTAATCAACACCTTGGCGCAGCTCTTCACACGCTACCTGTCGGAGTGGAAGACGAGTAGGACCGTCTTCCTGTACAAGAAGGGAGACGTGCACGACATTGGCAACTATCGCCCGATCTGCTTGCTGTCCGTAGTCTACAAGCTGTTCACTCGAGTTATCCTGAATAGGATCGGCCGAACGCTGGGCGAAGGACAGCCATGCGAACAAGCAGGATTTCGGAGTGGATTCAGCACGATCGACCACATACACACCATTACGAAGCTCATCGAAGTGTCGCGAGAGTACAAGCTGTGCCTTACGTTCATCGACCTGAAGAAGGCATTCGACTCCGCCGAGACCGAAGCGGTCCTGGAAGCCCTGCACACACAGGGTGTTCCTACCCAGACCATCAAGGTCCTTCGAGAACTGTACCGTGGATTCACGACCAAGATCTCACCATTCTACAACGACGTCGTCATCGACGGGAAGAGAGGGGTTCGGCAGGGTGATACCATGTCACCGAAGCTCTTCATCGTCACCCTCGAAAACGTCATGCGCGGACTAGAATGGGAAGACATGGGAGTGAAGGTCGACGGCCGGCAACTACATCATCTTCGCTTCGCTGACGACATCGTGCTCATAACACCGAGCATCAGCCAGGCGGAGCTAATGCTGGCCGACTTCGATCGTGTATGTGGGAACGTTAGACTGCAGCTGAATCTTACGAAGACGATGTTCATAAGGAACGGACAAGTTTCTGATGAACCATTCTCGCTCAACGGAACGAACATCTCCGAATGCCCCAGCTACGTATATCTGGGTCGCGAAGTCAACATGGCCAACGACCTAGCGCCAGAGCTGAGCAGGAGGAAACAAGCGGCTTGGGGCGCATTCAAGAGCGTCGAAGAAGTCGCCAAGAAGACGAAGAACGTCCGACTCCGTGCTCACCTATTCGACTCTACCGTTCTTCCTGCCCTAACATACGCCTCAGAGACCTGGGCTATACGAAAGCAGGATGAACACGCGATCAACGTCGCGGAGCGTGGAATTGAGAGGACGATGCTCGGAGTGACACGACTCACGCAAGTGAGAGAAGGCCTCCGGAGTTCCGAGCTTCGCCGACGTTCGAAGATCAGAGACGCTGTCGCGTGGGCCAAGTTGTCGAAAATTAGGTGGGCCGGCCACGTAATGCGCTTCGCAGACACCCGCTAGACGAGAGCCGTCACCGACTGCCAAGAGAACACCAGGACGCCCACCAACGCGTTGGTCGGACTTCTTCGTGAAAGCCCTGAACGACCGATATGACGCTCTTCGTGTCCCTCGAGCGAGGAGGATCCATTGGAGCACTCTGGCACGCGAGAGGGACGAATGGAGACGCTGCTGGCGCCCGCTCGAGCAAGTCGATGATCAACGGGACGACAGGTGATACAGGTGATACGCCGAGCGACGCGAGGCATGTATGATGGCCAAATTGATTGATGGCGTCGCCCGATCAATGTGGCCACAATTTGTGGCGTCGCGTCGCTAGGCGCCGAAGTATAAACGAGTCCTTAGGTATACGAAATTAATTACGTACTCCACTCTCCGTCCGTCACTCTTGTTGTTCTTGTCGCCGAACTATGAACATGCCCTAAGGAAGCGAACAATCTGATGTCCTACACGTTTCGTAGCCTCGCACGCAGGTGCTCCATAATTCCAATGAGCTCAATTACAAGGAGAAGTGTTCGATCCGGCTGACGATGAAGGAGCATCGCCTGAGGTGGCATGATCACATCTTCAGAAGACAGAAGGATCATTCCATAAAATTGGCCTTAGAGTTCGAAGCGCTCGGAAACAACCACGAGGAGTCCTAAAGAAGAGGTGGAAAGACGCCATCAAGAGAGATCTCGCCGAAGTCGTTGCCACGGTAGAAGTAAATCGTTGATGAATCCGGTTTTGGGGCCGGATTCATCAACGATTTACAGAGATTTGACAGAGAAATTACAGCGGAAAATCCGACAACGCAAATATTTCACCATATCGCTCGTTGATAAGTCGCGTTAACTCGCGTTTTTTTCAAGAGTTTCCGCTGTGATTTCTCTGTCAAATCTTTGTAGGACATTGATGAATTCGGCGTTTGGATAGGATGAGGGATGGTGGACCGCAAGAACAGCGAGTCATGCGACTGTGGCTGACAAAACGTTCAAGAGAAGAAGAAGAGGAGGAGGAAAGGGAAGAAGAGGAAAGAAGAAGAAAGGAGAGGAGGAACAGAGAGAAAAAGAGGAAGGAAGACTGGAAAAAGTTATTAGGTTGTAACGAATTAAATGGCACTGGCTCGCGCCATTTTTTGGCGCGTCTTTACGCGTTTGATCAAGAACGAACCGTAACATGTGACATATCATTTAGAAGCGCAAACTTTGCTCTACCGGGGAGTACCAAATTTTCTATGTAAAAGTGGGAAAACTTTAGAGTTTTATTGACTTTTTTGCAGATGGACAAAAGGGTAATCCGAGGCATTTACTTGTATGAATTCAAGCTGGGCACTACAGCTAAGGAGGCGGATGAGAAGATCAACGCCGCATTCGGTCAAGGATGTTCCACAATTCGGACGGCGTATCGTTGGTATCAGAAGTTCCGGAATGGAGATGAGAGCTTGGAAGGACATGAAGGTCGTGGGAGGCATAGTGATGTTGATGAGGACAAGCTGAGAGATGTGGTAGAGGAGGATCCACACAAAGGTACAAGGGAGATAGCGAAGGTTCTTGGCGTCAGTCACAACACAGCTGCCCGGCATCTGAAGGAAATTGAAAGACCAAAAAGCTGGAAAGATGCTGTCTCACGAGCTGTCTGAGCAGCAAAGAAACCGACGATATGAGATCTCGTTCGCACTGCTTCTACGGAACGAAACGGACCCATTCCTTGATCGCATCATAACCTGACGAGAAATGGATAATGTACGACAACAGGCGACGATCAGCACAGTGGGTGGACAGCGATGAGAGCCCCAAGGTTTTTGCGAAGTCGGAATTGCACCAAAAGAAAGTAATGGTGACAGTATGGTGGTGTTCGCTGGGAATTATTCACCACAGCTTCCTCCCTCCCGGTGGTCCATCACGGCAGAGAAGTACTGCATTGAAATTGAAGAAATGATGAAAAAGTTGAAGGATATCCGGCCTGCCTTGGTAAACCGAAGGCGAGTTCTCCTTCTGCACGACAATGCTCGCCCCCATGTAGCACGAATGACGTTGCAGAAATTGAATGAGCTGAGCATTGAAACTCTACCACATCCCCGTTTTCTCCCGACCTCTCCCCAACAGACTACCATTTCTTCAAGCATCTTGGCGATTTCTTGGTAGGGAAAATATTCAAATACCAACAGGATGCCGAAAGTGCCTTCGAAGATTTCGTCAATTCCAGAACTTCTGATTTTTATGCTACTGGGATAAAAAAGCTTGTGTCACGTTGGCAAAGATGTGTAGAATCAGAAGGTTTTTATTTCGATTAATAAACTTGCCTACAAGCCGAGATATTAACTGTTTAAATTTACAGTGGTTCAGTGCCATTTATTTCGTTACAACCTAATAGATCCTTAACAAATCTTGGTGGTCTTGGTGTCAGAACAGTGCAAGTGCAATACAACGCCCAAAAAGTGGCCGAAATCGAGTCTTACCGTAAGATCCAACGCTGGGTGTCTAGCGTCACATTGATGAACCCCAAAAGAACAATGGTATTTGGAACACTTCATTCCAATTCTGTCCGGGACACCAGTGCAATCAATACATATAATACTTATTACGTCAAAGAGCAGATTGACCCTATACAACATAAATGCATATTTTACAAGAGGCCGTCATTATCGCCACACCTCCAAAGCGGTCTGATTGAACAGCGACAAGTATCGTTTCCTGAGGGTGTAGGCGGCCATCTTCGCCTGTCGTGTTCTAGTGAACACTCCTTTGTGATTTCCGACGGCTCGAGTCGTGGCTGAAAGTATTCTCGATGTGGACTACGGTAGGAGACGCAGGATACTGTAAGAGCACTTACTCATGCCGGTCATGAAGTCGGCGAAGTTCCAGATCATCTCGCCGGCGAGTCGATGTTCTCGACGCAGCACGTCGAAGGCGTGATGAGTACGAACGATGAGATCATTCTGATATTGCTCGGAGAAGTCGACCGACGGCTCCTAGAATGCCATCGTGCTCTTGAAACTCGATGTCCGTGATGTATTCTTCATCAAAACCGATTCAGCAGAGCCTCTTAGATAAATTTCTCGGTCATTGGAGGACATTTCCTATGGTATTTGGCTGAAGAAGTCATCTTCAGAAACATCTAGGTGTTTTTATTGATCAAGAACCTTACCCTAAAATCGAGAAATTGTCGGTAAATTTGCTGCCTCGTTTTTACCGTTGCTACGGCAACTATTTTCGCGCCGCTATAAATCCACAATGGTGAGGGGGTGTGCCGTACCTGATTCAAACCCGGAAGACTGTCAGCACCGTATTCGGTGACGAGAATCGGTCGCTTGTACTTCTCGGACCACTGAGAGATATCCCAGTAGACGCTCTGATTGATCCAGTCCAGCTGGCCCATGTCGATGTACCAACCGTAGTAGCGATTCACACAGATGACGTCGATCAAATCGGCCTGAAAGTCTGTGGCCATAAAGTGGTCATAATTTGTCTCGAGATCGTACCTTTAGAGGACTAAGGATTACAATAATAGTGATATGTTATACTAAATCGTATTATGGTCTACTATGTATGTTCCGATCTCACGCAAAATTAATGGCTGCTCGACGGGTTTCAGAAGGAAGAAATCGATCCATTAATCAGTGCCGAGCTTTAATTTTGAGCCACCAGTCAGATGGCCTAGCAGTCGGTCTGACTTACAGATTGTACATCACCTCATAGGCTTATAATATTGATCGGTATCGATCAACCGATATGTGTTGCTCGATTGTTAGCGTGCCGACCGTCGTACTCTCATGATGTCATCCTCAAACTCCCAAAATCCCAGCGGAAGCTTATATCGGTCGAAAAACGAGTCGAACGATTACTTACTGGGTGGTATTGATCGATTACTTTACTTGCAGTAAAGCAATCGATCAATATCGTCCACTTGCGAATATGTCGATCACCCAAAATGCCCTATTGATTCACACTTTAAGCGACTATTTCAGGACAAAGTCGATAATATCGATCGATTTTGATTGTCCAGTGGGAACTGTTTACTTCTAGTAAAGGGTGCCCGCCACCTAATAAACTCCGGTTATTCTCGTTTCAAGCTGCAGTTTCAGGTAAAATCGGTCGATCAAGATCATCGCCCACTTGCGAATATGGCAATCAGCCAATATACTCTACTGATCCACACTGTAAGCGACCATTTGAGGACAAAGTCGATAATGTTAATCGATGTTGATTGATCGATGGAAACTGTTTACTTGTACTAAAGTTGTTTGTCCACCGCCTCGCAGATCCTCGTTAATCCGATCAGAAATCGTAGTTTCTGGACAAAATCGATAATACCGATCACTATTGATTGGCCAATCAATACCGTTTGTTTCCAAGCATGCCTATTTAATCGGTCAGGATATTCGCGTCATTCCCCCTTCAGACGATTGTTTTTGAACGCGAGTTGTAAAGCAGCAGTTCTACTCACAAACATATTTGCATAATACCTACTTCATATAGATAATCTAATAAATCGGAAAAGTGATCGATTGATTAGATGGATCGATACTGCTTAGCTGCTGCCCCAGGCATCACACTAGCGCGATTCCCGTTTCCTACAGCCACGTTTGTGCGAAAATCGACAATATCAATCGATACCGATTGTCCATTCGGCGCTATTTATTTGCTGTGAAGCAGCATTTGCACGTTCATTACATCATCCCTTCCAGATGTGATTCCCGGACCAAAATCGATAATATCAATCGATATCGATTTGCTGATCGATATTGTTTAGCTGTTGTGAGTCGAAATCTTCATCGGCTTTCAAATTCACATAATGCCCACTGGTTAACCCTTAACAGAAGGAGATAATATTGACTGAGTAGTTGCGTCGAGTCGCCATTAATTTTGCACCGACGCAGGGGCAGATGGACAGACTGAGATGGAATGCTTTCGCTCAACTTTTTGGTGATTGTCAACGACCGGAAATAATAGTAAAATGAAGAAAAATGGAAGATAAAAATGGCGTGAAATATGAGCGGTGCTAAACTCCTACCGTCTGATCGTTGTCGAAGCTAGTTGGTCCATAGACTATGGTCACCGGCCGAGTTTTGTCCAAAGCGTGGGCGTACTCGACGAGATTCCTGAAATTTTGTGAAGTTTTTGCAACGTTGAGAGCGCTGTTCTTCTGATGGTGCTTAGAAGATGGTAGGTCTTCAGGCCACCTACTTGAAGTAGGCTCGAGCTTCCTTCTTGTCGGTTCTCGGTTCGTTCGCCAGACTCCATACGATCGCTGACGGATGGGACCGGTCGCGTTCGATGAGCTCCTCGAGCATTTTCAAGTGCAGCAAGTTGTTCTCCTTGGAGAAGCCCCTGAAGCGAGGTCTTTTTTTTTTTAGAAAATAAGCCCTTCGTCACGTCATCAGAGTCAGCTTACTTGAGACCGACGGCCGGTGTCTCGACGACGACGGCGATTCCTCGTCGGTCGCTCTCGGCCATTCGTTCCTCGGCGTAGGGGTAGTGCGTCGTTCGGTAGCAGTTTCCACCCATCCACTCGAGCAGATTCAGATCCTTCGTCATCACCACAGGGTTGTAGCCACGTCCGTGGATCTGCATACGTCGGCTCTATTAGACAGGACGTACCAACAGGTCAATCTGCAGCTTCGACCAACCTCAAAGTCCTCGTGCATCCCGAAACCGAGGCAGTAGAACGGCTTGTCGTTGATGAGAAGTTGAGTGTTCGTCCACCCAACTGTGCGAAAGCCGAACTTCTGCCGATAGACGTCGAGTCGCAGCTGCTCCAGCGGTACGACGAGCTCTACCTGGAAGTTATTCTGGTAGAAGTCTGAGGGTCTAAAGGCCTCTTTCTGCGCTTACCTACGTCTAGGGTCTGGACACTCTAAAGCGGGACGTACATAGGATAGGAATCACACTACGAGAGGTAACGCGGTTCATTCGTATGCGCGAAGGCTTCCGAAGCTTAGAGTATTTTTTATATTTTTATATTTTTCCGCTTCGAGTACTACATGGTATTCGATAGCGTACAGTAGGTCCTCGTAAGGATGTAAAAAGGTAGATAGGTTTAGCAGGGAAACGCCACCATGCTCCCTTGCTTTTAATTGACCCCTACTAACCCTTTTTTGAGAAATAATTAGAAGTTGTTGATGATCTCCTTAAAATTACTGCACCTCTAATATGTACAAATTTGGTTCTCCCATTCCACGCGGCCACCATGGCTTCACCGTGCTCAGGGCTCCTTTCTGCTCGAGACCACGGGCTGAATAGACCTGAAAATGATCTTACTCACTTCAGTATTCTAATGATACACCACTCCCTCACGTACCATAGCTCCATCTGGGTCGAACATTCGCACCACGACGTCTTCATCGGAACGATTCTGGCTAAGCTTCACCTCGTATGAGAATGACCCTAAAAGGATTACATAGAACAGGATTCTCCATGGAGGTCATATCAACGGGCAGATTTGAATGAAGCACCTACCCAGATGCTCGGCGATGATCCGAACGTCCACGATGTGACTTGGAGGTAGCTTCAAGAGGTTGACAGATCGAAGGATTCCCGCGTAGTTGAAGAAGTCGAAGTTGCCGACATTCTTGAAAGCGCCATCTGGGGTTCGAGAGATCTAGAAAGGTATTCAAGCAATCAAAGATTTAGCACAGAGCGTAAGTATTTCGGACCTATAAGTAAATCTGTGAAACAACCACCAGGGGAAGATATTAGAGATTGAAACGAGCAGATTGGGGAGCATTCAAGAAGAAGAAGTCGTGAAGAAGACGAAAAGTGCTCGTCTACGTGCTCTCCTATTTGACTCCACTGTTCTTCCTGCCGTGACATACGCCGCAGATACCTGGGCTATACGAGAGCAGCATGAACAATGCGATCCGCGTCGCGAAGCGTGGGATCGAGAGGACGATGCTTGGAGTGGCACGACTCACCAAATGAGAGGATGCCTCCCGAGTTCCGAGCTTCGTCGACGTTCGAAGATCAGAGACGCTGTCGCGTGGGCCAAGTCGTCGAAAATCAGGTGGGCCGGCCACGTAATGCGCTTCGCAGACACCCGCTGTACGAAAGCCATTACCGGCTGAATTCCGCGGGATGTCAAGAAAACGGCAAGATGATCATCAACACGTTGGTCGGAATTCTTCGTGAAAGCCCTGACCGAACGATATGACGGTTTTCGTGTCCCTCGAGCGAGGAGGATCGATTGGACCACTTTGGCACGCGACATTGGGCGAATTCGCTGTCACTAGCCCGATTGTTAGACACTTCTGACTCGTCGCAAACACGCACGGGTCGCCTCCAACACCCGCGAGACGCCTAAGAGACCCGGCAACACTTCCAACACACTCTCCCACACCAGTCGACTCACCTGTAGGTCTTATATGACACCCATCAACGCACCTACGCCATCAGTCGACACACCCTCCGACTCGCCGCCAGCACCCAGAGTCGCCTCCGACACCAGCCGACACCTCCGAACACCCTCCGCGTCCTCCGACACCTCCACCACCTCTGATTCGCCTATGACTCCTGGCCAAATCTCGGACACTTTTTCCGACACCTCCTACTAATACACCTATCGACTCGCTTCCACCACCCGTTGACACAGCCGAACGCCCCACCTCCGAGACTCCCAAGACCTCACATTCAGACACCCGGCGACGCCCCGACTCGTTCAATGCTTCCCGACTCGCCTCCACCACTCGCCACACCGCCCTACCGTTTGTTCTGGTTGCTGTTACTAATAAAGTTGAAATTGGCAGCAGCACCAACTACTACATGGTAACAGATTGAATGACGGAGGAACCAATGCCTGAAAAGAAATGAAATGAATGAATTCTAATATGAGCTGGAGACTGAGAATAGCATACAAGGTAAGGGGTGTCAGAGAATAATGTATATAGATGTGGTAGTGAAAAAAGTCACATAAAGGTAAGAAAAATGCGTTGAGCTTGATTTGGAAAAGAGGGGGACATCTAGTTTACACTCATATCTATTGCTAGTTCTCACATTCTTGCCTCCGATGTCACGGACAGAGTTCTTCATGTAGTTGAAGTCGCCTTGCGGAATGGTGGCCCAAGAGAGCGTGTTATTGACGGCGACGGTGATCTGTAAAATGAAAGCGCTGAATTACAACAAGTAAAAGTCTATGTTAAATAGCGAGCAGCATGAAATACGCCATGCATACTATTCCTACGAGATATTATAAAGCCAATTTAGATGCGTATTTCGCATACAGAATGCCTTGCGATAATAATCTGATGGGCATGTCTAGGCACATGTCGCGAAGACGCACAGCAGGGGTTCGGGAACGTACAGTGGGGCTGCGAGGATCCGACGGTGCTCCTACCGTAACCACCAGCCAATCAAGCACTAGCTCAGCCGCAAAGGCACCGCACATGATTGGCTGCCGCGATTACTGTAGAGCAACGGTACGTTCCCGCATCCACTACGGTGCGTCTTCGCTACGTGTATGCATTTCTGTTATGCATTTGATTTTTCAAACATCTCTGGTACCAACTCTCCGACGGCGGAGGCGTGCCAGAATGTTTGAGACTGTCGATTTTTTCGAATTCTCGGACGAAAATTTTGATGTATTTTATCATAAGTTGGTTGGTTAAGGGGTGAAAGTTGTTGGTGAGAGCCTTGTTCAATTGACACTTTAGAGAAGTCTAGCAGTCTAGTCTCCTTTCCATCCGCTGCAGTGCCGGAATTTGGGCAAGGACACTTTACGTGCGAGCTTCAAAGGTTTGGTATATGATCCCTAAGGCTAACGGAATAGATGTTGATTCCATCGCTCATCTGAGGACTGCTGTATCATCTGACGGCAATGAGTCGCAGTCCTTATCGTTTATACCACTTTCACGTCGAATTGGACACTTCTCTAGGCTAGCTTTAAGACTTTTGACATCAAAGCGAACTCTTCCATATCGAAATGGTCTTCAGGCAAAATTTAGCTTTTTTTTGATTTTTTCAAGTTTCCAAATTCTTTTACAGTTAATAGTACAAAACTCCTTTGAAGCAGTCAACAGTTCAAAACCTTTCGGAACAGTATATCTGCGGTCAGTAAAGGCTTACCCTGTTCTCCGTGCCGAACTTCGTCAGCTCGGTGACATCGAACTGGAACGGGAGGTGACCTCCCACATGGGATCCGATTTCTATTGCATTGTAGAACTGAAACACCTTCCACATGGTCTTCGGCTTCCCAACACGACCTTCTTCTCCAATGAACACGAGAAGAGCTGACCACTTTCGCGTAGTAGTTGACGCTGGCGAAGCGGAGGGCGATGCGCTGTCCGAGGTCGCGTGCCGGAACGGACACCGTCGTCTGGTACCATACCCAGCCGACATGGTCCCGCAGCTCAGCACTCTCCGAGAGATCGTTGTACGCAGCCGGTACCGGCATCACTGTCGCATTCTGTAACACTACAACAAAGTGAGTACTCGAGCGAATAGGACATTCATGGTTTAGCGAAGGCGACACAAACGGCTAGCCGTCCGAGAGATGCGTAAACTCACAGGAAGCTTCGACATGTCCGTAGCGTACCACAACGCCCGCATTCCCAGGCTGTCGGTGTTCGGCGACTCCTTGACGAACGTCCACAGACCGTCGAGGCTGTCGGCCGTGCGCAGCTCATTCTTCTGAAAACCTCTCGAAAACTACGCATAGAACAACTGGAAGGGCTTCGGGGTAAACATTGTGATCTAGCGGGCTCTGCTATTGGAATGTCTGCCCGGGAAATACCGCTCAACTTACCCACGTGGTTTCCAACGCAATTTTAGCCGGCAAACGATAAATTCAATCGATAGTGGCGGTCCGACCAATATTTTGTGCCTCTTTTGAAGAATATTTATTGGTCATTATATTAATTCGATTCGGTCAGCCAAAAGGATATGCAGACAGATAGACAGACAGATAGACAAACAGACAGACAAAGAAACGAATGGACAGACAGACAGATAGATAAGCAGACAGAGTAAGCAAGCAGACGGATTAGATCCCTTATATAAGTCAATCTGTTCCTTTGTTTGTTCGTCCGAATGTCTGTCTGTCCATCTGTCCGTCACAATAGCACAATGACCGACGGAAAAACCCTTCGCATTTCTATTGGCATTATCGATTATTGCTCAGAGCTAATCTCTCAAGATGGAAATGGACACACTTCACTAAACGTAACTATTATCGATCGGTTAAATACCGTCGTAAATAATATCGATCGGATCGGACAATTATCGATCGGTTTTCCATATTTTTGAACGGAGGTAACAGTAGCCTGAAACAGGAGTCACACGGATGTGACGCTCCTTAGATACGCTTCAGAACATGTAAACAATATTGTCCGCACAGGCATTATTGAACAATTCTATCGACTTTTGTCCTGAGTTTAACGTTGGAAGTGGAAATCAGGTGAATATTTCAACCAATGGGTAGGCTTCACAACAAGTAAACAATACGAGCTCCTACCACTCTCACTCTAAACGGGTGACTTTTAAAAGCGGACGCTTCTCTAATCAAAGCTGATGTATCTTAATAATTAAATAATAAATAAATAAATAAATAAATAAATAAATAAATAAAGTTGAAATGGTACGCTTTTCCAACCAAAACTGATGTCTCTGAATAACTAGGATAAGGGTAAAGGATAAAGGGCAGCGTTACTCAATCCCTTTTGGGACGCGCCACGCATTGTACTTCTACGGGATATCATGGAGGCGATTTGAATGCGTATATGGCAATACAATGGCATGCGGTGGCCAGCCGATGAACAAGTAGCGCTCCATCCTTTCCAGACAAGTCTGGTACCAATTCACCGACAAGGATGGAAGACTTGGTTGGCCTACACAGGAAATCCGAACCAGGTACCTGGTGTCGGGTGCATGCGGCAGCCGGCGCCTCCTCCGACTGCGGCATATGCGCCGCTGAATAATTAATTAATTAATTAAAGATAATTAAACATAATTGATCTGAACTGATTGTATTGATTGATTTGAGATAATTGATGGTTGATAATTTAATAATTAAAGATGAAATTAAATGATTAATCAATTTAGATTGAAATGAGTCCGCTTTCACCAAATGAAAGTAAATCTGAATGAGAGAAAATGATAGCCTTCAAAAACATAGGCGCTACTGTACCAAGTTCACACTATTCCCACCTCAAATGTGCCAACTCTGGACAGGAATCAATCGATAATGGCGATCTGATCGATATTGTTTACTTGTTGTTGACCGCCATTTTCATGTGATTACCATTTCAAAAGGTCAAGTATGGGCAAAAAATCGACAAATGCGATCGAGACCGGTCAGCTAATCGATATTGCTCACTCGTGTAGAGTTTGATGTAGAATAGCCAGCTGACCGATATTATTTAGTTGCTGCGGAGCATGTCCATCGACCACCACATTAATGTGTTTACCGCAACAAATGATGAATTTTGCCTATGAATCGATAAAATCGATCAATAATGGCAGCTAATCGATGTTGTTCACTCGTCGAGAGACCTGTCCGCTAGTCATCATACTGCACACTTCAAAGCTGAATCATGAGCAGCGATCAATAATGCCGAACGAGACGCTCTTCCTCTGATCATGTTGCAGTTACGACGGACGGATGCACAGACCGACAGACGGACTGACGGATCAGATTTTTTGGTTTATGCCGAGATGCTGGGCAGCGTTGGGAGGAAGTAATGCGTCAGCTAATCATTATTGAGCACCGGGCTAACACAAACCAGCCAGTCAGAATACTGACTTCTCTGAATGGCACGCCAATTTAATGTGATCTGATTGGCCGGCATGCTCCCAAAACCCAGTGCTGATCATATTCGCGACGTGTACCGATTTTTTATATAGTAGGAAGCAAAATCAATGGTTAATCAATTGCTCTTTGGGATGCGCCACGTGTACGCGCTCCCAAGTGCTGACAAGAATCTTCCACTCTGCATTGCTTGGCCAGTCGTAGAAGTTGTTCGGAGCTGTATCTCTTGTCCATGACCCATTTTGCCCGATATCACCAAGTTGTTATTGTTGGTTTTTAGCTCAGCGTTGAAGGTCTCGACCCAGTTGGATGACACACTGCACGAACTTAGGAGGCAGATTGGAAGAAGAAGTTACCTGCACGGCTAGAATGGCTGCCGCGATCGGAACGAGGGCGACGGCGACGATGGCCGAGATTATCATACCTGCAATGAAGCCTTCAGATAGAGCCATATTTTCGAAGGTAAAAGACATAGACGTTGGATCGAAGCTGCTAGGCTTCAAAAATGCGACAATTTAGGGAGTTTAGCTAATGAACAGAACATTGGAGATGCAGGGGTATGCAGGTGAGGTTAAGGATTATTAGACTCGTAGAAGATGAGGAATTATGACGGAGAAAAAAGGAATGAAGCGAGCGAAATATTAGGTTGTTAAAAACATTCTGTCAATTATTGCCTGTAAGTGCATAAAAACCTGCTAACTTCTACTACAACGATGTTTGTTGCAGTATGGCGCCAGGCGGGACTGGAACCCGCAATCCTGTTTACCGGACAAGATGCTCTACGCCGTTATACCATATAGTAATGGTAACTGAAAATAAAAGCGAGGAAAGGGAAGAAACGACTGTGTGAAAAAAAGAAGAGATTGGACAAGATCAAAGAAGAGATGTCAGGCAATTTCATAATATGGAATAAGCGAGGAAAGGCTTGTTTCTCCACTTCCCTCAGGCGAACCTCTGTTTTATGCTTCTCCCGTGACTTTTCTGTGAAGAAGAGGAGCATGTAATATGACATCGTTTAACTCCGTCAAATATCAATATTTTTAGATTTTAGATTTTAGATTTTATTTTTTTTATTTGCTTTTTAAATTTTTTACTTGTAATTCATAAATTTTATCAATCAGGTTCTTTAGTAAATTTTTATATATTAAATAATTAAATTAAATTGAAACGAAATTAAAACAGATCGGTAAAATAAATAGATTGATATTATTTTTTATTATATGTCTTAGTTAAAATACGCTATACTATTTTTACGTCGTTTCAAATCAATTTAGGCATTATTCAAATCAAATTGGACACTTTTCACGTTAAATTGGACACTCTTCTAAGCTAGCCCATGGACTTTTGAAGACTTTTGACTGGGACCTTTGACGAGGCGAACTCTTCTATATTGAAGTGAGCCTAATCTATATTAAACTAAATATATTCCAAAAACGTCAGAATACTTTTTTGTTAAAAAAAAATTTCCTTGATATTTCAATTCACTTACCCAACAAGTGAGCACCTTCGTTGAGAACATATAAGGTTCTCATTCTTTGTGGAAAAATGAATGTTCATAGCTTGTTTTAAAGAGCAGGAAGGCGGCACTTTTTAGTGCCAAAAAGCGAATGCGCCATGTACTCGTGCAAAACGTCGCGATGTTTACTCGACTGACAGCAAATTGCCGTTTGCATGAAGTTTCACACCGGTGAACGGTACATCAAAACAATTGTAAACCTTACATTTTAAACTTTTGTTGCTTAACACCTGCAAACGATACAACGAGAACATCTATAAAGAACACATATGCTCACTTTGATTATTGTTTAAGTGGCATTTAAACTATCAATCAAATAAAAGTTGCGGCGAACTTTTATAGTGCGGGAAGCAATGTGGTCTTTTAGTGCAGTAAATTATTGCTGCTTTGTTGTGCTTCAAATCAAATTTTGCTTTATTCTTTTTTTTCTCAAAAAACAAAATTTTTATAAAATTATTGCACATCTTGGGACAGATGAACTAAAAAGTTTCGAAGAAAGCTATACCAAATTTTCCTTGGACAAAAAAATACTTCTAGCTATCTCAGTGAGTCTGTACTTTAACTTATCTGAAGGTCAATACAATTAGGAAGAGTTCGCTTTGATTTCAGAAGTTTTAGGCTAGCTTAGAAGAGTGTTCAGTTTGAAGTGAAAAATGTCCAATTCGACGTGAAAAAGGTATATATATAACTGAATAACGCTTGAGAAGAGATAGTATCGACTCACTGTGCTCTATGGACAGCGGAGCTCGAGAATCACTGTGAGTGCGAGCGTTGCTATGCCAGTGAACGAAGAAACGAGGTGATAACTAGCCGCCTATCCGTCCTTCACACCTGGCGAGGGTACGTTTAGCAGCTCGAAGAGCCTCCGGAGGACTGAACTGTGCTGCAGCTCGCATGGTCGGATTGAAGGAGAAAGTGCACGTGCGACGCAGCAACAACTAGTAGCATCCGCAAGAACAAAGGAGAGAATCACTGTGTGCAACTACCTGCCGCTGGCCACGTGTGGAGGCTGATGACGCCAATAGTAAGGAGAAAACTGCTTAGCTATGTCACTGATGCGGAATGGTCGTGGAACGGGAAGACAGAGAGCGACGCGGAGAGAGAGAAACGCCGACGGACACAGACGGAGTTCGTAAAGGGCGTCCATTGCACGGACAGAAGAGTACTTTAGAATGCTTAACTTTCCAGCGAGTACGGTAAGATCCAAACTGCAACGAAAAGGATCCCCTTGTGGGGCTTGCTCATCCATTGGAAAGCAAAAAGTCCTCTTCCACTTAATGATACCTAAAAAGGGCTTAAAGAATAAAGGACAGCATCCACGAATCCGTTTTCCGGACAGCGCACGAATTCTACTCGAACAGGGGGTTCATGTCGTGGATATGGGCACCATGGGAGGTGAAAGCGCACTAGTCAGACATAAGCAACCGGAGCACTAAACGAATACACGCCAGCTAATACACGCGCTCCATGATTGGCGCACTGTAGTTATGCTCTCAAAAAGCTTTCGAGTATTCGAATGGATTCGAGCGCTCTCGAATTTCAAATATTCGAATTCGAAGACATTCGAAAAACGGACTTACTCGAATTCATTTCGAACAGATTCGAAAGTGCGATTTTTTTAAATGTTCGAAAAAACACGATTTTCAAGTACTCGAACATTCAACTTCGAATGAAAGTCCTTCCAATAACTATTCGAATAGGACATTCGAGTACAAATATGTGGCGCACGCATCCAATGCGGTCTGATTGTCTGGAGATCTCCAACATCGCAATGCTGCCCACATTCGTGACATGGATCCAACACGATTTCGTGAAGGTATCCGAATGCTCTTCTGGCCTATAGAAGGACTTGCGGTGGCAAGCCGATGGGCAAGTCAGAGATTTATACTTTTCAGACAAGTTTGGTACCAATTCACCAACCCTGAAACCCTGGGTGGCTTCAGTGGGCTGGGCAGGAAAGCCGAGCTAAGAACCTCGTTCTCCTTCTCCTAAACAAAGAAATCTGGCGTTAGTGTTATCATGCCTATTTATCGAGAGGCGAGATTGAAAAGTACACGTGAAGTGGTCGTCTGTCTCTTTCTTACGCAAAGACACACTTCTTGATGTCTCAAACCGTATATTTCCAGTTCCGACAGAACTTGAAGTAGTTTAAGGGCGCGTGTAGCGCAGATGGAGGAGGTGAAGACTGTCGCGTGCACCTGATACCATGTTCCTAGTTCGGATTTACCGCCCAGGGCAAGCAAGCCTTCTATCCCTACGGGATCGGTGAATTAGAACCACCAGACCTCACTGGGAAGGATACATCGCTGATTTGTTAATCAGTTCTCCACCGCAATTCATTGTTGCATGACCAAATACGCATTCAAATCGCCTCCACAACATAGACATAAAATACGTGGCGCATCCCAATAGAGACTGGGTAACGTCGTCCCTTGTATTCTGCAGTTATGTATTAGGTTGTCGCATAAATCCCCGCCGTTTTTTTTCAACGATTCACTGCAGGTTTCGCCGGCGGTCTCTTGCATAGCGCTGCATAGCGTTCGAAAGAAAATGATTTGCTCTATCAGAGCATGTGCTGAACTTCTTTTTTCATCATGAATTTTGTCAATTTTTAGGTCGTTGAAGTGAAAAGTGAAAAAGTGAAAAAGTAGCCATTTGCGCACTTGTTCTCTCCGCTTAGCTTTGTAATTTTTTGCGCAGTTTTTCTATAGCATTTGGAAGACAATGTTCTGTACTACAAGAATAGGTGTTAGTGCTATTTGCTCATTTGACCTTTATTGATTTTTACTCCATCAAATTGGGACGTCCGACTTTCCCGTCCGAATTTTTACCAAAACTCCGGTTCTGTGGTTGGACTTTTTTGCTTGGTGTCATATGTCGTTTGGAAGAGGATGTCTTGCCCAATAAGAATTTGTGTCGCGTTTATTGGCTCACGCTGATTTCTGTCGAATATCAACAACTGAAGAAGAAGAATGAGTTGTTGGTGAAGACGATTTTTCTCTTTTTGGCATTTTGTTGATATTCAATAGAAATCAATAAACGCGGCACATATTCTTATAGAGCAAGCATTCTCTTTCGAATGACATATAACACCAACCTAAAAAGTCCAACCACAGAGCAGAAGCTGTCGGGAAAAATTCGGACGGAAAAGTCGGACGTCCCAATTTGATGACCTAAAAATCAATAAAGGACAAATGAGCAAATAACACTAACATATATTCTTGTAGTACAGAACATTGTCTTCTAAATGCTATAAAAAACTGCGCAAAAAATCACAAACCTAAGCGGAGTGAACGAGTGCGCAAATGGCTACTTTTTCACTTTTCTCTTTTCACTTCCTAAAAATTGACAAAATTCATGAAGAAGAAAGAAAGCAATACATGCTCTGATAGAGCAAGTCATTCTCTTTCGAAAGCTGTATAGCGCCAAGCAAGAGACCTCCGGCGTAATCTGCAGTGAATCGTTGAAAAAAAAAAACGGCGAAGACTTATGGGACAACCTAATAATAACCTACTACCAGTACTCTTTCTCGAACTGTATCTGTAATAGGCCATCAACTGCCAAAACTTATTGTTTATACGTAGCAAAAGGCAGACGCGAGATAGAACTAGGCCAATACAAACAAAAAACAACAAACATCAGAAAAACAGCACAAGCAAGAAGAACTGGCTGTGGTCGATCTCCATTAATAGAGTCCTCCGAACCTGAGCAAAATTTTCGATGTATACCGCTTGAACCTGGGGTATAGAGCAGGCTTTTGTGCACATAAATATAATATAATATAATGATCTTTTTTGAGTGAAAGCTTCGGAATACAGGGTGGCCCATAAGTCCTGCAAGAAAAGCTTAGTTGTATAAAAAGGCTAGAAATGCGCCAAATTTCGTACAATTTTAACACGTTGACGACCGCGCCTTCTTCGCCTGTCTGGCGCGTGGGACCAACCGATTTTTTGCGACGGCGACAGCGTGGGATGGCATCATGTCGTACGGTCCTACGCGACTGCGAAATTCGTCTCTTGGTGGAAAGCGATGATGAGGATGACGAGGTGGTCCAGGACGACGTTGATGCTGAGGACGATATCCTTGTACTACCAACTGACGACGATGATGGCTCAGAAAGTGAAATAATAGAATCCGAAGCAGAAGATGAGGATAAGGAAGCTTGGAAGAGCGATTACTGAAGCCCCTAATCGGTGTAACTTTGCGACGGAGTCCGGCTTTCATGACGATGTGTTCGACTGCGGTAGGCCGATCGATTATTATCGATTATTTTTCAATGACGAATTGTTAGTTGAAACCATTACTTGACGAGAAGCTCAATAAATCAGTAACCGAAACTTGTTTTTGTAGACAGTGCGTTTTACTTTTACTAAAGATGAAGCACACATAACACAAAAAAAGTTCCTCGGAAAGATCTGAATCCAACTAGAAAAATAAGTTACAAGACTGTGGCCTGACATCATGTCACACGGTCGTCAACGTGTTAAAAATTATTTGCCCACACTGTGTAGAATATGCTGGAGAGTATTATTCACAACGGGCCATGCCTGGTGTGATAAAAGCCTTCAGATCGTATGGGTAGCTCTGCAGGTGTTCAGCCACCGCTTCATTTGATTTTGAAAATTTTCTCGAAGCAGAGCGATCCCAGAAAGGTCAAAATAACAGTGCACTTAATACCAGCTCTGGGGAATATGATGATATGCAAACAATGACTACGCACTGGCAGTTGTTCGACTAACACGATTTTCCAAAATATCTTCCCTCACACCCTAGGTTTTTGTGTAAAAAGTGTGAAAATCAGTAAAAATGCTTGCTCGATGGGCACAAAAATAACACCATATTTTCTAGGCCTAATCGCGTTGTTTAAAGGCGAGATGCATATTCCGGTAAAACGATGATTCTAATGACAAGAAGAAATGGACGTGCTAGCGGTTCCCCGCCCATCTGCCGAACATCGCACCTGCAAAAGACTAGCTGTGTCGTGACGAGGTCACGATATCTCTCTCAGCCCTCTTGTGGTCCTTGATCCCTCAAGTCAGCTGAAGGCGGGGCACTAGCTCGAGAAGGCGGAGCCTTTTCTCCAGGGCGCTCGGGGAGCAAGGAGGCGTCAAGGACGAGGCCGAGGCAGACCGGCGGCGCTCCTGCGCTAGGGAGCACGATCCCCTCTGTTGGCCGTAGAACGAGCTCTACCTTTTGACTCTACCATGAGCTCTTCCGTCCGCTCCGTTGTCTAAGCTCCCATCAACTCGTAGCCGAACCCCACTCTTCGAATACCTAGTCAATCGAGAATGCAAACCAGCAAGCCCATCAAACACACAAAGGTGCCCCCCCCCCCTCAAGGACCAAAGTGCAGTCAATGCAAAGGTTTTGTTAGACGTCCACGTTTCTGGAAGTTAGAAGAAATAAATAATGTCGACAGTCTTTCTTATACGCAGAAGCAAAGGGCTCAACTATCTCAACTAGACTTGGAAAGTCCCAAGTTTAGACAAGCTGTGGAATTCCTGCAATTTTAGATTTTTGGTCTTTATTCATTTACTATTTTAGAGAAGATGTTTTGCTTTATGCTTCGTAGGAAAATTATTGCGTAACATCTTCTTTTGACAAACGAGAAATAAAATTCCGTAAGAGACGTCCCGACGCCAACTGCAGCACTACCCATACGATCTAAAGGCCTTTATCACGCCAGGAATGGTCCATTATGAATAATATTGCTCCAGCATTATCTACACAGTGTGGGCAAATAATGTTTGAAATTGTACGAGATTTAGTGCGTTTCTAGCCTTTTTATACAACTAAGGTTTTGGTGCAGGACTTATGGGCTACCCTGTAGCTCTAAGAAGATAATCCTTTTCTGTGCATTTTAGGTTTATTTTGTTGACCATTACAAACTCTTTACCCAATTACACTTTGAAGGCATTTGTTGTTCTTCTGCAAAAGAAAAGAAATCTGATGTCACTATTAGCAACTGAATCTGTCCTGCAGATAGATCGAAGGGGACAGGTGAAATAATTTTCTTTCTCTTTCTTACGCAATGATGCACTTTTGGATACCTCAAACCTTGAGTCGAGCTCAATTCTATAAAATAAATTCTTTGAAAGAGATCAAATGGAAAAAATTTCCAAAAATCATTAGAGCCTTACTTTTCCCTATTTCTCTGGGCAGGGTATCCGTCATTTCAGGGTTGGTTTTCTAACTCGGCGTCTTCTGCCAATAATTGAATGATTGGCTTCTAGACAACTACTTCCTTAGCTGTTACCCAAATTTCGACTTAATGCTGTCTTGACGTCTTCGAGATTCATGCAAGAAAGCCCTAAGATGAAAGATGAAGGACGGCGTTATTTAATCCATTTTGGGATGCGCTACGCATTCTATACTTCTGCGGGATATCGTAGAGGTGATTTGAATGCGTATTTCGCCATACAATGTCTTGCGGTGGCCAGTCGATAAACAGGTCAGCACCTCATCGTTCCCAAACCGGATGGAAGACTTGGATGGCCTGGGCGGAGAATCCGAACTATGAACGTGGTGTCGGATACGCACGACAGCCCGCACCTCCTCCGAGTGCGCTACACTCGCCAGTAACAAATTCTTTTGGAAAGCATATTTCGAAATTGCCGTATCCTTTCATATCCATGTTTATTTCGGGAGGTGCCTTAAGAGAAGATTGCAAACTGATGGTGAGAATAGTATCGGTCACCCTCCAGTATCAATTGACTGCTTCGATTTTTTACGAGAAATTGGTAAAATTGGTCTGTTTGGCCATCACAAAAATGCATGACTCTTACGAGACATCCGTCATAATTTATACAATTTTAAAAATACATATATTCTACTAAGGACTGGTTTCAAAAGCTCCTGGTGCCAGATTCATCAACCGCTTACCGGCCGGTATCGCTATATCGCTTATCGTATCTGTATCTCTGTATCTTTTTGTATCACTTACTACGTAGTCCCGTATGGTGAATCCGCCATGGAACGATACTTGCGGAATCCTTGATGAATCTGGCTCCTGGTGAAATGATTGGGTATGAATCTTAAACAAACATAGGAGAGTTCAAAGCGCCAAAACAACAGAAACTTCCGATACGACCTAATAGAAGCGACGGCGGAAGAAAATGATAGAGATTAGAGATTAGCACGAGTGCTCCTCGTGGTTCTGAAATAACTGAGTCTTTGATCGGAACAGAATTAAATACGTCACCGCTGAAACGGATCAGCTACGTCAGCGCTTCAGAATGCCAGGTGCGGACAGGATTACGTGGCGAAAGGACGATAAAATTGTAGGCGACATTGCGGATAGCCAGGGCGAAGGGTGTTCTCTCGTTCGCACATCAGGGAGGCAACGTTTAGGTTCATCGGAGTAGCACCGCGATGTCAGCAGAGGTCACGCCTTGGTTTCGGTCAGACGAAGAGAAACGTTTCGATTGACCTGCCACGAAAAAGCGACCTGGTCAGCCATATGTCATGGAATGAGCAGCAGCTGATCTGCGGTTTTTCGTGGACCCGCAGAAAACACCGTGTTACACTTGTACGTCTCGAGCGGTTATCAACAAAAAATGCCCAGGCGACTTAATTGATTTCGGCAGCTGAAACGGGAGTAACGTGAAGGAAATTCGAGTGAATTCAAATGGCAAGCAGTTAAAGTGTGGGGTTTTGTAGACTTCTAGTAAGGATAGGAACTTTTGGGATCAAATGGGACAGCCTTGAAAAGGATAAAATCGCTGATAACGAGTGATTATCCATTGATCTGGGCTGGTTTTGGGTCAAGGTGCGCCGATTTTAAAGAGAAGAACGGATAAGAGACACGTAACTTCCTGCATCGCCCAGCCCTACTCCGGCGATCGTCCATTGATCAGATCTGTAGTGTAAAACTACTCGGATATCGATGGCTGTTCGAGCTCCGATGGCTCAGAACTCACTGTTTCCTCCGGGATACTTGGAACTTGCAACTGTTATACTCAAGAAGCGATCTTTAGGAATTCGCTCACCAATGGGTACAACAAAGGAACTAGAAGCTGAGGATTAACGAACGATGCTTCTAATCACAATATAATCCTTCAGAAACATTTTCTCACACTTCTGATCTGTTTTCCACAAAAAATATGTCTTGGCACTGGCAGTGTTCAAGCTTTTCTCTCTGACAAGAGACCCACATCGGAACCATTCGAATTGCCTAGCGCGAATAATCGGAAAGTGTTAGGTTGATGCTAAATTCTCGGGCATTTGAAGCAGAAAATATTCTATTTTATGATACCCAGACTTACCTTGATACTTTGGTAATCTCTTCGACGGATCTTCTCAGCGGGGACCACAGGACCACAACTCTTCCAGAGCGCTCGACTTCTGGCAGCTTGCATCTAGTGAAGCAGACTCTGCTCTCTGAAAGATCTTGAGAATGAGTCTGCCCATCACGTTGACCGTCGTCCCAGTGGTCTCTTAAGCCTCTGTTATACTCCCGCGGGAGCATCCGCGGAACGTCCGCGGACCAATGGTGCACGGCGGAGGCGGGCGTGGCGAGGCGCGCGATTGGCCAGGTGAGGAGTCTCGGCGCGATTCCCGCCCTTCCGCGGATGCTCCCGCGGGAGTATAACTCAGGCCTTAGGCCTATGTTATACTCCCGCGGGAGCATCCGCGGATGGGCGGAAATCGCGCCGGGACCCCGCACCGGGTCACTCGTCGCGGCCCGCTACGCCCGCCGTTCGCGGTGCACCTTCAGTCCGCGGACGTCCCGCGGATGCTTCCGCGGGAGTATAACAGAGGCCTTATGGTCTACCAGTCATCACAGCGGTCTCTCAGCCACACTGACGGCTTCTTAACGGCTTCGCCGTGGTGATAACTTCTCATAATCAATTGTAGCTGCCACATATGTCATGGTCCCTTTAGGAAGAACACCTTAACTACGTTAATTGGTGCAAGTTAGAAAGAAATAGAAAAATTGAATGACATTCAGAAAAAAATCGATTGTTTGGCCAATATCGTTTTCTGGTGATTGATCCTTCAAAAACGAGCCCCGGATTCGTGTTCAGCGACCTCAATTACCCCCACTGCTGAAGTTGCGGACCGCTTGAACGACATCCACAGAAAATCGATAATTCGACCAATATCGACTGATGGCGATCGATACTTCAAAAACGAACTTCAGATTCGTGTTCAGCGACATCGACTTCCTCCAGAAAGCCATTCTTTGACACGGAAGCTCCATCTATCGTCCTTTCGTCGAAGCAGGTGTCTGGCCCAGCGATATTTGGACTTCTTCATGTACTGCAGCGGGTCTGCTAATTGCGACTTCTCCCGTAGCTCCGAGCTTCGTAGGCCTTCTTGCCATTGCTGACGAAGGCTTGTCCTCAGAAGACATCTCTCCAGTGCACGATGCGTAGTTTGCATCGCTCTGGCGATTGTCTTGTTGTCGGGCCAGGTTTCCGTCTCGTAACACATCGCAGGCAGTACAGAGGCGTTGAATATCGAGGCCCTGAGGCCGGGATCCTTGACCTGATCGGTGACTTCGCGAATCGAACTGAAGGCTGCCCATGCTGCGCGTCTCCTGCGGGCGATTTCCGGAGCTAGGTCGTTACCCATGTTCAGCTCTCTTCCCAGATAGACGTAGGAGTCGACCTGTTGCAGAGCGACTCCATTTAACCTTACGAGTCCCGTGTCACACCACTGGTTGACCATAAATTGTGTTTTGGACATCTTCATGCCCAATCCAATCTTCATACCTGCCACATTGAGCTCGTTCAGCCTTCCCTCGGCTTCTGCCATGCTGGTAGAGTTGAGAACAACATCGGCGGCTAAACGAAGGTTGCTGATCCGTTTATCATCCACAAGGTAGCCTTTATCGTCCCAGTTCAAGTCTTTCATGACATCCTGGAGTGCCGCTGTGAATAGCTTAGGAGAAATCGTGTCTCCCTGCCGTACTCCTTTCCCGATAGGAATTTTAAGCTTTTGATCGAACAACTGGATGGTAGTCGATGTATTCGAGAAGCGTTCGTCGAGAAGTCGGATGTAGGGCGATGGTATATCGGCGTTCAGAATGGCGTTGATTTCCACAGAGTCGAACGTTCACCGAAGAGAAGGACAATTGGGATGTGGTATTCGTCGTTCCTTTCTATGAGTTGTGCGACAGTCTGAATAAAGTCCATGCAGGAGAAAAAACCTGCAGAAACCCTGTTGCCTCCACTGGCTGATAGTCACCCAAGCATCGCTCCATGCGGTTAATCTTGGTGATGATCTTGTACGCAACCGAGAGAAGACATATGGGTCGATTGTCGTTAATATCCTTCTGCTGATGTTTTTTGAAGATTAGAACTATTCCTTGAGGAAAAGGATATCTAGACAACAACAACAAATCACCTGAAGTAGGCACCATTAATATTGATGGTTTTCTGCCAACGTGTTGGTAGGTCGTGGATGCCTTTCCTCCAGAACGTAGCAGGCTGCTCCATGAAGAACGCTTTGAGTGCCTCTTCGAGTCGTCTCGGTTTATGGAATGCTTGACGTCCAAAAACATTTGGAGATTCGAGAAAAAAATGGTGATTGTATGGAACGAGGTCTGGGGAGTACGGGAGATGAAGAAGGATTATCCAGTCACACTTCAGTAGTTCAGTCTTCACCGACCGTACAATGTGTGGTCTAGCGTTGTCATGCTGGAAATACACATTGGCCTACTCTCCATGTATAACCTGGAGATGTGCTTTCAACCTTTATAGCTGACCAAAGTAGACCTACGCCGCCACTGCCACACCTTTATCCGCCAGCTCCAAATATTCTGCTCCATGGACGCTCCACTAAACGCACAGCATCACCTTCCTCACATGCAAGTCGGGTTTTGATACCTCTTCTGCCTTGTCTCCTTTGTCGTATCACTGGCGCGTGAGAGTACAGTATCCACTTCTCATCCCCAGTTTTGAGATGGTTGAGCCAGACGTGGGTGCGTCTGAGAGTGAGGTGAGAAAGTGCGGCGTCGACTCTGCGATCCACGTCGCGCTGGGTAAACACGTAGGGTATCCATCGGAAGTTTTCTAACCTTGCCAATCGACTTCGATCACAATGATTGGCTAACCGCAAGGGTGGTTTACATTTTGGGGGTGGTTTGACGTGGATCCGCCTCAACATGGTTCCGAATCACGTCCAAATCCAACCCCCTTGGGCGCCCCGATCTGTCTTCATCTTCCGCGGAATAGTCGCCATCCTTGAAGTTCATATAGCAATTGTAGACGGTGCTTCGAACGGGGACCCCCTCATTATAAACCTCTTCAGATGCTCGTAAGACTGGTTGGCGTTTAGTTCAGAAAAGAAGAGAAACATCATCACGTTACGGATGTGAGCGTCAGAAGGCATGAATTGCGAAGCCACACCTGCTGGCTATAGACGTATTAAAGTGACCATTAAGATCCTTTTTGTAGAGCTTTTTTCTCTATCAATTGGCTGATCATATCTTGACCAGTGTCCAAATTTTGGAAAAAATTCTTTTCAAGTGCCAAGAGTCGCTAATGTTCGAAAACTTTTGCATCAACCTATATTTCACCAACATTTTCATATATTTTTAATTCATAATTTTTCTGCAGGAGGAGGTGCTATTGTAGAGCCCAGATCAAAAATTGCGTCAAAAATAGGTTTGGACGTCTGTTCGTTAGAACGCACTAAAAATAGGGCGCACAAAAATAGGAAATTCAACGGGTTACTTGAAAATCGAAACCCAAACGTCGTTGTGTACCAGAGTTTTTCAGTTCTTTTCCAAGGCTTTTTTATGTGGCGTTAGATGCCAAAAATTTGCTTCCTCTGTAGGATTGATTTAGGAATTTTTTTTTCAGCTAGATGGTCGTTTGGGCTAGATTCTCATTCTTCCACGTCTTCGATCGTTAATCCGTTATTTACAAGAGCCTTATAAAAGTCCTTTAATTTATCACAAACGTATTCAAAGTTTGGGCAGATATTGGCTATTCTGAAGATTTCTGTTTATATGACATTAGGTTTTACATTGATAGAATCTTCAGAACCCATGTGTAAGAAATAACTAAGAAAAGAAAATAACTAAGAAAATCTAATAACTTTGAAATTAAGGAATCTGTTTTATTATGTAGGTTGGTTTCTTGTTATCTACAATTATTAAGCTTAAATCCAGATAATTACATGTGTGTTCAGTGGTGTGTGTCTTTTTAAAGGGCGGGTGTATTTTTGTCCAAGAGTGTTAGCAATGATGTTTTCAGTAAAGTTATGAACTGTAAGTATGTGGCCCATGTATCTAAATGGCTTGAATAACTGGTGTCTCTCTGAAATTGTATTTTTGTAGTAATCAAATTCAACGCAGACATCATTAGATCTGCAAGTAAAAGGCTGAAAGTAGGTTAAGATTGAGGAAACGAGTTTTCTTTATTAGCATAATTTTTTCATTTAAGGATGCAATTTATTACAAAATCATCGATTGAACATTCAAAGAAAATTAAAAACTGAGTCCACTTAAACACTGTAAAAACAACTACGTTTCTAAATTGGTTTTGCATTGGAGCCGAGATTCTGCTCAATCTTGTTCTTGCAATTCTTCTATTTTCTCCTTCCTTCGACGTCGCTCTAGTGCTCTGTTTTTTTTTTTAAATCTCGGATACTCGCTTTTGACGGGCCGAACAATTGCTATTGGGGTGAGAACTTGGTGCAGTGGGTGTGGCGGGCTACGCCAATTAGCCAGGTGAGGGGTCCCAGCGCGATTCTCTGCCGTCTGTTTACGCTCCTGTGGGAGTATACCATTAGGTTTAGGGTCAGCTCCTGTTGCTAGAGTGTTGCAGAATGCTTGCGCAGCCGTATGTCCACGTATATTCAGTTCGTATGTATATATGTATGTGTATACGTATATAACTAGGTATATACCATGTATATATGTATACCTGTATATACATAATTATATATGTATTAGGTTGTCCCATAAGTCCCCGCCGTTTTTTGCAACGATTCACTGCAGATTTCGCCGGCGGTGTCTTGCATAGTGCTGCATGGCTTTCGAAAGAGAATGATTTGTTCTATCAGAGTATGTATTGCATTTCTTTCTTCATCATGAATTTTGTCAATTTTTAGGTCGTTGAAGTGAAAAGTGAAAAAGTGAAAAAGTAGCCATTTGCGCACTTGTTCTCTTCGCTTAGGTTTGTAATTTTTTGCGCAGTTTTTTATAGCACTTGGAAGACAATGTTCTGTACTACAAGAATATGTGTTGGTCCTTCTCTCACTTGTTCTTTATTGATTTTTAGGCCATCAAATTGGGACGTCCGAAGGAGGATGGTTATTTTTGCCGACAGCTCCTGCTCTGTGGTTGGACGTTTTGGGTTGGTGTTATATGTCATTCGAAAAAGAATGTCTTGCGCTATAAGAATATGTGTCGCGTTTATTGATTTCCATCGAACATCAACAAAATGCCCAAAAGGAGAAAAATCGTCTCCTTCTCCTTGTTCAGTTGTTGATATTCGACAGAAATCAGCGTGAGCCAATAAACGCGACACAAATTCTTACTGAGCAAGACATCCTCTTCCAAACGACATATAACACCAAGCAAAAAAGTCCAACAACAGAACCGGAGTTTTGTTAAAAATTCGGACGGAAAAGTCGGAATTCCCAATTAGATGGCCTAAAAATCAATAAAGGGCAAGTGAGAAAATAGGACCAACACATATTCTTGTAGTACAGTACATTGTCTTCCAAACACTATAAAAAACTGCGCAAAAAAACTACAAACCTAAGCGGAGAGAACAAGTGCGCAAATGGCTACTTTTGTACTTTTTCACTTTCCATTTCAACGAGCTAAAAATTGACAAAGTTCATAATGAAAAAGGAAATGCAATACACGCTCTGATAGGGCAAATCATTCTCTTTCGAATGCTATACAGCGCTATGCAAGAGACCGCCGGCGAATCTGCAGTGAATCGTTGAAAAAAAAAACGGCGGGGACTTATGGGACAACCTAATATATACATAGGAACAGGTTCTCACCCCAATAGCAAGTGGTTGTTTGGCACATTGAAAGCAAGTATCCAAGACGGTGGAGTTCACACCCTCCGCTTTTAGTAAAAATCTTTTTTGATCATTTGAGTTTTCGAAATGCTTCTTTGACAACCGATAAAAAGTGTAAGAGGACACGATGGCCCTAGTGGAACAGAAATTATGGCTGGAAAGAATTTGATAGGACGCGGAGAGAATGGTGGTAAGAAATTAAAATTTAAATGCAATTTTCATAGTAGGGCTTGCCAAGGTTTGTCAGACATTTGGAAGCCGGTATCGTGCTTTGTGTAGAGGAAGGCTAACAGTAGCGAAGGAACGATGAAAGGTTTTCTGTCGTTGTCATTGAGATGCCTGTCAACTTTATTGTATAGCGTTTAATAAAATAATTATATTAGGAACAAAATGACAAAATGCTATCAACAACAATAGCTCCGTCTCGATGCTGAAACCGTAGTCGTCACACTTGTTTTATTCGATGTCTTCCAGAAACGCGTTGGATGTCGGAATAGCACGCGAAATCTCTCGTGCAGCACGAAAATAATTAATCTAAACAAGATAAGAAAACAGAGAAATAAGAGCTACGCTGATCAGTTGTAAAGTCTGCTAAAAGTTAACTTTACCCGTCTGCGGCGTGCATCAGCTCCCAGATGAATGTCGTCGTGGCAAATATCTGCCATTTTGTTTCTTAACGTGGAAAAGATATGGAAGGACGATATCATCAGTGCAAAGCAGCCGGCTTGCATGCAACCCTAAATGTATTCGCATATGTTAACAGAAAATAAAAAACGATAAAGAATGGGGTTGACTTTGTCAATCCTTTGACGGGATACGCCATGAATTGTACTAGGTTCTTTAGAACGTTCTCAGCGTTTTGTGTTACTATTTCTCATCGTCCATTATTATTAGGTCGTTACCTAAATTCTATCGTTCTTTGACCTCTAACTTCAAATGTAAGTATCTCGGCTCAAACATAACTTTATTAGACGAAATAAAAACCATTACAATTTACACATCTTTGCCAACGAGACGCTAGTTTATTTATTCCAGTAGCATAGAACTCCGAAGATCTAGAAGCCATGAATTCTTCGAGAGCAGATTCGCCCTTCGAGCTCGCCGTTTGCAAGTGTCGTCAGCGCTCCTTCTACGCAACAAAAACGACCCGTTTCTGGAGTGAATTGTGACTTGTGACAAAAATGAATTGTCTACGACAATCGACGACAAAGTGCTCAATGGTTGGATGTTGACGAAGCAGCTAAACACTGTCCAAAGCCAAGTATGCACCAGGAAAAGGGGATGGTGACCGTTTGGTGGTGTGCCACCGGTTTAATCCACTATAGCGTTCTCAAACCTGGTGAAACAATCACGGCGGAAAAGTACTGTCAGAAGCTGGATGAGGTGCACAAGAAGCTCCAGCAACTCTACCCAGCGCTGATCTACAGAAGGGGACCGATACTTATGCGCGACAACGCTAGGCTGCACGTATCGATGATCACCAGGCAGAAGCTCGATTCTTTGGGATACGAAACACTCGACCATCCACCGTATTCGCCCAACCCATTGTCTACAGACTAACATTTTTTCAAACATCCCGACGGCTTCCTTCGCGGAAAATACTTCAGGAATCGACACGATGCAGGATATGCTCTTGAAGAATTCATCGCATCTAGATCTCAGGAGTTCTACGCTACTAAAATAAATAAACAAGTATCTCGTTGGCAAAGATGTGTAGATTGTAATGGTTTTTACTTCGACTAATAAAGCTATGATTGGGCCGAGATATTAACATTTGAAGCTAGTGGTCAAAAAACGACAGAACATACTGTAAGGAAATCGACGAAATGCACTGAAAATTGCGTCATCTTCAGGCAGCATTAGTCAACAAGTGGCCCGATTCTTCTGCACGATAACGCCCGCCCACACGCTTCACAAATCACTGTTTGAGAACCGAACGAATTAAGGGCCTGTTCATATTTCGCGACAGCAGCGACAAGAGCGCAGCGCGCGTGGCGTGCGCGAAGTATGCACAGGCGACTAGAGCGACAAGAGCGGCTGGGGCGTCTGGCGTAGTGTGGTGTACGTAATTGCACCATAACGTCTACTTCGTGGCCTAAAATATCAAGTGAATAGAGGTTTTCACGTCTAACTTCAACTTCAATTGCATTAGTTTTGGGGAATTGAAACAGACACAAGCAAGCAGTTATATTAGTAAAAAGTTTCCGGAAACTGAGACAAACACAAGCAAACAGACATATTTTTAGTCAAAAAGTTGTTAGAAACTTATACTACCTACATCGTCAGTCTGGCACTCAAAATGGACATAAAAGCCCTTCTACCCTTGTGTGAAGAACGTCCGAACAGGAATCGTTTCCTTCCAGCACTAGTGCGCCTTCCAGCACTAGTGCGGTGTAATTACGTACTCCACACTCCGCTCGTCGCCCCAGTCGCTCCAGTCGCTCCCGGCGCCGGCGCGAAGTATTAACAGGCGACAAGAGCGACATGAGCCACTGGAGCGACGGCGCCGGCGCTCGAGTATGAACACTTTTCGGCGGCGCGCGCTCGGTTTTAATCGATATGCATATTTCGCACGGGCGACAAGTCGCTCTTGTCGCGAAGTATGAACAGGGCCTAAGGGTTGAAGTTCTGCTTGACCCGCCATATTCTCCAGACCAACTTTCTCGCTGGTAAAACCTTCACCAATCAAGACCAAGACAAAACAGCTTCAAGCAAGATTTTGCCGAATCTCGACCACCTAAGTTTTTCGCTGATGGAATAAAATAGATCAACTGGTGGCCCGTTGGCAGAAGTGTGCTGATTCGAACAGTGCTTATTTCGGCTAAATCCGACAACACCTGAGAAAGTTCTGGTTGTTCAAAGTGAACCACTCAAAACACTGAGAACTTTCCGGACAACCTAATACTTCTACGGGATATCGAGGAGGCAACCTGAATGCGTACTTGGCCTACACAATGAGTTGCGATGGCCAGCCGATGGATAAGTCAGTGTTTTATCTATAACAGATACGTCCAGTAACAATTCACCGACCCCGGATGATGGAAGGCTTGGTTGGACTTAACGGAAAATGCAGAGCTGCAAGAGGTATTGAGGTCTCTAATACTCACGCTTAGGCAGAACACATACATTATTGGTTCTCGTAAGCTTTGCAATGCTGTATTACGGTCACCGCAACACTCCATCTTCTAATCGACCAATATTTAAGGCCCATTACCGTAAGTGCGCCAAGCAGGGAGGACTATTCGATCTTTCTACAGCCCGACTGTTTCACCGAATGGTTCGCCACAGGACCTCGAGTCTCGGCTACGCCTCGCTTGACTCATACCCAGCTCACCGACCCTCTTCGTCGTCTGCCAGTAGATCTGGCAGTACAATAATTAACTGTTAATAGTACAAAAGCATGTAAATCCTTAGGGTTTGCCTGGACAGCCGATAATGCGCCTGCTACGGGGGAAATGCAGGTATTTAGTGAACTGAAGCTGGAATCAGCCCTGAAGAGCTCATAGAGTGGGTGCGAATTCACTACTCGTGTCCAAAGAGTCGAGTTCAAGCTGCAGCTGGAACCTCGATGGAGTTTCCCATCTCTGTCGGGGTACACCAGGGTTCTGCGCTTTCCCCACTCCTCTTTGTTGTCGTCATGGATGCCATCACACGAGATCTTCAGAAGCCCGTCCCCTGGACGTTGCTTTATGCCGATGACGTGATGCACGCTAGCGAGGATAAAGGTGAACTCCAGCGAGAGGTGCAAGCTTGGTGTGATCGCTTGGAGCGGTTTAGACTCAAACTGAACGTGAAGAAGACTGAATATCTAAGACGAACTTTACTGAATCCTGCTCCATCAAGGTTAATGGCATCGAGCTCCCACGCACTTCGGTTTTTAAATACCTGGGATCGGCAGCAGCATCCGATGGCAATCTGATGACTGAAATAAACTCACGCGTGAATGCAGCTTGGTCCAAGTGGCGCTCGTTGACTGGCGTGCTCTGCGATAGCCCCAGAGCACCTGAAGTCGAAGATCTACAGAACAGTGTCCGGCCGGTAGCGATGTACGGCGCTGAGTGTTACCCTGCGACCAAGGACGTTGAAACGCGCCTCAGCGTCATGGAGACGAAGATGCTGCGCTGCACGGCCGGAGTCACCCGCATGGACCGCATCCGAAACGATGTCATTCGGCAGAAGTTCGGTTTCGCGCCGATAGCGGACAAGATGCGCGAAGCTCGCTTACGATGGTACGGCCACGTTCTGCGTGGAGAAGACGACAGCGTCCGCAAGAGAGGCCTTAACTTCGAGGTAATAGGAAAGCGGCCTAGAGGGCGTCCGAAGCAGCGCTGGTCTGGCACGTTACATATGGACTTGAAAGTAGCTGGTGTCCACCCTGATCTAGCGTCGGATTGGGAAAGGTGGCGTCATGACACCAGAATAGCAGACCCCGCTACGAAGCGGGGCAAACGCTGAAGAAGAAGAAGTATAGCTGCGCTAGTTAAGGTTCAATAGGGTCAGGAATTCATTTTCTCAGTTTCTCATGCTTTATTCTTATCAAGTAGGCTGATCTTATAGTAATGTTTTTGCAGGCACGGCAAGGCTGACATTCTCGAGCACGGCAACTTGCATAAAACCCGGCGTGGTCAACACTCGGGGCCTTGGATTCTTCTGCTGTTCCCTACGACTTCTCCAGCTAGGACGACTCTACACTCTTCGGAACCCCAAGTCGATCAGCCAAGAAGTAGTCAAGAAACGCATCAGCAAGACCTCCTTGGAAGTCGGTATTGCCGGATAAATTTTATCACTAACCGTTGTTAGATCACTCTATCGTCAGTAGCTTTAGCAAGGCTACATACGACACAACCGCATGGCATAATAACTACTAGGGCGACCGGCGACACTAAAAGAAGAAGAAGAAGAAGCTGGAATCAGCCCTATATGTGAAATTATATGATCTAGAAATCGTTTTGCTACACCGCACGATATTCTCTCTAAGCTACAGTTTTGGTCAATATTTAGCTAGTTATATGCTGCTGAATACAGCAATAGAATCTTAGAAGGCCTACATCGATTAAGCCGGGTAAGAGTTTTAATACCACACATATGGTAGTAAATTTAAGACAAGAAATTAGGAAATGCAGCTTATACATATTCCATTTCTAACTACAAGTCGAGTACTTCGTAGAAATTTGTCGCAAGGTATCCTAAAAAAGTATTTTGCGACTTAAATAATTTTGCACCTCTTGATTTTGAGTGGGAAAAACAGGTAATCCTTACTCCACGATAGGGTGAATATATTACTATTTAGTAAGCTCTAAGCAACATTTCCTTGTCAGCTATACTGGATATAGCGTTAGAAAAACTTATGGTGTATCAGGCCCTATAATTCGCCGCTTTACATAATTAAATTACTGAAAACTAAACAACTGAACAACGTGACACACTACTGGAGACATAACTTTCAATTTATTTAATGTAATTCATGGTTCAATAATAACAAATTTAATTAAAGATTCAATAACTTTTAATCAAACGCTGTCTGACCTGTACGTAGTAGTTGACGTTCTTCTTTAGCATATTCACCTCCCGTTCGGCAGGGATTGACTTAGTAAGCCTCTAAAGTTGAAGTGTGTTATTAAAATGAATTTTAGTAGGGTTCCACGGTAAGAAACCGCAGCACTATAACTTGTAGCTATAGTTGCTATATTGTTTTATGTTTAAATTGCTTTGAAAACTTGAAATATAAAACGTAAGAAAGGATAGTAATTCAAAGAAGTAAAGAAAGTGTAAAATGTAAGATTTTTCACATAAAACAATGTTGAAAAAAATATAAAAAGGTTCATTCTGCCACCGCCTTTCGACGAACTTTGTACTACGCTTCTCCGGGCTCTTCACTGAGAAGGTGGAACATTTTTAAGATATGTTTAAATTGTTACATACAATTTTTGCCTTTCAAATGTTCAATTAGAATTTTTTTAAAATTAAGGACCCTTTAGAAAATGTAATTATTATCTCAAAATTTTGATTAAAATTGTGAGGAGTTGGTGTACATAGAAAGCCATGGTGAATTAGCGTGCTTAAATCAGAAGTTAGATTTAAATTTAAACCCCGGAAAGGTGAAACGCGAAAGAAAAAAGCAATAATGCAGCATTTTTTCACTTCGCAGTCTATCATCTCATCTACTTATTACAATACGTTCAAATTGGTCAGCGTATCAAACGTCGCGAAATTTACCTTAGCCACCTTGAGTATAGCAAAGAATGTGAACGTGTTTATGGCAATCACGAGACAGTAAAGAGTTGTTCCGTGAACAAAGTCGAGGTAGAAGGTATGATGTTGCCACATGTCGTGTTCGAGTACGTCCACGTAACTGCTTCAACATCAAGGAAAAAGTCACATCCATCTGAAAAAGAAATTTTTAGCATTTGAATAGATGTGAAAGGTGTTTAGAAAGTTTGGAAAAGCTGTGCCTGTATTCCATGGGAAGCGATCCCTCTCAAAGATTAAGGGGAATGAAGAAGACGACATCTATTCTCTACTCCACTACCACGACATTCCCTCTATAAGCTGCTTCAGCGCAGTGCGCCTTGGAGTTCATACCCTGACCCTCACCGAACGGGATCATTGAATGAGGATCGAGGGTTTAATTACCCAAGTCTGAGAGTTTCTCTATCTAGTCAGGATTTTATTGCGAATATTTTATTTTTATTTTTATTTATTATTTTATTGTGGTCAACTGTTGTGGATTATATACCGATTGCAGGTTAGTTACTTTGTTAGTTTACTTTGTTTATTCTCTCATAAAGCCTTCTCTACCTACTGATGAGACCCGGAGAAGGCCTTACACAGGGTGCATAAAAAGTATTGACGCGCTAAAGGTAAACGTTAGAAATAACAGAAAACCATAAAATTTAATGAGTTTATATACAAAATGTCAACAATGATCTAGAAAACAGAATAGCATCACCTGTATTTTATATGGGCATCTTTAATGCAAATGCAGAGGCGAAGACGCCGAGGAAAGGCATCGACGTTGCGCCGCAAGTAGTCCACGTCGATTTCGTTCTACGCTTTGACCTTCAGTGACTTGATACTTTTGAGCATTCAACTTGTAAAAGTGTTACATACTCTTCAAGGAACTCCAAAGTCGCTGCAAGGGAGGCGCATCCGGTCAGTATCATGGCTTGTGCATTCATTACAAGCGCCTCTCGTTTTCGTGGATGCAGAAGTGAAGATAAATCAGTACAACTACCTGTATTGATGTCCTAAAGAAACAACTGGTTCCTTGGTTTGAATCCCACCTTGAGAGTAAGCCGTATGTCCTCCAACAGGATTAGACTCCTGCCCAGAGTCGAGGATTGTTCAGGACTGATGCCGCGCCAACTTGAAGGACTTCATTTCGGCAGAGAAATGACCTCTGTATAGACAGGATTTGAATCCGCCGAATTACTCTATACGGGGAATTTTGGAAAACAAGGCTTGCGCTACTTCCCACAAGTATGATGTCGGTGAAGGGTCATCTGATCAAAGCATGGAACGAAATCTACGTGGACTGCTTGCGGCGCAATGTCAATGCCTTTCCTCGGCGTCTTCGCTCCTGCATTCGCAGCAAAGAAGCCCATATAAAATACATGTAATGCTATTCTGTTCGCTAGATTACTGTTGACATTTTGTATGTAAACTTGTTAAATTTTACAATGTGTTGTTACTTCTAACGTTTGCTTTAGTGCGTCAATACGTTTTACGCACCCTGTATGCCTTGAGTATGCTCGTCCAGTTTAGGGTCGAAACGAGCTTAACTACCTTAAGCTTTTGTCTTTTTCTATTGGATCAGCGGCTTCTCAACTATGAGAGAACCACTCGTTGAACAAACTTCATCATTGCTCAGGAGGAAAAGTGGATCCTAGGCAAAAATCCACAAAGGAAATTGCATTGGTTGCTAATGGAGGAGAACCCTCAACACGTTTCAGGCCACGTTTACAGTTCCACCGCCGCGCAACGCGATGCCAAGTATGGATACCAAATTAATCGATCGCGTTGCTCAGCGTCGACGCCGCCAGGGCGGACTGAATCGCGTGAAACCACTACCGAATCACCCATCACTCAACGTCCGCGTCATTTAACGTCGGATCTCGTCGCTGTCGAAATCGGCGAATGCGATTGATCGTAGTGGATTAGGCCACTGTGTTGCTGCTCCAGTTGTCCTTACAATTAGCAGTGGACCCAGAAATGTGGGCGGAGAGTCGTTGGATACACCGCCCTAAGAAAGGGGCGGGGCGAGGGGCGCGCCGAGGACGAGATGTCCGGCTCCCTGCCTTCACATGGAGGAATCGCATTTTTAATCACTTCCCTTGGCCCTGCATCTTTATCCTGAAATGATTTAGTTCTTGAGACAAGAGTCAGAACCTTGTTCACCGTATTTGGAACAAAAGAGTTTTCAGCTGCAGCGCCAAGGCTTTCTTCAGCCCCCCCCCCCCATAGTCTCTAGTTGAGCCATGTGGTGAAAATTGAAAGCATCTAGAGAGAAGAGCGACGTTCTCCCTTCCTCAACTGCCTCCATAACCGACTGGAAAATGACTTCAGAGTTCCCCGAGATGCGCTTCCCAATCGTCCCCTATCAGTTGTTAGATTTTTGGACGATGTCACGCCAATTAACGACGGTTTCGAGGGCAGCAAACTTGTCCAAATAGGGCGGCGCGCGCAGGGCGGGAAGTGGGCGGCGGGCAGCACGGTGTACCGAACGACTGCGCACAATGTGCGCACAAGTACATGTGTGCATGTACGCAATTTTGCGTAATCACGTGACAGCGTCGTCGGCTGTTCAGAATGCTCATCGTCGTCCGAAACAGCGATGTGACGCATCGGTTTGTTCGAATCGCATCGCACAGCGATGGAACTATAAACGTAGCCTCCAAAGCGAGATAACCACGCAAAGAAGGTGTCGATCTCGTTCTTCTTCTGCCCCAGCGGCTGCGCCTATTCCAAGATCCTTTCCTAGAGCTCTGCCAATGTCGACGGATTTCTTTGAACAACTACCAGAGATGGTGTCTCCAGTTCCCGTTTCGCGCCAGTACTGTGGCAAGTTCCTATGGACAATGCCAGATTCCGCTTCACGACAAAGACGAAGAACGAACTGGAGAGGCTCGGCATCATCTGGCTGCGCATCCTTCGTATTTTTTCCCGATATTCTGGGCTTAGTCCTTGCGATTAGCACGCATTCTTGAGATTTGAGCTCTACACAGGGATAAAAAATTCCACAACCGCCAGGAGGTCAAGTTTGCAGTTGACGAATGTATTTCATCTCGTTCCTCTACTTCTTAGTAAGGCGGTGAAGGTGCTCTTTCCAATCGATTGACGTCGTGGCAAGTAGCTCGATTGCTGGTCTCTCGGTATATTTGGAGTTATTAAGTACTGGATGAACTGACCGAAAATTCGCAATACTTCCAGACAGCCTAGATGTAAAGCCTGCCATTTATGAGAAATTAAGGTATCATGTGTCATTATATTAAACTTCTTCAATTATAAGCCATACCTACTATTATATAATTCTAAATGTAACCGTGGAATGGCAACAATTACCACAACTACTGTTATGCTCCACGTCACTCTTTCGTTGCCTTCTGAAGCATAATTCGGCATATTCAAATAGCTTCCTACCGTATTCAGTGTTCCCACTCAATCTAACAATCTAACAATAAAGTGAGAGATAGAGGAGAAGTACCTATGTGAATAATGAGTTCTTGCTTCGTCGTCCACGTCTATTACGAGAAAATTTCGAAATTTTCTTTTCGCTTTCTGCCTTTTCAAAAGCTCACTGGCCTTTGCTCTTTTCCGTGTCAGATTCGGGAATGTGGATGGCCTTATATACGCTGGGATAAAAGACTCTCAGCCGAGAGATATGTGGATCGGGGATGAGCGGATAATGAAATTTTGAAACCCGGATAACGGATAACGGATAATTTTGCCCGAAAAAGGCCGGATAACGGAAAAACGGATAACGAACAGACAACATAAATTAAATCTCGTTTTAAATTGCTCTTATTTCAACGGCAGATTAGGAGTTGAAACACCGCTAATTCATAGGCTATTTCTAGACATTTTAATAGAGTTTTTTAACGCAGTGCAGTCGCCGCATCAGTCACGACATGGGATTTTCTGCCCATCAGAAGGAAAACAAGCAAGCAGCAACGTATGCTCATTTCACCTGTTTCCAGAGGGTTGCCTGTGTTGTCTTATTTATTAGCCGCCTAGTTTTTTTTTAAAACTAAAGCTGCCGAAAAATAGAATGGTCTTTGGAAGAGCAACTCTCCCAATGTCTCTTGACTTTTCTGTGCTATGAAGAAGACGAGAGACGTACAAACGCATAAAGGTCACATAAGAATCTTGATTCTACACCATGATAAGAACCGTTTGCTGTTGCTGCTCGATAACATCCTAAGAACCAAAGTACTTGAATGTGGAATTATCCGGGATGGATACAATACCACTAACTTTTTATTGGATAGTACAGTACCGCGCATGTCTTTTGGTCAATTCCCGAAAAAGCCGCTTTGGAGCGTTCCAAAGCGGCTTTTTTAAAAATAACTTTCTTCAATTCAAGCGCTTGTGAAAAGAAACATATATTTGAGCTCAGCAGGCCGAGCTCTATCTTTTGACGTATAAATCAATAGACTTGAACAATGCATATAGAATCGAACCTATCAATCGAGTGGGCGCGACCACTCGCAGAGTGAGGTCGAGTGGGCGCGAGAACCTTAGAGAGACCGTTTGGGTCAGTTTTATCGAAATTCTCAGCCGTCCTACTTAGCAAATGCTTTAAGCCTGTCCAGCTTGCCTTTGGAGTGCGCCGTGAACAATGCATATAGAACCGAACCTATCAATCGATTGGGGTCGAGAACCTTTAGAGTGACCGTTTCGGGAGTTTTATCGGAAATTCCCAGTCGTTCTACTTAGGAAATGCTTCTAGCCTGTCCAGCTCGCCTTTGGAGTGCGTCGTAAACAATGCATATAGAACGCGGAGAGATACAGGCCTACAAATGCATGGCCGCGCGTGCAATGCAATGCAACAACGGTCCATGTTCTCCTCGCTCTTACCCGCCCAGATTACTGTTTTCTCTGCTCCCAATAACACCATTCAATTCAGCATGAAAAGCTGGACAGAATGGTATCTAGCATGGCCCAATTGTAAGATATCGATTTTCTATGACGTCATCGTCCGCGCAGGCTCGGACTGCGCGTTCACGTCCTCCATGGGAAATCATCGAAAAATCCATTTTTCTGTAATTGGTCGAGAGTGACACCGTTCGATAGAGCTCTTCGAGCTGAAGAAAACGGTACCATTGCGAGAGTTGAAAGCTTAAATCTGGGTGAGTAAGAGCGCAAGAAACTTTAACCGCTATCTTTCGCCGCTCTAAACTGGCAGATGAGGCCAAGGCAGTTCAGGAAGCCGAGGAGTTGTGAGCACGTCATCGTAAAGTGCCTTTAATGTTCTGCTAGCATACGCTTTTGCATGCCGTTAGCACGCCGCGTCTTCCTGCAGGGGTCGACTTCTTCTTCTTCTTCTTCTTCAGCGTCTGTCCCGCTTCGTAGCGGGGTCCGCTATTCTGGTGTCATGACGCCACCTCTCCCGATCCAGCGCTAGATCAGGGTGGACACCAGCAACCTTCAAGTCCATATGTAACGTGTCAGACCAGCGCTGCTTCGGACGCCCTCTAGGCCGCTTTCCTACCACCTCGAACTTAAGGCCTATCTTGCTGACGCTGTCTTCTTCTCCGCGCAGAACGTGGCCGTACCATCGTAAGCGAGCTTCGCGCATCTTGTCCGCTATCGGCGCGACACCGAAGTTCTGCCGAATGACATCGTTTCGGATGCGGTCCAGGCGCGTGACTCCAGCCGTCCAGCGCAGCATCTTCGTCTCCATGACGCTGAGGCGCGTTTCAACCTCCTTGGTCGCAGGCCAACACTCAGCACCGTACATCGCTACCGGCCGGACGACAGTTCTATATATTTTTGACTTCAAGCGCTCTGGCATCTTCCTATCGCAGAGCACGCCAGTCAACGAGCGCCACTTGGACCAAGCTGCACTCACGCGTGAGTTCACTTCAATCATCAGATTGCCATCGGATGCTACTGCTGATCCCAGGTACTTAAAAACCGAAGTGCGTGGGAGCTCGATGCCGTTAACCTTGATGGAGCTGGACTCATTAACGTCAGTCGTTAGATACTCGGTCTTCTTCACGTTCAATCTGAGTCCAAAACACTCCAAGCGATCACACCAAGCTTGCACCTCTCGCTCGAGTTCACCTTTATTTTCGCTAGCGAGCATTACGTCATCAGCATAAAGCAGTGTCCAGGGGACCGGCTTCTGAAGATCTCGTGTAATGGCATCCATCACGACAACAAAAAGGAGTGGGGAAAGCGCAGAACCCTGGTGTACCCCGACAGAGATGGGGAACTCCATCGAGGTTCCGGCTGCAGCTTGAACTCTACTCTTTGGGCAAGAGTAGAGGATTCGCACCAACTCTATGAGCTCTTCAGGAACTCCATGTCGTCGCAGGGCGTACCATATCACTTCACGCGGTACGCGGTCAAAGGCCTTCTCCAAGTCGAGGAAGGCGATATGCACTGGCTGGTGGCAGGTGGCGATGTCCGTTCCTCCACGTGGTGCCACTGGAAACTGCTCGCTCTGCGAGCTAAGCTAAGCACGGACACTCGAATGCAGGCGACAGGCCCTTGTGACAGGCCGGCCTACGAAGACCCGTGTCACATCACATGGTGTATGACAAGTCATGTTTTTCGAGATACTGCAGGGGTCGACTGAAGTCGGAAAAAATCGTGTCGCACACGGCTAACCTGCATTTTCGCGCCGCTATAATTTCGTTTGTTTATAAGCTATAACGCTCCACTTTCAAGGACTATTAAAGCTTTGCACTGCCTACAAAATCCACGAGCCGCAGCCGGAACGATTCGATATCGAGTTATTGCGCTCCGAACCTTCTCGCGCGTGCAATTTGAGAGTGGTTGCGCCCACTCGATTGATAGGTTCGATTCTATATGCATTGTTCACGGCGCACTCCAACGGCAAACTGGACAGTTTTAAGACAATTTCTGAGTAGGGCGGGCTGGGAATTTCAATAAAATTCCCCAAACTGTCACTCTACAGGCTCTCGCGCCCACTCGATTGAGTATGTCCGGCCTATATGCATTGTTCAGCTCCATTGATTTATATGTCAGAAGATAGAGTTGGCCTGCTGAGCTCAAATATATGTTTTTTTCACAAGTGCTTGACTTTAAAGAAAGTTATTTAAAAAAGCCGCTTTGGAACGCTCCAAACCGGCTTTTTCGAGAATTGACCAAAAGACATGCGCGGTACTGTAATTGCGAGCAATGCGTAGGCCATACACACATTCAACGACAGACATACAGAGGGGTAAGAATATCCGACGTGTTCCTAAAAGGGTGTGACTCCCTATGTAATAGAGAAGTTTTACTGGGAAATTTACAAACTAGGACGAATCTACGTCTTGCAGCACCCGCTATGATAAGTTTGTTTAGTAGTTTGTTGCATCGCTAAAATTTTTAATGGAGAAGTCGCTATCTTTATGTACTGGGTTAGGCCTATTTCTCTTTCGCTTGTATTCATTGCTGTACTGCAGTATTTGTTTGATGACTACAACAGCATATGACTAAGAAGATATCTTAACCGCATACAATCAAATCGAACACACTGCCATCATGGAGCCACAAATGACACGGCGCAAAGGTTGGCGGTAAAAATTCTTCCTAGGTTGCGCCAGGCCCTGCACGTCTAACGGTCAGCAGTTTGTATTCATTCTTGGTCTGCACATTAATTGAGATGACTGAACAATTCTATGTCTAGCAGGCCTCATAGATGTACGGTACAAGTTTAGCGAATCTGGAAGGATGGAAATTAGGAATCCTTAAAACTATGTAACTAGTTCCCAAGTGAGGAAATGCCATTAACCTCTCTGGATTGGAATGACTTCTGCTGTTTCCGACGACCACTCTTGCGACCGTGAAGGACAACCTACATAGTCCACACATCTCTACGTTCAAACCTAAGAATCATCTAGTTTGTTGTTCGTTTCGTTTGTTGTACGGATAACGGATAACGGTTAATCCGTTCATCCCTGATGTGGATGTACCCGGCTCTCGGCCAGTCTTCTCAGCGTCACTCTTCTCCTTCCGCTGGCTACTTTGTAGTTTGTTCCTATTTCCGTGCCCAGTGGTCTCTTGTCGTGGAGTGGCGATGCTTGGTGCTGAACTTATTATATCCCGTCCCACCTCTGAGCCTTGTTTCACCTTATGACAAGATTCTGTAAATTTAAGATTATTACTTGGGGTGTTTTTTAACCACAGCATCAACTTGGGCAAGACTCCAATGACTATTTCACACTTATTATCCTTGCGGTTACTTTTGGGAGTACCCGAGAAAAATGGAGCAACATTTGAGGAGGAGAAGCTAAGCCTATTGCAGGCGCAGTTTGATAGTTACTCAAGCCTGCAGCTGTCTTTATTGTGGCTTGCCACAATTCCAGAGATACGGTCACCGACATGTCGTCTTCCACTGACTTGTGCAGTAATGTATCCTCTTCCAGTACAGCGCTTTTAAGTTAATGCTATTTCCAGTGGAAGTGTTGGACTAGAATGTATTAGGTTGGCGAAAAAGTCTTGCACCAAAAATTTTGAAAAATTTTCAAAATTTACCGGGAACATCTAGACTGTCTGGTGCTACGTAGTTGTAGCACAAACATTCTAGAATATTTCGCATACATGGCAATTTGATTTTGAGGGCATATAAATACTACGATTGCAGTGAAGACTGACTGACTCCGTGACTCGGACAGTCGACTTCGCGACTGAGTGTCGCTCAGTCTCTTCTAGTTCGTTTTAGTAATGAGGACTTTCTCGAGAATGTCGTTACGGGAGATGAATCCTGGATCTTCCTCGTTAACCATAATCGGAACGCCCAGTGGCTCCCTCAAGAAAAACCCCAACTTCAAGGCGGACATCTGCCAGAGGAAGGCAATGCTGTGCTGTCGATGGGATTCTCGCGGAATGCTCTACAATGAGTTTCCTGACGACAGCACCGCTGTAACAGCGAACATCTACGTTACACAGCTGCAAAAGCTGAGCGAGATCTTGTCTCGCAAACCGCGAGGGCGGAGGAATGTTTACCTTCTTCACGACAATGGTCGCCCCCACTTTGCAAAGTCGTTTCGCCAGAAGTTGCAGGAGCTTCGGTGGGAGGTGCTGCCCCACCCACCGTATTCGCCAGGTCTTGCGCCATCGGACTACCACCTCTTTCGAGCTCTCAAGCAACACCTAAGGCATAGGTGCTTCAACGACCGAACCAAACTGGAGTCCGAGATGTAGCTTCGTGATCTCCCCAGCAGATAGCAGAAGGTTGTAGATGTAAATGGTACCTACTTTGAAGATTGAAGTCGCTCACAAAAGAAGCAATAAAATTTTGAAAAACATTACGCTGTGGTGCAAGGCTTTTTCACCGACCTAATAGTTAATGTCTGTTGCTGGCCCTTTCTAGTTCTCTCTTGCTGTGAGAAATGTATTCTTTCTTGAATCTTTTGTTGAAATTTGTAGACATTCAAGATTGAACGTGGAACGCTGTTGTCCACCCTACTATTTTTAAAGAAGCAGGAACATAAAAAGATGACTCTACCCCAAAAATAGGCGACAACATGGAAAAGGCTCAGTATCCTGAACGCTGCAAGGATGTGCACGGTGCGCCTTGACGTGAAAGTAGAGCTGCAATGAAAGGATTAGCACAAAAAACCACTTGTTGCAATATAAACGAGTGACATGCTCATTTAAATCACGACAGAGATACCATAGAAAAAACTCATACGGAATTCCGGGCAGAGAAGAAACTGATACTCAAATGAAGGACTCGCTTTGCATGTGCTCTGATTAGTATTAGTTACATCCGTTTTGTGGATTATGCTCATTCTGCTCTACCGTAACCGGAGCTGCGCTCGGTTTCACCATCTCCGGCCTATCTCGTGAGCGCCTGCCGGTTTCACCACATCCTCATGACTACTTTCGACGCCATGCCGTATGCCGTAACCTGACCGCCCTTTCCTGTCAAGATGTCTGGCATAACCCTCTTGCGTCATGATTCGTGTAGTCTCTCTTCATGCTTTAATTTCTAGGCATCCGTCTGTAAGAGGGGCAGAGGACATTGATTCGACCTTTTCTCTTTGGCCACAGCGGTCGGTTCTTCTCCACACTCTGTCCAATCACATTTTTCGTTCGCCGTTTGCCAGCGACAACAGTGCATCTTGCACCAAATAATTTTGCTAGCTTTTCGTTCCTGTATATATTCCGTGCCGTTTAAGCGGATAAAGTCAATAACCCATTTCAGCTGTGCAGCGAATAGAAAAGGCATGACCATATTGTACCGAAAAGCCAGTACAGTTTGCCACATTTTTAAAACTTCTTTTGGAATCGTTATTTAATTTTGCAACATATTCCTTAACCTAATAATAGTACGGCTTGATAGTTGACAGTTTACACATATTTATTAGGGGGGGGGGGCCAAAAGTAATGAGACACCCCATGCCGTGTCCATATATCTCGTGGCTGGAGTCTGGTTTCGTGCTTGTCGTATTTGTATGTTTGTATGCTACTTACTGAAGCACATCTGAGAAGTTACCACTTCCGCCCTTTCCAGAAGCATGCCAAAAACCCCAGCCTGTCTCATGCCGAAACCCCAGTCTGACGAGTCCACCTGTGTCGCGCAAATCTCCCCCAATTCCCAACCCCGAGCAGCCTGGGCTCAATATTCACGCAGGATGAGAAGTACGTCTTCTACCTTAACCCTGCCAAGCAGCGAGTCTGGGTGAGGCCTGTGACCTGTTACCGACCTTCGTTCGGCGAGATGTTCACGGCGAGAAGCATCTTTGGAGCTTTTGGGTCTGCGCCCATGGACCGGTTTACCGGAAGCTGTTTCCCAAGAGCACTACGATGAACTCCAAGGCCATGGTGAACGAAATAAAAGAGATGGGCCGGCGACTCGCTCTTATTCATTCGCAGCACTTCAAGAAGGTTCTCCTCTTCGACAACGCCGCACCCCATCGGGAACAAGTAAGCACGGATAAGCTTGGCCAACTGGGCTACGTTCACATGCCTCACCCACCGTATTCGCTGGACATCTCTCTATGCGACTACCACTACTGCTTGAGCCTACAGGACTTCCTAGTCGGAAGGGACACAAGAACCCAAGCAGTCCTTGACAACCATGTCGAGCAGTTGATCAACACCAGGCCCAAGCAGTTCTGGAAGGATGGGATCAGGAAGTTGGCTGAGCGATGGCAGCAAGGTCCTTGCCCTTAATGGCAAATACATTCCTCAGCATCGTTGAGTTGTAATTGAGTTATAGAGAGATAAAGATTTTTTTTCATTTTGTCTCATTACTTTTGCCCCCCCCCCCCCCTAATATTTAATCGTCTGGATATTTATGCATCAAAGGTTTATTAGACGCTTGTGGACTGGCATCGTTTCTATTAGCTAGGGCTACTAAAATACCTTGGTTCATCGTCTACTTACCTGTACAGCATCGGACTTGCTATTGCAAGGAGACGATTCACAGCAATTTGTAACAGACTATACATTGACGCATACCAAAAAACCATAATTAGCTGGCCCATTCGCTTTCCAAAATACGAGTGAGCGAGGAAGAGAATCCGCTAAATAAGATATGGTACTAAAGTCACAAAGAGCAAAACTGTTCAGTAGTTGGCAAATTCTATAATGTTGACTACTGGAGATGCATTGCAAGTCGGAAGTGCTGTGTTGAACTGTCGTAATTTATTTGCTCTTCTTGTCATGCGTTCTCTAAAACAGCAAAACAGTGTGCTTTTCCACTTCTACGTCGCCCTGCAAAACTCATCGCCGCGATGGAATCGCGGCGATGAGTTTTGCAGGGCGACGCGAAAGAATTTGAACTTTTCTGTGCTCGTCGTATCGCACATCGCTCCGCAAGGGAGAGCGATGGCGATCCGTCCAGGACCAACGCTAAACACCGCGCGTGGCGCGACAAAGTATGTCATGCCCGCGATGGGCGCGGAAAGCCATCGCGCATGCCGACCGCTACTGTTGCGGCGGCCGCGGCTAAGTTTCCTTTGACAAGTCAAAGGAAACTTCGACTTCCGACCGCGTACGGCGGAATGGCCATGAATTGAGCGCCGCGATGGCATCGCGGCGATGAAATTATGTCCCTGGCCTAAGGCCCCGTTTATACTTCTGACGCCGAGCGACGTGATGGCATGTATAGTGGCCAAATTGATTGATCGTGTCGCTCGATCAATGTGGCCACAATACGTGGCGTCGCGTCGCTCGGCGTCGAAGTATAAACGAGCCCCAACGGTCCCAGTAGGCTAAACTGCCCGGCATACCCAGTTTAAGCAGAAGAAGAAAAAGGGCAGACCTAATTATGTTGTTCAAACTCCTCACTATGAAACTGTCTATAGATCATGTTGAGTTCTTTGGAGTACCATTTACGACTAGTAGAGTAGAGTTAGATTATATACCGCGGTTGCAAGGTTGCAGGTTACGCCTCCGTCTTCCTCACTCACAGAACTCTAAGAGAGCTAAACCTTTTCATCGCTGATAATGAAGATTTTCTTAATATGTCTGCCTCTCACCTTAAACAACTGCTCATTCCAAGTGGACTTTTTAGGATATTCCGTGCTCACTTGCATGTTTTTGATTCCTTGTAGTTGGTCTAGTTTGTTTATATCTCATTTTATGCGTGCACTTCTGACGTGATTCACGCCACGAAATAAATATTGGGTTCGAAAAAAGGTCTCTTCACGCTTCGAAAGTTTTTTACCATTCTTCTTGTAAGCACACTAGCCAGTATTGATTGCTGATTTCATAATCCTATCACACTTCTCTACCGTTGCAGGCGGACACAGGTCAAGACCCTTCTTGTAGTTCGCCATTTATCCAATCTTCCAGACTCAATGCCAGATTTACCTCATGGCCATTTTCGGCACGGCATTCTTCATGAAATCATTAAAGGATCTACATCATGTCAGGCAGCCGACCAAATGAACCATATATATGGCTTAGGACCTACTACTCATCACGCCTGTTATGAATGGTTCGGAAAGTTTTTAAAGGGAGATTATTCACTCGAGGACAAAGCAAGGTCAGGAAGGCCAACTGAATTGGACGACACTGAAGTACTCCATCTTCTTCGTACCGATAGTGGGCAGATGACACGTCAACTGGCAGAGAAGCTCGAAGTGTCTCATAGGATAGTGGAAATCCATCTGTGGCCATATTCATGAACGTTCCCGGGAACGTTCAAGGCTTCCCGCGGGAAGCGACCGGGCCGGGAGGCAAAAGTTCGTATTCACGAACATGCCGGGAAGCAACGGGAGCCTCCCGCGCCGATGGCGGGAGGATCCCGGCCTACCCGCACTCAACCGGTCGGGAACGTCGGGAAGCCGTCAAAGAGGTGGTGTGTTGAATCGCAAGCAATAGGGTTTCGATGGCGATTTTGCTATCGAAAGTCGTCTTCACGGGGGGTTATCTTCGCCATATGTCTCCTAACGTCTTCCTGGGCTATCTTCTGGGGAGGGGGGGGGAGGGAGGTCCGGATTCTGTCGCTTACTTGATTGGAAAGAAATCACATATTTGATCTGAAACCTTGACAATGAGTGGCTCTTTCGTCGGATGCGTCACGCACTCTATTTCTACGGGATATTGCGATACCACTTCTTATCCTTTTCCGTTGTCAGTCGGTGGACATTTTACGAGCACGTTCTGCGTGGAAAAGAAGACATCGTCAGCGAAATAGGATTGAACTTCGTAGTGAACAACAACAAAATAAAAATATAACCGAAGGCATGTGTAAAGTTAGAAATTATTTCTTCAATAGTAAAGTAGTGCAAATTATGAAAAAGTGAGTAAAGTAAAAGTAAAAGTATGCAAACTGTTATCACAACCTTCAGCCTCAATCCTTCAGCCATTTTTTCTTTTAGTCTGTCTTCGTCTCATATTTAGAGAATATGGAGGAACACTTTAACCTAATGGTCACACGTCCAACGCCGTGCGCTACCTCCTGGGTGCGCCGTGCACGCAGAGATATCGTAGAAATCGAAGAAAAGAGTGAAAGGACAGAAGGCCACGAAGGTGACTACACCAACAACGGGCATTCCCAAACGGCGATCTATGAAAAGATGTGGACACCAAAGAAAATGTCATCTCGCATATTATATGCAACTGTTTCGACCTTTAAAGACGTTCGAAAGTCAGACACACTGACGTATGGGCCAAATCATCGAGGATGTCCTCCAGGATGGCAAAGCTTGTACGATGCTCGTTATGAGACCTTTTAAACAATGAACTGCCCATCGGCTTGTCCCGCATGTCATGTCACACTGCTTCGATGATATTACTGATCGTGAGAGCTGGAGGGTGTAGGGTATCCTAAGAATAATCTTAACATGCTGCATAGTGCTGACTTTCTACTACTCTTCGAGGTTCCACGGCTGCAGCGTGTTCCATTTAGTTACTTGCGGCAAAGGTACCCTTTCAGTCATAGGATAGAGGATAAAGGGAGAAGGCGATTCCAGCTGATAATGGTGGTGCGTTTGTAATGCTAGGACTTGGGTCTTCTTTATTAAAAATTTAAATGGTGCAGCCATAAATTACATCCAATTAGCTTCCCATGGCGCGTAATGCAAAACATGCAGATTCAAAGAGCTTTTGCTAAGATTATTCTTAGAATACCCTAGGGTAGAGACAAATGTAGGTGAATAGGAATTGAATGAATCTTGTCTACCTGCAAGAGTGGAATATCAGCATTTCAATTGCTTCTATAAGGTCATTTAGGTTGCTTTACGCATCCATCCTCGTGCTTGGCCTCTTTAACTTCGAAAAAAGGAAAAGTTTTAAATTGCAATTTGTGCAAATCTATAAACTGATCTAAATCTAAAATGATCTATAAACGAGTAGCTTCTTAAGCTCTCCTTGTCCTCTCCAGGCACTGAAGAAGGTTCTGCCGGAACATCAGTCGAGTAGAGTGGCAAGAGATTGTATTACAAAATAACCTTGGTTTCTCTATTGGGGATCGTGCCACTTTTGTCCCCGACAAGTTCTTCAAAATACTTTTAAAATGGTAAGAGATGGCATATAACTTAACAGCTCATGAATTTCTGATATTCTGTTGAGATTCGAACAATTTCAAGCCAGTTTTAATTTTTGTTGCTTGTTCGTTATTCGTTTTTCCGTTATCCAGCGATTTTTAGGTAAAATTGTCCGTTAGCCGGGTCCTAAAATTTCGTTATTCGCTCATCCCTGGTTGAAACCCAGGCAATTTGAGAAGTTAGTTTTTGAAATCTTGCAGTTCCCGCCTCCGCTGCGAATCTAAGGCCTCGTGCATACTTCCCGTCGCCGCGATGGAATCGCAGCGATGAGTTTTGCAGAGCGACGCGAAAGAATTCGAATTTTTCTGTGCTCGTCGCATCGCCCATCGTTCTGCAAGGAAGCGCGACGGCGATCCGTCCACGACCAACGCTAAACGCCGCGCGCGGCGCGAAAAAGTATGCCATGCCCGCGATGGGCGCGGGAAACCATCGCACATGCGGACCGCCACTGTTGCGGCGGCCGCGGCGAAGTGTCCTTTGACTATTCGACCGCGTGCGGCAGAATGGTCTTGAACTGAGCACCGCGATGGCATCGCGGCGATGGAAGTATGCCCCCGGCCTAAGGCCCTGTGCATACTTCCCATCGCCGCGATTCCATCGCGGCGATGAGTTTTGCAGAGCGACGCGAAAGAATTTGAATTTCTCTGTGCTCGACGCATCGCTCATCGCTCTGCAATGGGGCGCGACGGCGATCCGTCCAGGACCAAACGCTAAACACCGCGCGCGGCGCGAAAAAGTATGCCATGCCCGCGATGGGCGCGGGAAGCCATCGCGCATGCCGACCGTTACCGTTGCGGCGGCCGCGGCGAGGTTTCCTTTGACTATTCGACCGCGTGCGGCGGAATGGTCATGAACTGAGCGCCGCGATGGCATCGCGGCGATGGAAGTATGCCCCCGGCCTAACTCGCGCGTCGCTGTCGCTCCCGCTTCCCGGCGATTTATGAATACCTTCCGGGTTGCAGGAAGCCGGGAGGAGGATGCGGCGGGAGTGGGAAGGCATCGCCTGCTTTCCCGCTCTCGCCACGTCATGAATATGGCTACTGAAGGGTCTTGGCTTTGCACGGAAATTTGGAGCTTGGATTCCACATGCCCTATCAGACACTCACTGCAAAAACACATGATGCAAGACTCACAAGAGAAACGACAAAAGAGCTGGGTTGGGAGGTAATGCCACATCCATCGTATAGCCCTGACCTCGCCCCTACCGACTACCATTTCTTCCGTGCTCTCAAGCAAGAAATTGGACGGAAATGTTTTGAAACGGATGTAGACCTCAAAAATTGAATTCAGCAGTGGTTTGACTCCGGGACTGCAGTCTTTTATGCGAGAGGAATTAGAAAATTAGCCAGCCTTTGGAAACGTGTAGCGGAACAAAATGGAGATTATCTTAATTGATTTGACTTTGCAGTTGTGAAGTAATAAATCTTTGAAAAAACGAAAAGACTTTTTTCCAACCAAATAAAAAAGAGCTGCAGTAGTCAACTGTCTTCCAGATAATGTTTTCGCTTTGAAGTTCAGCAGAAGCATAAGGACAATGTATAATGCCTAATAATTGAGCAGTTGATAATATGATACTTTAGCGATGTCCTAATCCGGTGAAGCACCAAAGCGCACGAGACCAACGTGTGCGCTCTCATAAAGAGAGACGTGCCACAGCTTCTCATCGGATCGGATAGAGCTCTTACGCTTAAAAACGAATACACAGGCCAAACCTTGCTCAGAAGACATCATATGCTAGAGTTCTTTTGATTCAACTCTATTCTATTGTCAGAACGACAAAAGAAAAAGGGATGTATTAGGTTGGCAACTAATTTCGTGGACTCTCAAGAATCTTCAGCAAAAGTATTTATTAACAAATAGCTAATGGCAGGGCGCATGTAGCGCAGTCGGAGGAGGCGCGACTGTCGCGTGCACCCGATACCAGGTTCCTGGTTCGGATTTCCCGCCCAGGCCAACCAAGCCTTCCATCTCTTCGGGGTCGGTGAATTTGGTACCAGACTTGTCTGGGAAGGATAGAGCGCTGACTTGTTCATCGGCTGGCCACCGCAGGTCATTGTATGGCCAAATACGCATTCACGTCGCCTCCACGACATCCCGTAGAAGTAGAGTGCCCTGGCACATCCTAAAAGGGATTGAGTGACGGCTTCCCTATTATCCTTTTTATCATTTAGCTAATGGCAATCCTTAATCAAGATAAGATCCCTCGGAACGCAGAAGTGCTTCCCATTTATCAGGTAGCTGGTCTATCCCACGGCCCTAGAATTATTGTGCTTTTAAGGCCAAGAATCTTTGGAGGTGCATTTTGACCCGGTCCACATTATTAAATCGTCTTCCAACCAAGAAGTACTGCACCGATCAAAAAATGTGGTAGTCACTCGGCGCAAGGTCTGGGCTGTAAGGTGGATGAGTTTTACGCACTCAGTCAAGGTCTTCTAAATTTTGAGGCGTCCGATTAGCTACGTTCTCTCCGTTTGGTGGTGTCAAAAAGGTATTAACTTCTGGGAGCTCATCAAGAACGGTTCCGGCATTAATGCTGAAATGTACTCTTTGGCCGAGCGCAGGCTGAACTCCGCTAGAATCGGTTCAGACAGATTTTCAGGAGCGGAATTATCTATCAGCAAAACAACGCCAGATCACACGTCGCAAATCGGAAGCTTCAAAAAATCGAAGACCTTGGCTGGGAGGGTCTAACTCACCCACCTTACAGCCCAGGTTGTCCGCCAATTGACTAGCACCTTTATAGCACGCTGCAGCACTTCTTGGTTGGAGGACGATTTATTAATGTGGGCCATCTCAAAATGCACCTCCAAGAGTTCTTGGCTTCAAAAGCACAAGAATTCTACAGTTGTGGGATGGACCAGGTAGCTGATGAATGGGAAGCAGTCCCACGTTCCAACAGATCTTACTTCGATTGAAAACTGTTAGTTATTATTTGTTTATGAACACCTTTGTTGAAGGCGCTTGAGAGTCCACGAAATTAGTTGCCAACCTAATAAGAGGCGAGAAATAGTAGGAGAAACTGCTCACAATAGGACTGCAGGTGCCGACCATAGCGTGAATAGGACCAGCACACCTACGTCAGCAAGCAGATGTGAGGCACATATAATCCTAAAGGGGTTGTGAAATGATGGAGTACGGTAGATTAGCAATACAGCGAGTAGGTTAAGCGTAATGCCAAGAACGCTGACCTGAAATCATTGAAAGGTGATAACTTTGCTCAGAATATGTGAACGTTTCGAAGAAGTTAAGATGTCATATAAAAGTCAAGAAAAATGGAAATTTTCTGACGTGAGTGATATGGATTGCACCATGCACTCGTCTAAAACCTTGCATTTCGCACTCGTTTGATTACGTTCCGCTTGAATACTTGTTATAATTTCCCCATAAAGTGTAGGTGTCGATTGATTTGTGTTTTTAAGACTTAAAACTTAAAAACACACTATGGTTTGCAAAAAAATGCAGGTACTATTTAAAGGGTTCTAACACTGCTACTTGTGAAGCCTTTGAAAATGTTTGAGACTCATGTGCTGGTGCAGTTAGTCAAGATTGCGCATGCACACGGCTGAAACCTTGCATTCAGAATCGATTGATTGTTGATGAACACATTTCGCGGCAAACTGAACGAGAGTGGGTGGTGCTTCGGAGAAGTAGTCGCTGAAACGCCTCTGTACTTCCACAATGTTTTCGAACTTTCAGTAGCACTTCAGGATAAACTTATTCTCTTTGAAGAAAAGCCTAGAGCTGGGCGTGACTCTTGTTATGGGCTCAGATATGTAGAGGGCGTTATTAGAGCGATAGCGGTAGCGATAAATTCTGGAATTAATAAATCACAATTATGTATTATATACTATATATTATATATTATATATTATATATTATATATTATATATTATATATTATATATTATATATTATATTATATATTATATATTATTAAATAACAATTATATATTATTATATAATATAATTCTGGAATCGCCATCGCTATCGCTCTAATAACGCCCTCCACATATCTGAGCCCATAACAAGAGTCATGCCCAGCTCTACGACAGGACTTCCTTCAAAGAGAATAAATTTATCCTGAAAGGCTACTGAAAGTTCGAAAACACGTGTCTTTCACGTTCAAGCTCTAAACGTTGAAAGAAGCCCAGGGCAGGTTAATGTGGCCAACTAATAGCAAGATTGTGACAAATATTCAGCCCAAGCACCATTAATCGAGTCTGAAATGCAAGATTTCAGGCATGTGCATGGCGCCATCTTTACTATTTGCACACCTCAAAAATCTCGTTACACTTTCATATGAGTTTCAAACATCTTTAACACATTCACGACCAGAGCGCCCAGTGCGTGCGGCGGCCCGTCTTTTTTTGGCGCGTGCGTGTGTACACTCATTTGCGTGGAAAGGCACTGAAAAAAAGACAGAGTCTTAGAAACTCAAGAAAAGTCCAGAAGAACTGCACAGCTTGCTATAAAAAACTGAGTAGCAGCCTGGGAAGAGATATTGCGAAGAAGAAAGGATAGTCCATACGCGCTGCACCAGTTGCGAAAAATGTGTTTGTTTGAGATGCTCCAATGAGAAGAAGTGTTCCTGTTAAAAGTTTGTTCAATGTCATAATCATTCAGGGCCTAAGTTGTTTTATTTAAGAGTTCAGTTCATATTTCATCTGTAGTTTGTGCATTAATTGTGGTCTAGAAGTATGTGCGCTTATTGTGTTTCAGTAATGGAAAAAGTTCTTGTCTTGTTAGTTACGATAAAGCCAATCATTTTTCTGTCTACGCAAACCCAAAATTTTTTTGTTATTATAATTTGCGAATTTGAGAAGAAAATCAAGCAAAAACATCAATAAACAAAGTTCTTCCCAAAGCTCCCCCGTCCACTCAAATGAGTGGACACCGTCCGTCGCGCCCTCTCCGCTGTCCACTCATATGTGTTTGCATGGTCGCGAATGTGTTCAAAGCTTTATTAGCAGCAATGTTAGAACCCTTCAAATAGTATCTGCATTTTTTAGGATACCCTGCACCTTTTGCCAGCCATAGTGCGTTTTCCTACCATATATAATCGGCTAATGTCACGTGTCCGTCATGGGAGGGGGACTGAAGCCAAGAGATGCCTACGACAGTGCGGCGCATTCCAGCCGAGCTCTCTTTTAGCTTAACCATGGGCATTGCTGGCGAACTATATCCTTGGCGGCTGATCGTCCAAGTTTACGGGATATTCAAGGGGCAACGCGTCAGGGTATGAATCGAGTGCAGAGTGTAGGGATTCAGAAGACATGCTGAAGACGTCGTCTAACGTGCGCAGGTATTCAAAAGACGTGCTGAGGACGTCGTTCAACTTACGTTGGGATTCAGAAGACGCGCTAAAGACGTCGCCCACCTGCGTAGGTATTCATAAGACGTGCTGATGATGTCGTCTAACGTGCGTAGGGATTCAGAAGACCTGCGCTAGACGTCGTCCAACGTGCGTAGGGATTCAGAAGACGTGCTGATGATGTCGTCTAACGTGCGTAGGGATTCAGAAGACGAATAAGTGGTTTAGTCCCACTCTCGCGATAATCAATGGCACCGGCGTGCCAGAATCGCGGAAGATTTATCCACAGCTTCAAGTATTCCTGGATTCAGACCAGCTGGTTTTCCTAGGTCGACTCGAAGTGAATAAATAAACTTTATCTAGAGCACAATAACGAAAAACGAACAATAAAACAATGAGCGATCCGAACCCCTCTGCTAATACCGGTCAGCTTATATACCACATCACCCGCACGATCGTGAGATCGCGCTTACAGTCAAAAGATCAAGAGAGAATCACCAAATGGCTAAGGGATATCAGAACTAGGTCAAATGGGTTGCCTAACAGACGTGCTGAAGAGGTCGTCTAACGTGCGTAGGGATTCAGAAGACGCGCTGAAGACGTTCAACTTGCGTAGGGATTCTGAGTAAGGGCGACCAATAGGAGAGGACCAACAAAGGGGGACCATTAGAGGTGGGAGCGTGAATAAGGAGTGGGGATGCCCAGCATTTTCCCTCATCATCGTTCAGTGTTTTCGGCTTTCTGAAAACGGCTTACAGAAGTCGTGGCACGTGTGTCAGAGTGCAGAAGGAGTGTCATAGACGTCATGGGAAAGTAGTGACACGTGAATCGGTACTCAGTGTTACATGTGCGTGCTTAACTCTCTAACTTCGTTTCTTTGCCAGCACATAGGAAAGAAGGTATTTCGGGAGGGGGGGGGGGGGGGGAGGGGTAGAGAGAGCGACCATGGGATTCGGAGGAGTATTATTGCCGTCGGGCAGTGAGTGGTGTCGACCAATACCGATTAATTTTCATTGTGATTTTGCTGATTAAGCACCGGATTGGGACTCTCATTTCCTGTTTCTCGACACGTCGAGAACCAGCGCTTCGGAAAATACATCGCGTGCATGTGATGGAGGGTGGATGGGCTTCATATGCGCAGTGAAAATTCTGCCCTACCATATCCCACCGCACTAATCTATATAGTAAAACCAGTTTTTTACTGTAAGAAGACCTAAAGAAGAAAGGAGGAAGATTGGGGTTTGTTCTATTCTTGCGGTTTGGCGGCGAAGCTCCCAACCAGATGGGATGGGGTTGTTTTATTCTCGGGGTTTGGGGGCGAAGCCCCCAACCAGACGTTTGGGGGGGGCTCCTAGGCCGCTGAAGTCTGGTTAAGTTATAATAAAAACAATGTAAAAAATGCATAAGATGTAAATAAAGAAATATGAAGGTTCGTTTCGCCACTTTCTTCAAACGAACCTTTTTATAGCACCTCCCCGGTGGCTCATCAGTGAAGCGGGGAGGTGCTATAAAACTGAATTAATAAGATAAAAAATTAGAACAAAAACAACTCACGCACGAAGTGCAGCAACGATGACGACCTGGAGGTCGCTTAATCTTCCTGCTGGTAAGCCGGCAGAGAATACACGTCCGGATATAACAGATGAGGTACTCCAATAATATTGTATCTGTAACAGTAATACATGGAGTAATAAACATAAAAATATTAAGGACGGTTCGAACGGCGAAGAATCACAACTGCCCAATACGGAACCTCGTGCACGCAAGCGATTAATAAACGAGAATGAGGCAGTTATCGAGAAGAAACGGTCGAAGAATTGATATGATGAAATTGAAAAGAAGGAACGGTACACTAACAAGACAATTTAAATGTTTATACGTTTTAAATTACTAATTAGTCGTTTATCGTTATGAATAAAGTTCCAAGTAAATAATTAACGTGCATGGAATTTAGTTTTTGTAACTAAACTAAAATAGAAGTTAGAAAATGCGTCTACTAGACGCTCAGACCACTGGTCCGGTATCCACCACTGGTGGCTGAGGCTAAATGCCCTCTGAATAGCAAATTTTTAAGAAAAGTGTGTATATAACAATTAAAACTTATAAAAAGAACCCGAAAACGGTGCTGAATAAAGTGTGTCTACGGGTTACCCTCGAAGGGACACACTTATCCAGTACTTTCAAATAAAAACAATGTAAAAAATACATAAGATGTAAATAAAGAAATATGAAGGTTCGTTTCGCCACTTTCTTCAAACGAACCTTTTTATAAGCTTTTTTTATAACCTTTTTTTATAAGCCATAAAAAAGCAGAAATCAATCGAGCGGCCATTTTATGGGAAATTTATAACCAGTACTCAAACGAGATGTTTGCTTTCATTTGAGCCCTTAACTTTTCAGAACCTTTACTATGAGCAAATTATCACCTCTCAAACAGTGTATACATTTTTTGAGACGCCCTGTAGAATAAATTACAGGGCGAAAAAGGAAAGCGTCCATCTATGTACATAAACGGAAAAGAGTGCTCGTTAGAGATCCATGGACAGCCACATGGATCCAGACATTGTTTAGTGTCATCCCTTAACCTTAACGAGACTGTACGTCTAGCCAGTTTCACCTATAACAACATGGCTTACCGTAAGCATGATGGCGCCGGTAGCGATTTCGAGGCGTCGCAGGTCCTGTGCTCCTAACATTGGCAGACAGGACTGCAAGTATTTTCCAACCAAACGAGCTACATTTCCAAATTGATTAGCGAAGAAAGAAGTGTGAACCTTGCACTGGGAAATTGGGTACTAACAAGCGGATATGTCAACGCAAACGTTTTCAAGGAATGCTTTACTTGGACCCGTTCTTCACATTTGAAGGAATGATAAGTTCTGAATAGCTTCTGGAACGAATTCTGTCCCAAACAGGTAGATTTCTAGATTAGCTGAAATAATACAGCCTTGGAACTGATTGCGAGTCTGAGCAATAAATTACAGAACTGAAAACAGCAGTAATGATAGTGGAAGGAGGTAGTAATAAAAGTACAATTATTTATTTGCTTAAATGGCAACGCAGACGACGACAGCTGTAGAGATTGACACTATGAGACAGCGAATTAGAAAAAATGCAGAGTAGCGCATCACAAAGAGATTTATAGGCGTCGACCGTATCCATTCCTAGCCCACTGATTATTATGAAAGTAAAACTTCAAGCAAATCCTAATAGTTTGACTAGCAAAAGCAATCACCACTGCTCCCAACAATGTATTGAGATCGCTGAAGCCAGTACTATCCTCACTCCTTCATGGCATGCCCACCTCGTTAGGAAGCAGATGCCTAGGAAAGATTGCTCCGTCGACTTGACCACTACCATTTTGCCACTCTCATGATCAGACAGACGAATAATCAGGGACTATTCTTCGGCGCTCTGAATGTCCCGTTCGTTCGAGCAGTCGTTTGTTATTAGACGACATTCGGACGAGCTCAAGTGAGCCACTGATTGACAGCAAACGCGGAAACGAAAACGGGTAACACGGCCGGGTTCTTATTATAGAGCAATGTCACAAATGCGCTTCAAAGGAAAAGAAAAAGAACCCAACTCTAAATTTTTTTATAAATATTTTTTCGTATCTGACGCGAGTATATGCCAATATGTGGTATTATTTGAAATAAAACATCGGACAAATCCATCTCACACTCCAATTGAATTTGGTTGCATGATTTCTAAAGAGTGCGTTCAAGAAAAGGCGTTAGGTTGTCACATAAGTGCTGTCCGATTTTCGACAGTAATCTCAGCAGAAAATAATGTTTATTGATCAAGGTAAGAACCGTTACAATCAGTGCACTTTTGCCAACGATATACAATAGCACTAATTCCATTTCGGAAGAAATCTGAATTCCTAGAAGCAGTGAAACACTCGAAGGCAATTTCGATATCTGCTACATTAGTAAAGTTTTTATCCTTGAGGAAACCATCGAGAAGGTTGAAAAGATGAAAGTCCGTCGGAGCTGGGTCTTTTGAATAAGCGAGATACGGGAGAACTTCATATATCAACTGGTTTAATTTTTTGATGGTCAGATGCGAAACGTGCGGACAGGCGTTTTCATGAAAAAGGTTCGGTCCTCTTCGAATCCCAGTGCAGGACGCTTTTCCAGCAGCTTTTGGTGAGCTTTTTGGTGCCTCGAAATGGTTGTACGATTGAGTCCACGTTCTTTACCCATTTCACGTACAGTTCCTCCTGGATCGGCTTCCACTCTTTCTTTCAAACGTCCTTCATCACACCTTGGTGATCTTCCTGAACGGTCCTTGTCTTTGAGGTCCACGTCTCCAACACACGGAGCTTCTGGTACCACTTGCGCATGGGGCGTTCGTTAGTGGAGTCCTCTCCCCATATCATCTTTGTGATCTGACAAGGGAACTGTCTGAACGGTACGCCGGAACGGCAAGAACGAGTACTATAGGGAGAATCCCCGTCCTCCAAATAGTAACAGAACATGTTTTGTTTTTGCCGAATCCTTAAGGCAAACGAGTACGAGGGTGTAATGGTTAAGGGCCCGCAGAGCGAGCTCTTCACGGCAGCGCAAGGCCCCGGTGTCTTGGACTGGGTGGAGCAGTGGTAGAGGGCACGCCTCATGTTCATGAGGTCTAGGGTTCGGTTCCCATGCTACGTCGGATTTTTGCACTTTTACCATAGTATCGGATTTCCATAGAGATTTCCATATCTGAAGTTGTGTTTGGCTTCACAGTTCCTGCCCAGTGGTACTCCGCTGCAGCCCAAGCCTGGAATCGCGATACAGACCACTTTCCCCAGTTCTCAAACTTGTATAGAATAACAATTCCAGTATAGCCAACCTTTTCCTCCAAAACGATCTGTCCTCCCGAAAACGCGATGATAGTGCCTTCACTGGTTAGTGGTGTCGTGACTCCGGCGCAATCCTCTTCTGGTTGAAACTCTTGGTCATCTTCTTCCACTACTTCCAACTTTCTAATTCGTCGATTCCCAGCTGTCGCTGTTCAAAATCCTGTAGGATACTTGCTATCCTTTCCGCCAGCTTCATTTCGTCTCTCGAAGGGACAGCCAGTGGAGATCCGCACTTCAGTGTCAATAGGTGAATGACTACTCGAGGGTTAGCAGACTTTGTAGAGTCAGTGTTGGCGGGAGCAGTTTGTTATAACCGCGTGACTTTGTAAGCATAACAGAGGCGAGAATATTGATCGAGGTGGTAGGTCAAGTTGAAGATCATGTGGTCCCCTCCTACACTGTAAGTACACTGGTGGCACTCACCTCACCGACACTAAGAAATTTCATTTGAAGCATTTTTCTGGCATTCTGGCGCTGTTTCATGTTGTTCCTGCGTCAAAATTTCTTGCATTGACAATGAGAACAATTTATTGAAGTAAAAGTTTCATACAAAATCGCATTTGGCATATTTCGGATCTTGCTGGTGAATTACGAGATGTCGACAAATAATAAGTAATAAAAACATCTTACCGCAGCAAACTCCAAAAACAAGTTCAGATATGGAAATCTCTATGGAAATCCGATACTATGGTAAGAGTGCAAAAACGCGACATAGCATCATGGGAACCGAACCCTAGGCCTCACGAACATGAGGCGTGCCCTCTACCACTGCTACACCCAGTGCAGGACACCGGGACCTTGCACTGCCGTGAAGAGCTCGCTCTGCGGACCCTTAACCATTACACCCTCGCACTCGTTTGCCTCAAGGATTTGGCAAAAACAAAATTTCGTACCTCTTTCGCCTTTTCTAAAAGGTTTTCGGTGTTTTGGTTACAGTGCAGCCAAAGAGTTTCGATAATAATTCTCAAACTGTCTGCCAGACAGGAGCTACATTGTACAAGGTTTGATAAATTTTTATATTTGTAACAACCATCGACAAAATATTCTCAAAAACAAGTGCTCCGCCTTGGTACGGAAAGCGCAGTCGCCATGCTCGTTCTAATCGATGTCTTCCAGAATAGCGTTGGATGTCGGAAGAGCACGCGAAATCTCTTGTTGAACACAAAAATAATCACTCTAAACAAATTGGAAAAATTGAATAAAAGGGATGGTCATATGCGTGAAGTCTGTTCAAAATTAGCCTTACCCGTCTATGGCGTGCATTAGCTCCCAGATGAACGTTGTCGTGGCAAATATCTCCCATTTTGTTTCTACTAACGTAGAGAAAATATGGAAAGACGATATCATCAGCGCAAAGCAGCCAGCTTGCACGCATCCCTGAATATATGAAAATTGTTGGCAAAAATAGGTTTAAGAAGTATATTAAATTATAGGTCGTAATGTACCTACGTGGTGTCTTCAATGTATAGATCCCTAGCGTTTTGTCATAACTAAGGGACAACAAAAGATATTTTGATATTATTTTGATTATTGGAGTATCAAATTCTAATAGATCAAGATATTATTCAGAGTGTTCTCCTTTCGCACGGAGTCAAACTTCGAATCGCTTGGTGACCGGTTCTACATGTACAAACTATGAGCCACAGGTGGTTTACATCGACCTTCACCATTCTCCAAACAGGGCTGCCTTCAAACTAACTAAACTTTGAAGCGATTTCAATGGGATCCTTAGCTGTAAATGGGTCCAGACCCAGTAGTGCATTGGATTCAGGTCTGTCGAGTTTGAGGGCCACATATCGATGCCCCAGCACCTAGGGCAACTCTGCTCACAAAGCGATGGTCGACTTTATTTCAGGTACTGGTGCCTAGTGCTGCAGAAGAGCCAACCTTTGTACAGAAAAACTTTTTTTAGCCCACGGAATCAGATCAACCCTAGAATAACAGTTTGGTAGACATCACAGTTATTTGTGATATTTTTGTTCTCGAAAACAAGGAGTGTCTTGCCTTCAGATATTACTCCTGTCCAAACCATTACGGACTTTGGGAACAGGACTCCTCAGCTTAGTCTCCTCCTTGTTAGTAACCTCAACAGTAAAAATTTCGTCGTCAGTCGAAACGGCTTCCCATATTTTGAAGCGATGATGGTATCCTCATTGCGGTACTGCGCCCCAATCCTTGTCAGACGCCTGTTATACCTGCGACGCCGCCCCGCACGGCATGTTGATTGGCATAGCTATCTATTTTTCGCGTTTCATCGCTTCGTACTCCGTCGCCTCAAAACACAACATTTGACGGCATTTTGGGTCACGGTATTCGGCAAATGAAGCTGCAAATCGGCAAATCAAGTGTTCATGATGTATATTGCTCGTGGTTCTTAACTCGTTGCATTGTGGTGTCATCCTCTGTGCAGAGTCCGTAGTACGCAGAAACTCGTGGCTGCACCTTTCTGACGCTCTCCTTTCTAAAGGTTCCAGCACACTTTGATGTGGCAGCAAAAGAGGACGCGTGCTGCTTTCGCGAAGGATGCACGCAGCAAACAGCAGCGCGCGCTTTCTAGCGCCACAGTCTGGTTTGCTTGAACGGCAAATTCTACGGTGTTTTAGCTCTACACTCACAATCACTGGAAAACAATTCTTCTGAGCATCATGTGTAGTAATAAAAAATGTGGCGTGTGCACGGCTGCAATATGGTTGCGAATAAACAAGGACATGAACACGTACTAGAGAAGCAAGAAAGCACGAAAAGCAATAAATTGAAATTGAACATATCCGTGTGTTGAACAGCTTCAATGTGTGGAAAACAAGCTGTGTCCAACGCTACATGGACAAGGTCACATTTTTCCTCGAGCAGCCTACATATAGTGCTTGTGACGACAGCATCAGAAGAATTATGAATGACGTCAAATAGTAAACTAAGTTGACCAAAAAAAAGAGTTGTTAGGGAAAATCAATTTTGCAAGGAACAAGGTCAATGATGATCGAATACAAACTTTCGCATTATATCTACTCGTTGGCATTGCTAAATACAGTTCGGAGTAAAATTTGAAGGTATCACTTAAGCAACGCGTGACAGGGGAAAAAAATGCCAAATGCCATTGTTGTTGTACTTTTGCATGCATGCAAGAATACAACAACAATGGCGTCAAATTCATCAGACTTTGGCCCAAGCCTAATAGCTGCACAATCGTGGGTGTTCTGCCGTCGACGAATGAAGTGTAACATACGCAGAATAGTGCGGACGTTACACTTCACCGCACGTGCTCTTGCTTTTTTGCTGCGGCGGCAAAAAGGCCCCCGCTGCCGCAGCAAAGCATGCTCACGGGTGCGGCTCAGCCTTTGCTGAGCAGCAAGAGGCAGTGAATTGACACTATCCGCCATTACTGCTGCGTGCTCGACCCTTAACAATCGCGCAGCGGCGGGTGTATAAAAGCCGCTGTACAGGCCCGTGATTGACCTGGAGCCTTCATGCAATCTCCACTGGTTGAAGTCCTTCGTCGACGAGGTGTGCGAGGGCCCGACGAGAGGATGTACGCGTAACATATCGAGCGTTGACCCGCCAGATGTGGAATTTGTGCGCGAACATACATTGGAACTACTTTATCAAACGTATAAAACTTCTTTCTGGAATTGCTGTTCACAGAAACCACTCCCAGAAATTGCTGACCATGCCTTCCACTCATACAGTATTTAGAGGCGACATACCTTACAAGTAAGATTAAAACAAAGTTCGATTTATCAATGTTTTAAACAGTGAAGCACTTCAATCCTGTGCGAGATGCTGGTCACCACCTTGCTTATGAAAATTGAATACAGTGGTGTTTAGTCTATGCAAAACAGTTGAACGGAGCGTTGAAAAACTTTCAATGAATCGGAATATGTAAACGTATTGGCTTGCACATTTAAACTGCTAAGAACTTAGCAGCTAACTAAAAGATCATAATATGCCACCAGGAACAATTTAGAAACCAATACGCATCTTACCTGTATGTAGTAGTTGACATTCCTTCTTAGCATATTCACCTCCTGTTTAGCGCGAACAGACTTAGAAAGCCTCTGAAACATACAAGTGTTGTCAAAATGATTTTTGAGAAAGGATGATCGGTAATGTACTGCAGTACTGCAGATGCATATGAAAAGTGCTTAAAATAAACATGAAGGGAATCAATTAGTGGTTCTTCTGATGGCGACTCATGGGTAAAATGGAAAATAGCCTGTCAAAAAAGATAATAACATGTCATAATTTCGGTCACAGTGGCGATGTAAATATGGCGAGATGCATTCATGCGGAAGTTTTACATTGGAAGATTAGATTTAAAATCGGACTTGAAATAAAGGAACGTCGAGAATGCAACAGATTTTCAGTTGGCGGCCTGCCATCGCCTTATTGCTACTTTACATCCAGATTGGTCAGCGTATGAAAAATATTGAAAAATTCACCTTAACCACCTTTAATATGGCAAAAAATGTGAACGTGTCTATAGCAATCACAAGGCAGCAAAGAGTTGTTCCGTGAACAAAGTCAAGGTAAAAGGATATGATGTTGCCGCACGTCGTGTCTGAGTATATCCATGTAGCTGTATCAACATCAAAAAGGAAGTCACATCCATCTGAAAAACGAAAATTTTCAGCATTTTAGTATACTTTACACCAGTGCAGTTATCATTTACGAGAAACAAAAATGGGGTACCTCAGTGCCTCAGTGTAGGCTTCTTCAACTACAAGCTATTCCCGCTACAATGTAATTTTGCTAGGATGTCCCATAATTTTCTGGGCTATTTGAACCATTAGTGTTTGGCGCGTTACAATTTCTTCATACAAGATCCGAACGGGATGTTCTCTTGCCACAACAAGGCATTTGAATGTATTTCGCAATCTCGATTAACTCTATTGGCCTACTGCCCGCACTTTGGCAATTTCTTGAAAATCAATTTGCCGACTTCCGTAATGTCGACTTGCTTCTTCACACTTTCGTTCTGGACTGTCTGCGTACGCTGCTCACAAAGCTATCGTTGCTTTATTAGGTCTAGACGCCTAAAGCAAGTTCACGTGTGAAACTTGGTTCAGTCGTTTCCGAAAGGGAATGTACTGCGTTGCGGACAAGAAGCAGACAGGAAGACCGATCGATCCGGAGTCGTGCACTACTCGCTTTTACCAGATGGACAGACGATTACAAAAGAGTTGTTTATTGTTGATATGCCGGAAATGAAGCGTAAGCTGCTTGAGAAGTACCCGAGATTCGGTGGCATTCATGTGTCGATGGATAATCCACGACCGCATCGAGCGAAACGAACGCAGGAGACGACGACGAAGGAGTCTATCGAAATTGTGCATCCTGCGTGTTCACCAGATATCAACCCATGTGATTATGCTGCATTCAGAAGTCTTGCTCACTTTCTCATGAACTTTGCTCTCAACGTCAAGAAGTTCAGTGCTCATTCACGAATGGATCGGCAGCAGGCCAGCTTTTTTCTGAGAAAATGCGATCGACCCAAAATGTCGTAAATCGTATATTGTAAAAAAAATGCCCAAAATCGCCGTAAATCGTAATTACGCGCACCCCTGACGAGGACTATCTACGTTCCATCCACGACCCCTTCGTGACTCGTCTGAGAAGCTGCATACGCACAAGAGAAGGGAGCTTTGAACGAAGATTATAAATTTCAATTGCTTAGGTCCTCACTAAAGATTGTGTAGTGTTTTTCTTCGTTTTGAATAGTTTGGTTACTATGACGTTTCGATTATTCGAGGACCAGTAATAGTTAATGTGCACCCTGTAATCTTTAAATAAAATAGTAATATAGAAAATAAACTTCACCCCAAAAATAGGCGACAACATGCAGAAGACTCAGTACCCAGAACGCCACAAGGATGTGGATGGTTCGCCTCGAAGTAAAAGTTGAGCTGAAAATAAAAAAATAACAAAAAAAGCAAGCACACAAACATATAAGCATCCTAAACATGTAAGCACATAACTCGCTTCTATCACAGTGAGGCGAAAAGTTGCTTCAGAAAAGTTGGTGTTTTATCACTACGTTTTATAGTGTACGAAGAAGTGTAGCGCATTGCGGAGAGGCAAATTTGCATGAAGAGCAGAAACAACGATTTTCCCATAGTGCTGCTTAATAACTTCAACGGTGGTAAGGGAATGTATGTATTGGAATGGAAGAAGATCTGAGTGCGACATATAGGCGGGTTGCCTAACCTATTTGCGGCGAGCCTTACATGTCCAGAGGTTGAGCAGTAAAACCAAACTTAACACAGACGTCATCGCACCGCAAAATTTTTGATCTCTGGACAAGTTTTTAAATAGATAATTGCAGGATGGTACGACACGTTTAATATCCCAGGGGTGGTGAATGCTAATCTAATAGCTATCCTAACAAAACTTATTTTGCATGGGTGCATCGATAGCAAGCCACTGAGTGTATTAGCGTTGCTTTCAGCGAAGCGAATTTAAGAAAGTTTGAATCGTAATGTGGTTGCTTTGAGTCACTTGTCACGCCAGATTGGACACTATTCTAAACAGGTCTAACGCTTTTGAAAAGAAAAAAAAGAAAAAAGCTGAACGTCTTCCAATTCAAAACGAGCCACTTCGACATTAAACTGGAGGCTATACAAAAAGGTTTTAGTAATTTTTGTTCAAGGAAAATTTTCAGAATGATTTGTTTAAAATTTAGTTTTAAGAAGTGAAGCCATTGTTTGAAATTTTATAAAATTCTAATTTTTTGAGAAAAATAACGGTTTAAAGCTTGTTCTAAAGAGCAGAAAGGCGGCCGTTTTTGTTCCATAAAAATTCGGATTGCGCCACGCCCTCGTCTAAGATGTCGCGATGTTTGGTTGACTGATAGCAAAATTTCTGTTTGCATGCAATTTTACACCTGTAATACACAATGAAAGCAATTTTAAAGAGCACACATATCTTCACTTTGAAGCTTCTTGCAAGCGTCACTCATACTATTAATCAAATAAAAACGCTGCGAGCTAATCGGATGCATGCCGCGATCTCTTTTTAATGTACTAAATGATTGCTGCCTTATTGTGTTATAAAACAAAATTAAATCTATTATCATTTTTTCTCAAAATATAAAAATGTCAAAGAAAATTTTTACACTCATTCGGGCATGCCAGCTAAAAAAGTTTAAAAAATTATATTAAGGAAATTATATTTCCTTAAACAGGCAATTATTATGCTCTCCTTAGAGATCCCCTAGTTTGAGCGAAAAACGGTCGCTTTGATTTGGAAGACGTTAACTTTGATTTCAAAAGCAACACGCTTGTTTAGAATAATTCTCGATTGGACGTGAGAAGTGTCAAACGTGACGTGAAAATCGTATAAATAATGTTTCTACTATTGGTCTTGACTATCAGATATACTAACTCCTACTAATAGTAGGGACCTTATCACGACAGTAGTTACAATAGCAGTCAGCTGCTAGTGTGAGTTATTTTGCTGTTAGTAACAGCAAGAAATCGCAGTAGCCAGTTCCTGTCCGCACGTTCATGCAATACTAGGCAGCAAGAGGCTCACTGATGGAGCCCTTGTGAGTAAATCTCGTGCGCACCACCCGCGAACGGCTGGCGACGTGCGTGCGGCGGTCGGCGCGGCCAAAAGTGAGTAAAAGTTCTCTTTTGCCTTCTAGGTCCACGCAGAGCAGGCCAGTCACAAGAGAGCGAGCTCAAGTAGAGTTGAATCTGCGCTGCCGCCCCAGCAGTGGTGGCGCAGGTGGTAGAGGGGTGGTGCGGTGAGACGGGTGGTTTACGGTTCAAGTCCACTGTCGTGCAGGATTTTTGCACTTCCTAAAAAAGATGTGGCACGATCAACCAAAGCTCTCTACGTCAAATGGCGAAGCTTGGGCGAAATCGATTATCATGATAAACTTACCAATAATCAAACTACGCCAGGAATGTAGGAGGTGGCAGCGGTGAAGATAAAGTATCATGCTATTTCGGACACAAGCGATTGATGCTCTTAGCGCAATAAAAACGATTGTGATCCCCCCCTATACGCTTACAAGTGAATGGTCAGTGCCTTAAATAACCCCCATGGGCGAACTTTTTTAGAAACACGGGGTCGGTAAGGACAATACTTGCCTTCCAAACTATGTTCTCACCAGCTCTTGGGTTGGCGTGCCTTTCGGAGGACTTCGGTCCTTCCGATGCTTCATGCGTTCCTACAAGACAATAGAAGAAGATGGCCAGCAGTTTCGCATCCATCTTGCGAGATGAGCAATGCGGGAGCATCGAAATAGAGGATGAGGAAGGTATCAGTGTGGAATCAAAAGAGGAGGTTCCTACATGAACTCCCTGAAACTAGGCAGCAAACGTTGCTCTTGGTCGACAGCTGGAAGCCATTCAAGGATCACGAGACCGCTTCATCAGTTTTTGTAGATCCTACTAGAGTGAAAGTGATAAGCATTCCAGCGGAACAACATTACAAATACAACAATTAAACATACTTTTCTTCTTGCCATTCAAAAGCATGTGCAAATGTTTCACCTCTCATGTATACACACGGTATAAAGTCCTCACTTCACTCCCGCGACAATTCTTCGAATTGTATTGCTGATTTACCCTCACTTTTCTGTACCAAGATTCAGAACCTTTCTCACGTAATCACGGTGCGCATTGACGGTGCAGGATACCTGCACAGTCACCCCGGGACGTTTGGTACACCAATTCAATACTGTTTGCCTACTGACATCGTAGAGCACTGCTCTTACAGTGGCTGCACTGATGTATTTTTTATCCGCTGCGGTCATTGCCAACACCTGTTATGTTTTAGTCGTTTCGTAGTGTTATATCACAGTTGCTAGTGTAACGCATTGTTTGTCTTCTCGCTGTGTTTCTAGCAACTATTTGTGATAAATTGTACCTTCGTGGCAATACGAAGTTGTCAGTATGTAGACGAGTCCTTTCTGATGACCTTTTCGTTGCGATTTGACATACAGAGCTTTGGTTGATCGTGACAGAACTTTTTTAGAAGTGCAAGAACCTTGCACCACAGGGGAGCCGAATCGTAAACCACCCCGGCTCACCACGCCGCTCCTCTATCCCCTGCGCCACCACTGCTCGGCCGGCAGCGCAGTTTCAACACTACTTGAGCTCGCTCTGTTGTGATTGGCCCGCTCTGCGTGGACCTGGAGGGCAAAGGAGCCTGCTATGAAAATGGTCCATTACTCTGTTCACAGATGCGCACAGCAGAAACGGAACACATGTTTGGAATCGGCGTTCGAAGCCGCGTCCAGTGATATAGGTCTCATCTCGAAGACCCATGGTCGCCTAGTGTCCTTCCCTTGTGAGTAATTTTCTACCAGTATCTGAACAGACGCATTCATGTCCAAGAGTACTTGTAGGTCATTCATCGGTTCTATTAGTTGAAGGTGACGATGCATCTTAAAAACTGCTCTACTCACCTGTATAGTAGCGGACATGCTATCGCTAGGAGACGATTCACAGCTATTATTAGCTGACTATACATTGATGCGTACCAGAATATCATAATCAGTTGGCCCATTCGCTTTCCGAAATACGAATGAGTGAGCGAGGAAGAAAACCCGCTAAAGCAGATGAGCCGTTAAAGCCGCATAAAGCAAAACTTTTAATCGTACATTCCAGGTTTTTAAGGGTTTTAAGGAAATAGTGCTTACAATGGCGTATACTACGCACATCAAGCCGATAGTTGAATGTTAGAATTCCTCTAATGCCAACTCTCTTCTATTTTCAGAATGGCGAGAAGAAGAAGGAATGTAAGAGCTTGAAATGATTCTGGGACACAACTCACAATAGGACTGCAGGTGCTGACCACAGCGTGAACACGACGAGCACACCTACATCAGCCAGCAGATGTGAGGCACATATAAATCCGAAAGGGTTGTGAAATGATGGAGTACGATAGATTAGCAAGACAGCGAGTAGGTTAAGCGTAATGCCAAGAACGCTGACCTAAAGTTATGTTTATTACAATTCTTATTTCAGCTATTTGAAATTTCCAACCTTTTCTGTGCACTTTTTGGAATATCCCTTGCAGTTTTAAAAATTCAGTTCTGGTTGCTAACTCATATATCTATTCCTAGAAAAAATTCATCAGCTCTTTCTTCAGAGAGAAACACGATCTTGGATTTGGGCTGACTGATTGCTCGTATGTGATGTTTTGCTTGCAAGACGCTTTCTAAGGACTAGCCACCGAAGGGCATTGAAATAGTGAAGGAAAAACACTTTCACTAATTTAAAATATCTTCTATTTTTTATCGAGGCATAGACAAGTCCCTGGCATTTTAAGGCCTTTGGTATATTCCAGCCGACCAAGCTACAAGCTGCCACTGATTGTGTGTTTTGGAGTCCGAGGTTTTTCACACGCCATCCCTCTTCTGGGGCCAGATTCATCAACAATTAATCCCATCTGTTGCGGGGTATAAGGGGTAGAGATAAGATACGAGCCATGTAGAGATAAGGCGGGTCAGAGACGCAGGCTTCATCATGGGTATCTCTACCCCTATACCCGCGGGTTAGTCGTTGATGAATCCGGCCCCTGCTGTAGTCGTGGTTTTCAGGGAAACGGTCCTCGCGTCGTCATTGCGGTCTGTCGTGGGCGACGATATAGGTGAATTGCAGCTCCCAGTCCTTTATTGTTCGCTGATTAGCTGGCTTTCTGATGATCTTTTGACATATCTTGTTGTCTGTTGTTTGTTATTGATATCGTAGTTCTAGCGCTTCGGCGGCAAACTCAGTAATTAACTTCTTTCGTATTCAATTGTTTATTGTCTTCCTATTTTTCTATATCTTATTTCTCATAATGACTGCATTTTCTTCCTAGATGAGTTGTCCTCACCATCTAAGGAAGCACCATGCCATTCGTTCTCTGCTTCCTTTTCTTAGTGACCTTAGTAGTTGCTTCTATTTTTGCTACATAGGTCCGCGTATTCTGTTCCCACTTAGCTGAGTATTGTTATTGGCAAGCACAATAAACAGCAAACAATATTTGATCACAGGCACAGACACAGGACACTTTTACAGGCAAAGATATGAACCAATTGAACCTGGTTAGTTTTAAGTTTCTTTCTGATCCTAATTTGAAGTGAGTTGCCTTCTGCGGAAACGTCTATTGCCAGTTCGCCTCTGAAATTTTCGTTCGTGTGCACAAAAGTACACATTTGTGCATTAGACGACTCATCTTGGAGTTATTTTGAGATGTCTTTCATACGAATGCGTTTTTTTGTTTAGTTGCAAATGTAATAACGGAGCTTTCTTTTTGTGCGCTGTTATCCATTCGTCTTCCGTTTTTCGTTCGTGTTCGTCTATTGTTTTCCTTAACTTTTGCTACATTCACTGTACTTCTCAATGTTCCTGAGCCGTTTGGATTTTATTTTTTTAGAGAGCGTATTGGTCCTCCAATAAGGAAACTGCGTCTGTCGCGACCTGCGTCTCGACTTATCACCACGACGTGCCTTGATCTGTCAGCCCGTGGTCAACGATCGCATTTGGGCGCCAAAATACCGCATAAAAGGCCGCCTCTCCGAAGCACACCTGCTCTCGTCCTCCTGTTTGCTCGCCGGCCGTCGCCTCGCCCGCCCACCGTCGACCTGGATCAGTCCGCCGTAAGGAAGACGTCACAGCAAGGGGCGCCGGGACTTCATCTCCCCGTCGCCCTAGTGCGGCCGGACCGAAAGGCCCCGTAGGGCTCGTAGCAGTAGGAGGGCGGACCCCACGTAAGGAGTGAGGCCCCACTAACCCGTAGGTAACGCATCAGTGTCAATTAGAAAAGGAGATAAACGTTGTCAGCCACTTGTTTCTCATGCGAGAATACTTGCGACCCACGACGGCTCCAAGCGTACCTCCGCGGCCGTCCAAGGAGTAGTCATCGATGCCCTAGACGGCCTCGGAGGCGCGACATGGTGCATCGACCGGGCCAATCGTGGGAGTAGTGCTAGAAGGTGGGGTGGAGTCAGAGCTCCCACACGGAATACTACGTAGGGATACCAGACTGGGGTATCGCCTCCATCCACCCTCGCGACCGCCGCCTCTCACCCTTGGAGCCTTGAGTGGCACGAGCTCTCCTCGGGGGCAGCCTTCAAGGAGAGTTGAGGCGCTAGGTCGCAGGCATGCAGGGGGAATGGGGAGGAAACCACTCTGGAGGGACTGTAGCTGTCGCCAAGAGGAATGGAAACGGATTTGAACTCCGCCCGCAAGCTCACAGGACCTCCAGGCTTGGTCTCCGGTCCGCAAGTGCCGTGTGGGCCTTTGTTAACCCTAACTTCTCGCACCTTTACACCCTGTCTAACGCAAACTCCGGTTACACTCACGCTACCTCAACCCAGCCTCTATTCCAATAACCAATTGCTCAAAGTCATTTGGCCGATAACGTAGAACCCGCGCACATCCGTCGTAGGAGGCTCCTGGCCAGAGTCGCCCTACGGCTGTAGACAGCCAATCACAGTGCCTCTTTTAGATTTGGGTAAGACAGCGGGAGTTACTACCTCCTGCCCAAGTTTTCACACGAACAATGTCCACCGTCAGCCCTTGCAAGGCCAACCTTACAAAGGCCATCAAAACTCTCGAATTAGCGAGAGGTAAGATTCCTCAATGCCTTCTTGATCGTTTAGATCCGCAGCCAGAAGCCGAATACTTGGAACACCTCAAGTACACCGTACAGGCGCACATGGCAGAATTACGCGCAGCCGTTCGAACAGTCAAGGACCGCCAGCAAGCATTCCTCACCCTAGTCTGCAGTTCGTGTAGCCCCGAAGTCGACAACGAAGCCTACGCCAACTACATGGAAGACATGAAACTCGAAGAAACGCTACTCTCGACTGAAGCGGTCATTACCACTCTTCGCACGCGACTAGAGGAGGTGGCGTCGTTGACAAAAAACCAACCTGGCAGCGGGTTGGACGACGTCTCGACCGAACAACCCCCGTACAACGGCGACGTTACACACGCTCAGATCCTGGACTCATCGGAAATAGCGAGGTCGAAAGAGACGAAGGAACTACAGCTCGCAGAACAAGACAATTCATACTTCACGAGAACCACAATACCCTCACAGAACGTCGAAGGTACTCCGACATCTCAGGTACGGCCCTCGATACGATTAGGTAAGCTTGAACTAGAGCCCTTCACCGGAGACATAACACAATTTCGCAGGTTTTGGAGTGCATTCGAACTCGCTGTAGATAGTGATCCAACCATCTCTACAGTCTACAAATTCCTTTACCTTCGAAGTTTGTTGAAGGGCGAAGCTCAAATCGTTTTACAGGATTTAGACCCAGAAGAGTGCGATTACCATCAGCTTGTGCAGACATTAAAGAAAAGGTACGACCGGCCCCATCGAACACGCGCCGTACTCCACCGACAACTGCAACAGCTACCGCCCTCGGGACCCTCTGTCTCTGATTTGCGAAACACATGGTTTCGAATTTCAGGTATTCTACAAGGCCTACGTAAATTTGAGGACTTCCGCACAGTGCTCCCTATACTCGATCTAGTTAAGGGAAAGTTTCCATTAGAGATACAGCAGAAACTGCACGATCTCGAGTTCCAAGCGGGCACAGACTTTGATTTATTCCAAGTCATGCACCATCTGGACAACATCATCGTATCCAGAGAAAAATACGAAGACTCAACTACACTCTGCCACAGAGACAGTAACGCAGGTGTTTCCACATACAGCTCCTCGCGCTCACCGTCGCCTAACCTGCGCAGCAGTCTTAAGCTCTGCAGTTTTTGCAGCTCCCCAAACCACAGCAGTTCTCGTTGCCACGTTGACATACCACCAGACGCACGTCGATGCATAGCGCGTAATCGATCCCTATGTTTCAGGTGTCTCAGAAGTGGTCACTCACGCGATAACTGTTCCTATCCAGAGTGCAGACGATGTGGAGGAAACCACCACGAAATGCTATGCCAGAATCGACCATACAGAAGCCAATCTCCCACGAATCGAGATCGCTCCAGGCCGTGCGAGGTTAGAGCCAGCCGCTACGATCGGTACCGCTCCTCGAGGGATCGCTACCCATCGAGGAGCCCATCTCAAGATAGGTATCAGTCGAGAAGTCCAACGAGAGAAAGATCCCGCTCACGTTCAGCAGAAAGTTTATATTTTCGAAGATCGCAATCCCCTCCACGAGTCAGCTTCAGAGCCTCGCACAACAACCGCGACTATAGTAGCACAGCTGGAAACAGGGGACGCTCGCCCCGTCGCTCTTTCACGCAACATGTAACACTAGACTCAGACGAAGAATATGAACTTCTGAGTCGTTGCTACCAGACGTTGAAAGCATCTGAAGTTAACAATGGCGCAGAATATTCAGTCCTTATGCTCGTAAAAGCAAGCGCTCGTATCCATGGCACTAATGCCACATTGCCAGTCCTTCTTCTCTTAGACTCAGGCGCACAAAGTAGCTTCATCAACACAAAAACAGCAATGCGTTTGAAGCTCCCAATCACGAACGAGAAACCACGCACATTCTTTACCTTTGGCGGCCAAAAAACCTCAGAAGTTTCAGGCATAACCAAGGTAAGCTTCCTTGACAAATTTAACCAAAAACTGACTATCTCAGCCACGACGAAACGAACCATCACAATCGAGCAGAATACGCCACAGCTAACCACAGAAGACATCGACTTCATCGTAGAGAGGGATATCGAGTTGCCTACGTGCCACTCACAGTGCCCAGTCACACCTGATATTCTCGTCGGCATCGATAACTATTAGAGAGTGATGACACCAGAAGCTCCCATACCCCTACCATCAGGTTTGGTGTTAAGCCACTCAAGATTTGGCACTATCGTTTCAGGAAATACGGTTTTTCAAATGGGTCACCAGAAAGCCCACACACCATCGTCGCACCTCTCCACGATGACGATGAGGATGTGATCAAGCGGCTGTGGTCACTCGAGTAAATAGGCATCATGGAGGACCATCATCAAAACGCAGATTCAGAGCTCGATGACCACATCCTGGCTCAGTTTCGCAGAACAGCAGAATTTATTAACGGATTTCTTTATGTTCAATTTCCTTGGAAAGACAGTCACCCCAAACTGAGAGATAACAAACAGCTGGCCTTTTGCCGTCTTGTGAATCAGTATCAAAAACTTCTCAAATCACCAGCCGCTTGGGCGCAGTATGCAAAAGCGATAGAGGACCACATGGCCGCGGGTTTTATCGAGGAGGCACGCGAATACGTCTTCGACGACCATCGGGTTTACTACATACCCCTCCAGGCAGTTTATAAAAAGTCGTCACTAACCACCAAGCTCCGCGTGGTCTTTGACGCGTCGTCCAAAACCCGAGGTGCACCTAGTCTCAACGACTGCATCCACCAAGGACCCACACTACTACCAGGGCTAACCGGGATCCTGCTTCGGGCACGGCTACACCGATTTCTTCTCACTGCGGACGTTGAAAAGGCATTCCACCAGATCCGTCTTCAACGTTCGCAGCGAGATGCCACTAGATTTTTATGGCTAAAGGACCCCCAATCAACCACCATCTCAAGAAAATATACGTATTTTCAGGTTCACTCGCGTTCCGTTCGGAGTCAATGCATCGCCTTTCATGCTCGCGGCAGCAATGCAGATGTACCTACGTCGCAGACCTACGCCACTTACCAAGGAGATAGAACGCAATACCTATGTGGACTACGTCCTTCTCGGAGCCGTCTCCTGTGAAGAAGCAGTACGCAAATATAACGAAACTAAGCTGCTTTTTACACAAATGCATATGAATCTTAGGCAGTTCATATGCAATTGTACCTCCGTCAACAACATGATCGCTCAACCAGATCGGATCTCAGATCCAGGCCGCATAACACTGCCGGGCATCAGGTGGAGTCCACATCGAGATACGCTCAGTATACCAATCAAAGCCTTGGATATTCAAGTAACCTCTAAGCGAACCGCGTTCAAGGCACTGGCGTCAACTTACGACCCCCTCGGTCTGTTAGTTCCGTTCTTGTCTCCCACCAAAATTTTTGTTCAAGACCTCTGGTCCAAGCAACGTGGATGGGATGAGCCTCTAGACCGTGAAGACCTAAAAAAGTGGTCACAAATACGCGCCAATCTAAAAACTCAGTTACCACCCATACCAAGGCAAGTCCTACCCACCCCCTCAGGGTTCGAGCGGTACGAGCTCTGTATATTCGGAGATACATCTAAGCGCCTTTATGCCTGTTGTGCCTACCTACTTTGCCGTTCTAAGTCCGCAGTTACGTCTCGTCTGATAATGGCCAAGTCACGTCTGAACGATGCGAAACCCATTACCATACCGCGCGCTGAACTCCTGGCAGCCGTAATAAGCACACGGTTGGCGCAATACCTCTCCAAGAACTTAGACATTCCTCTGGCTGCAATTCACATATTCTCTGACTCGCTAATAGCGCTCCACTGGGTCCATTCACAAAAGAAGTTCAAAACATTTGTGCAAAACAGAGTGGTATCTGTACATAAATCGATCGCGTCCCTTAAGGAACAAGGCATTCCTACCGCGTTCCACTATGGTCACATGTGGTGGACTGGCCCGCGATTCCTCTTGAGTCCTCAAGCGCAATGGCCAAATATGGACATAACCTTCAACTCCATTTCAGATGACGAAGAAACAAAGCCGGAGGCACACCAAGTGAATTCAACTCAGAACACTGAGTTCGAGTCAGTGCTTCCATTTTCGGCCACACATCGGTATACCAAGCTTGTTAACACTACGGTTTACGTGCTCAAGTACGTCCGCAAAGTCATTTTCGATCGCATTTCGCAAGCCGCGCAACAGCGACTCCTTGCCAGTCTACCAATCATAAATGAAATCTCCAGCGAGCTCGCCATCACAGTCGCAGACGTCGATGCCGCAGAAACAACCCTTATACTCGCACATTACCGAGAATGTGAGCACGTACTGCAGCAAATGAACCTAGCTCGCTTCAATGCAAAACGGACAGAAAGTGGCATCATTCGATGTCCATCGCGCGTAGGACCACATGAAGTTGCGCCCATTCTATTGATTCCTCATCATCGGCTGACTCAAGCGCTAATCCGGCATCACCACGTATCACAGTATCACTCGAGAACATACGCTACCATTGCCAGTTTACGTAAAAAGTTCTTCATTCCATCTATACGGCGCGCAGTTACTCAAGTTCTTCGCACCTGCACCACGTGCAAAAAAGCAAATGGGCTCGCATACAGATACCCCAACATGCCTACACTTCCTAAAGAACGAACTTCGCGGTCACGACCATTCCAGTTCGTTGGCATTGACTACCTAGGCCCTATCTACTATAGAGACGCGCTGTTCTCAAAAAGAAAAACCTGGGTATGCCTAATATCCTGCATGGCAACCAGAGCAGTCCATCTTGAACTAGTCTCTAACAACACAGTTCAAGAATTCCTCTTGGCGCTCAGAAGATTTCTAGCACGCAGGGGAACACCAGACATTATTTACAGCGACAACGCCCCAACCTTTCATAGCGGGAAGACACTATCCAGAAGATCATCTACTCTGCTGCCAACTGGAACAAGATCTCCGACTTAGTCGTGAGACATAGGATCGAGTGGAGATTCATCACGCCCCTATCGCCGTGGAAAGGGGGTTTCTACGAACGGTTGGTTACACTATCCAAATCAGCATTCCAGAAGTCCGTCGGACGCTCCTTGTTGCCGCTTGAAACACTGCAGACAACAGTCGTGGAGATCGAAGCGATCATAAACTCCCGTCCGATCACTCCGTTTCGAGAATCGGATACCTTCGCGCACACACTGAAACCCACCGACTTCATATCACCAGAGGTCAACATCCAGGTACCACCAATTCCTCAGATCCCTCAAGACCTTTTCGACGCTTCCCATAAGCTTGCTGCCTGGTACAAGGAGTCGCTCCAAGTACTAGACCGGTTCTGGGACCTATGGCGCTCAGATTACTTAGCAGCTTTAAAAGAGCGTCAGCAACTACGAATCCGCCAGCCTCGTTCCTCCAACATTACTCCAGGGGTGGGCGACGTGGTAATCATGGGTGACAACAACACCCCACGAGGGCTTTGGCCATTAGCGGTAATAACCAAACTCAACTACGCTCCAGACAAGGTGGCTAGATCTGCAGTAGTGCGCACAACCAACGGGAAATTCCTAACACGGTCAATAACACAATTGTATCCATTAGAACTAGCTGCACCACAAGCTCTCGAGCCAAACGACAACGACACAAGCAAAGAAAAACCAGCTCTCGAGCAAAAACGGGTGCAGCCTCTACGAGCCGCAAAGGCAGCACATCGGTTCATCACAACAAACATTAGCATAAACTCTCCTCACCTGTTGAGCGATGGCGTTGACCTCCTCATCAGTCGAATCCACTGACATACGCTCCCCGCATCAGCCGTCGCGTTAAGGGTTCAGGGGCCGTCTACGGACGAAGGACGGCATCACACGGCGCGCAATTTTAGGCCCTACCAAACAACACCGGCGCGGCGCCCAGTGACCCATACGAGCGGAGGAAAGGGCACGCCAAGAGGAGCGCTGTTTGCTCCCCAACGCTGCCAGTGCGAAGTCCACCCAAAATGCGTCAACTTCAGGATACATAGGTAGGCTCTTTTAGAACAAAATTTCTAGTTGTGGCGTTTAATTTCTAATGCTCCGATTCCCTATCACAACTAACAATTTAACACGTCGGATACGCAGTCATCAATTCACTGCGTATCTCACTGCAGCACCACGAACTCGCACTCACTAACCGTTGAAAATATTAACAACGCTTGATTTCACTAACAACTCGCGATGGGAGACCGCATTTCGTTTTGCTGACCCAAAGCAACTCACTGATATGACGAATTTCGAAATTCTCATTTGAGAGCGAGGTTGAAAACTCTCCCCCTCGCGCAAAGCTCGGCAAAAAAGCGCACAAAAGCGCTCACTAGTCAAAAACGACCCACATATCCTTTTGCATTACCTTCAACTTCAACTTCCATCGTCTACCCAACTCAGATTTCGACATCCGCTCCGCCATGTCCAGCCCCAGTCCTGTCGTCCCGACGTCAAGCCGCATCAAGAGCCACATCCAATGCCATCAAGTCAGCAAACAGCCACAGATGACTACAACAAGGACAACGCCAAGCCAACACCCGTACATCCGTGTACCCTGATGACAAGCAACCAAGCTGAGCGCGCCAGTGCACTGAAGACATCTATTGTTGTTACTGATTGTGTTTGTTTATCTCCTAGATCGAACTCGTAGGCACCCCAAGAAATCGTGAAACTCGAGAACGACCAATCAAGGGGCCTCACCGCAAGTCCGTCAACTTCATCCTTCTCAGATACGGACTCTAGGCCAGTAGGCTTCGCGTCGATTGAGTAACCATGTTGTGTCATTTAGTCTAGGTAAGGCCCAAATCTGCAATCGCGCCCGTGGGGTACTATCTCCTTTTCGGCCCCCAGTGTCGCGACCTGCGTCTCGACTTATCACCACGACCGCCTTGACTGCCTTGATCTGTCAGCCCGTGGTCAACGATCGCATTTGGGCGCCAAAATACCGCATAAAAGGCCGCCTCTCCGAAGCACACCTGCTCTCGTCCTCCTGTTTGCTCGCCGGCCGTCGCCTCGCCCGCCCACCGTCGACCTGGATCAGTCCGCCGTAAGGAAGACGTCACAGCAAGGGGCGCCAGGACTTCATCCCCCGTCGCCCTAGTGCGGCCGGACCGAAAGGCCCCGTAGGGCACGTAGCAGTAGGAGGGCGGACCCCACGTAAGGAGTGAGGCCCCACTAACCCGTAGGTAACGCATCAGTGTCAATTAGAAAAGGAGATAAACGTTGTCAGCCACCTGTTTCTCATGTGAGAATACTTGTGACCCACGACGGCTCCAAGCGTACCTCCGCGGCCGTCCAAGGAGTAGTCATCGATGCCCTGGACGGCCTCGGAGGCGCGACAGCGTCTTAGCGACGTCAAAAAATGCAATGATACTGTAGTTGAGAAGATAGGCAAGCATCAGCAGTCATTGCCAAACGTTCTCACAAGACTGCGCTTAAGAAAATAGACATTCTGTCTGCTATTGGCTTCTCTGATGTGTGTTAGCCAGTATAATTCTGTAGAGAGCGTTCGTTCTATGCTTCTGTTCACTTTCGTTTTTTTTCGAATTCAAGGCGTCGAGCAGCTAGGCAAGTTGCTGGGTAGCTGGGGTTAATTTGATGGTGTTTCTCTCCAACCTAATAGTACATGCTATGCATTTAAAACCCATCAATTCAGCTTATGACTGACCTCTTAGGCTCAGCCCGGTTATCAGGCAAGCTCAGCAGTTATCGCTATGCTTCTTTCTTTCGCTGGTAAGCTCCTGTGAGCCTCATCAGGGGAGGGCACCACCACTCTATTATCCTTTGGTGTGGGCTGTCAGCCTTTGGATGTCTCTCATTGTCAGCCTTTCGTTACTGGAAAAATGCATATGCTAACTCTGTTGTTCTCTTTATTCATTGATCGTGACCAGTCCCAGAATGTCCTTCCTTCACTGTCGCCTCTTGTCTATAAAATTTGCGTTGTAAGCGAGAGCTCGGAATGCGTATGTCCTTCAGTTTTATTATTATATTTTTTCCAGTTTTGGTCATTTTTGAGTTTGAAATAGTTGGTTGTTTTTCAGTTCTTTGCTTCTACGGTGTTTATATCTACTTTAGTATATTCAGTTTTCCTTGATTTTAATTGTTTCACTTCCAACTGTGGTGGTATTAGGTGATCAGGTGCCGATTGTTGTTTGATGTATTAGCACGTCCTTTGGCGCAAAATAAATAAATAAATAAATAAAGGAGGAGGAAAAGCTGTCAGGACCGTTTAAGCTGCCGGTTATCTAGAAACAATGCTCATCTGCAAAACTTCGTAGGGTAGATGAGATCAAGCAATCGCATCAATGTAAGATATAGCATACCATGGGCAAGTTGGTCTGACTTCTTGTAGTGAGCATGTTACCTGCTTGTTGTTTGCCTTAGACCTCCGTTGGCTGATTCTCCCTCTGCTGCGAAGCTTCATAGATGGCAAGCCTTTTTCTCACTGCTCTCGAAAGCCTTCCTCTCAGTATGCTAGCTTCTTCTTTGCAGTGTTTCATGGTTCTATCACGATCATTGTTGGCGCACCCCTATGGGTATTTTAATAAATAAATATACGCCGCTATCACTATGCAAACTCGTGTTGCCATAGAAAAAAGGCCCAGAAGAGCATCAGAGGAAATAATCATCAGCCGTGTACACATCACACTATGCATTTCAAAGCTATCCTTTATATTTACCATACACTCTACGGTTTTTAGATGATTTCAGCCATAATTCTATCTAAACAGGCGAAGTGTACTGCAGCTATTCTGCCCGCCCCGGATGCACGCAGCTTATCCCTATATCCTAACCTTGTATCTTGTTGCTCCGCTCCTTTCTCGGTAAGACTATACATTAACAACTATCATAGGTTCAATTCCAAAGGGATGGGGCACTCTGTAATCACTTGTAAATCACTTCTATTTGAAGATAAACATATACAGCATAACATAAACGAGCTTACCTGATGCCCTCCCTAGAAAGTAGTGGTTGTTGTCCGTGGTATATTGAGAAAAAAGTTACAAAAGCATGAAGAGGCTCCAAATAATCCCCCCCCCCCTCGAGCATCGAATGCGTGAGCGTCGACTCATTCACCGTGGGGAGACACGTAGAGGCGACCCAGTTGCGCCAGGGACGTACTTCTTATTGTTGCTTGTTTTGTTTTTCTTCTTATTGCTGTTTGTTTTTGTTCCGGTTTTTGTTTCAATGCTCTGATAATGTTTGGCCTTGACAGGGGACTCTGGGGGCCTACCTTATAACTGGGCTTGTGTCCAGAACGATTGGTAGGGCACAATTAGTTATAAAGTGCCCCTTGGGATTGAACCCTATCATTTTTGTAATTATGATAGCATAGCTCACCGTAAGCATGATGGCGCCGGTGGCGACTTCGAGACGTCGTGCATCTTGCGCTTCAGACATTTGCAGGCAGGCCTGTAATTTTCGTACACAATAAAACTATTTTTCCATACACTATTGACGGAGCAAAATGCGGTCTAGTCTTGGGAAATTGGTCAGTAATAAGCGGATGCTTGAAGGCAGACATTTTAGAGGAATGATTTACCGTGGTCGGGATAGTCGTTCTTCGCATTTGAAAAAAGCAGATTGCTTATGTATTTCTTCACTTCTTTATTTATTGCTAATTCAAACCTTACACTACAAGGATAGGGAATCGCAGACGGAACAAATTAAACTGGCTATTGGAGGATAACATAAAATAAAAGAAAAAGGAAAAATGAGAATAAAGAATAGACAGTAAAAAGAGCAGGATTCGTGAGCAAACGATGAAGATGGGAGAAACTGAGGTCTTCACCGATGCACACATCTCGCTTGTGGAAAATGGGGCACTTGTGCTTTGCTGAGACAGTTGATGCATCGTTCGCGAGAAGAAGGGAATACGGCGAGGCAAAGCGAAAGGCTTACGATAGTACTCCATAGGTTGGGTTCACGGTTCACCCCACATAGGTTCCAGACTAGCTGTAACCTATGTGGGGTGAACCTTATAAGCAGGGATGTGCGTAATTTCCGTTTCTGTGTTCCGAATTCCGGTTTCGTCTATTTTTGAGCTCTTCTGTTCCGCATTCCGTCTCCCGGTTTTTTCGAAAAAATTTCCGCACATCCCTGCTTATAAGAGTTGACAAGTGGAAGTTGGCACGCACCCCAGTAGGCTACCTTGATAGGAGGTCACAAGCTTTACCTACTCGCGTTTAAATTGAAAGATGGTCGACATAAGACTTGAAAAGTACAGTGTCTCAGGTATTTGAAAATTTGTAAAAAAAAGCTCCACATTGCACAGTTTGGACAACAATAAAGTCTTGGAGAGATATACATAGAGAGCGATAGAGAGAGAATGAGACACACTACGCTATCTGAAACAACTGAGTTAGTTCGGTACTTGTGAATGCAGCATGATATCGGATATTTCAATGCAAAGAAGAAGAGCATTGACGTGCTGAGAAGGTTGTGAAACGAATTTTGCATCAAACCAAGTTATCGAAGCTTTATTGAATGTCCGTCACCTCAAACTCCTAGATTAGCTGAAATAATACAGGATTCCGACTGATTACGAGTCTGAATAGCATATCGCTCAGCCAAAGAACAACAATAATGATAGTGAAAGAAAGGAATAATAACAGTACAATTATTTCTTCGCTTGTATGAGAGTGTAAACAATATCACAGCTCTAACGATTAACATTAGGAAACGGCGGTGAAGAAAAACACGTAGTAGCGCATTATAAAGTATTGGAGAATGTCGGCAGTAATCCTTTCTAAACTGTGCCTAACGCAATCCTGTTTCTAATCCAGAAAAGAAGAAAGCGGACTTTACCGCAATTCTAGTTCACAATGTATGCACGCTTCCTCTGCCCTTTTTTCCCTCTGTTTCTTGACTGTTTTGTCCAGTTTATGATGCCTCTTTTTCAGATGGGCTAGGATTTTAGTTACCCTAGTTGCTACTACTGATTGCTGACTTTTTATGAATTTTCGTGATGTTTATGTCTCATTTTTTCTCGAATCTTACGAAGACAATGTTCATGAGGAACGGACAAGTTTCTGATGCCCCATTCTCGCTCAACGGCACGAACATCTCCAAATGCTCCAGCTCTGAGTCGCGAAGTCAACATGGCCAACGACCTAGCACCAGAGCTCAGCAGGAGGCAACGAGCGGCTTGGGGAGCTTTCAAGAGCGTCGAAGAAGTCGCGAAGAAGACGAAGAACGTCGACTCCGTGCCCACCTATTCGACTCCACTGTTCTTCCTGCCCTAACATACGCCTCAGAGACCTGGGCTATACGAAAGCAGGATGAACACGCGATCAGCGTTGCGCAGGGTGGAATCGAGAGGACGATGCTCGGAGTGACACGACTCACGCAAGTGAGAGAAGGCCTCCGGAGTTCCGAGCTTCGCCGACGTTCGAAGACCAGAGACGCTGTCGCGTGGGCCAAGTTGTCAAAATTAGGTGGGCCGGCCACGTAATGCGCTTCGCAGACACCCGCTGGAAGAGAGCCATCACAGGACGCCCACCAACGCGTTGGTCGGACTTCTTCGTTAAAGCCCTGAACGACCGATATGACGCTCTTCGTGTTCCTCGAGCGAGGAGGATCCATTGGACCACTCTGGCACGCGACAGGGACGAATGGAGACGCTGCTGGCACCCGCTCGAGCAATTCGATGATCAACGGGACGACAGGTGATACAGGTGATTTATTTATTTATACGTGGATATCCACGCAAAAAATAGAACAAACAGAACATGCACATTAAGAACCAGAACAGAGCGAGTAAAAATATATTGCTAGGTATAAGCGACAGACAGCGCAACAGTTAGAAGCAAACTATTAAGGAACATATTGGAGATACCTGTCAATAAGTCTTTTGTATTGCCTTAGCGATTTTGGTAAAATGTTTTTCTTCGAAACTTTCGAAATTCGGTTCCAGCTCGGTCTGTGAAAAACGTAGACCTTAAATTACTTCTAGCTTTTGGAATCTGGATCTTCATCTGACCACCTCTAGTATTAGAGCAAGATAGTGAATAAAATTCCTGAAGAGGAAGATCCAACATGCCATTGATCAGCTTATATATGGTGATTAGATCATATCTTTTCCTGCGAAAAGCAAGGGTGCGTAAATTGAAGAGTTTGTTTCTCTCAAGAGCCGATGGAATGTTAGCATAAATACACCCATGTACTCTTATCCAGAGCTTTCTTGTAAAGCTATTTTGTACAGATTCCAATCTAGAGATTTCACGCTTGCATTTAGGACCAAATACAGTGGTACCATATTCAAGTACAGGCCTGACATATGTTTTGTATGCGAGCACCATGTGAACGGCCGGATTTGTTTTCAATAATTTAAAGATATTATGCACGATTCTGTCAGCTTTCTAAGCCGCATCTTCGCAATGGTGCCTGAAGGAAAGCTTTGTGTCTAGAATGAAACCTAGGTCCCGCACAGTAGGTGCACTACTGAGTGGCTGATGATCAAGATGATAGACCTTTCTATTGACGTGCTCTCCAATGTGAAATACTTTCGACCTTTGACCGGATAATGGAAGATTCCACTTGGCTGACCAATCAGCAATTGAATTTATTGCAGTTTGAAGGGCATTGTGATCTTCCTCATTCACAATGTTTTTGTATATTTAGATGTCATCAGCAAACATTTTCAGGTGACACCGTGTTGATCAATTAAGGAGGGAATCCCAGAAGTATATATAATAAAAAGAATTGGAGAAAGGACGCCACCCTGTGGGACACCAGTAGTAACCGGGTATGATTAAGAAAGAATGCTGATGAAAATTAATGCTGATGCGAAGATACGGTGCTATTGTTAAGCTTCCTAGAAAGTTTTTGCCTCTTCGCGACCATTAGTTAATTAGTTAAATGAATATTGTTCTCTTCGAAATGTTGTCCAATTAACGGAAAGGTCCGTTGCCTCTTTCTCGATGTTCGCTGCACGTTCGTCGGATTTGAGATTAAGTATTGTTTCATCAAATTAGCTAGATCTTCGGAAAAAATGAAAGGCTGGATCAGCATCGTGATGGATAGCGGACCGTCACTACACTAAGGGCTTACATAGCTTTGTTTTGAAAGAAGCCAGTCAGTTGACGATTAGATCCAGCGAGTGTGATGGAGGAGACCTACAACCTCGTGTTCGGTCAGCTTCTCCATGAAATAAGCGTACGCGATTGTCCAGCAGAAGTTCTGTCTTCAGGAGCCCGATTACAGCTGCTCATCTTCATGTGCACTTCCTCCATGTGCTCTAAACAGAATTCTGCTAGGATCCGCCAACTATCCTTTTCGCGTGATTCTAATTTTAAGCGGTAAGCTGAGGGCAAAAATCGATAATATTAATCGATACTGGTTAGCCAACTAACAATGCTTATTGTAAAGTATTTCCAACGGCAGTGATATCCGTGTTACTTTTATTCATTCAAACGGTCAAATCCGTAAAAGATCGCTACCATCAATCGTGATGTTTTGGTGGGCCAGAGTTTCAGCAAAAAAATTGAAATGGAAGGAGCGGAAAATAATTTTACGCGGACGGACGAACGGACGGATGGATGGGAGGACGGATAAGTTCTTTTAGGTAAGATAGAATATGGGAACAGCTCTATCTTTTTCACTATATTCGTTTTTGGTATTGCATCTGTCGGATCGATACTTAGCTATATTTTCCGACTTTCGAAAGGTTTCGACATGCAGTAGCTTTCGAGCAAAATTTGAGGAAATTTCTACGGTTCGAAGTAGACTCAAGAGTAGATAGATAACTCTTGAGTACTTTAGCTTCCTTCGAGTTCTGTCGAGCAAAAGGCGTATGTTCTTCTGCTAAGGAACCCTAATTACGCAAAGCAGTCCGCTGTGGAAACTGTATGTCAGTCCGCGCGAAATTAATGGCCGCTTGCTGCTGGCAGAATCAGCCTCCCGATTAATATCGATCAACTACAGGTCAGAGCCGTTGGATGTGCTTCACAACAATTCAACAACATTGACGATCAATCCGTATCGATCGATAATAACACCAATTTTCGCCCAGATGTGGGCGTTAGATTTTGAAAGGGGTGAAGATGGTAGTCGGTGAAAATGCTTCTTAATAATCCGACTACAGAAAAAAAAATAAAGGAAAACAAGGAGGGATTAAAGACGTGAATATAAAGCCTATATGTATATGCTTTCTAAGCACGTATATGAAACTTTCTTCAAGTGGTTTAATTAAAAAATAATTTGGGTATTATTTTCAGATCTCTAAACGCGATTTTCGTCAAAATTTCCGGCTTTGGATGATGTCGGGGAGCTTCTCTTTGGTTCAGCCACTAGGCAAACGTCGCCTGGTATGATAAAGTATCCATTTCTCATCGCAGGTTGCAATCTATTCGAGAAACAGATTGTAGGCAAAAAACTCCCCGACATCATCCAAAGTCGGAAAATTTGACGAAAATCGCGTTTAAAAGTATGGCAATAAGAACCAAATTATTTTTTTAAATAAGCGACTTGAATTAAACTTCATAGACACATCTAGAAAGCGCAGATAATAGGCTTTCCAGCAATGTATAATACCTTATGTTGAAAGTCTTAGTTTATTTTTAAAAAAGTGTTGAAACCAATGAAGCAAAAAACCTGCATTTATTTTGCGCCAACCTATTATGAAAGATATAATGCACTATATATGATAGAGCAAAATTGTCAGCTTGTTCGGCTGCCCATCGATCCGCGCAAAAACAATAGCCGCTGAACTTTTACTGACTGCAGACTAAATCAACTATCTGACTCATGTCAATCGGCACCTAAATGTCCTTCCATCCAGGTCAGCAATATCGACCGGGTAATCAATATCGATCAATGCCATCGACTTTGAAGCAGATAAAATAAACAGGCGAGGTTAAAAGATAAAGTCAGGCATCAATCAATCTCATTGTGGAATGCGCCGTGCATTCTACGTCTACAGGGTATAGTGGAAGTGAAATGCAACACACTTGAAATTTAGTATTGCCCACGGTAGCCAGCCGATGAGCAGATCGCTGTCTTATCCTCTTCCCAGACAAGTCTTGCTCTAACTCACTGACCATACAGGGATAGAAGAATTTGCGGGGTGCGCAATGCAAGGTGAGAACCATGAGTCGATGCGGGATGCACACGAGGAACACCGCATTCCCAAACTGCGCTTCACCTGCCGAAATCAATAGATATCGTCTCTCAATCAGTGCGGATTGACTGCTCATGATCAGTCTGCCGGGAGGATTGGACGATGACTTTAAATATTTGTACGAAACAGTTTTTTATTTTTAATTTTTTTCGATTTTTTTTTACAATTTTTGGTATCAACACCACAAACAATGTCATTAACGCGAAAAGGACTTGTCAGCCGGCTAATATTAGTCTGATTTGGAAGAATATAAAGAGCTGTGCTGGTCAATAGATCTCGGTGAGTTTAACCAAAGCAACTGACACGAAGTGCAAGTCATGGGAATATCCGGGAAGTTCCAAAAAGTGGGCGCGTGTAGCGCAGTCGGTGAAGCTGCCGGCTGTGGCGTGCACCCAATACCAGGTTTCTGGTTCGGATTTCCGACCCAGGGTAACCAAGCCTTCCATCTCTCGGGGGGCGGTTAACTGGCACCAGACTTATCTGGGAAGGATAAAGCGCAAACCTGTCTATGGCCACCACAAGTCATTGTATGGCAAAATACGCATTCAAATCGCTTCCACGACATCTCGTAAAGGTGGAATGCATGGCGCATCTCAAAAGAAATTGTGTAACACCGCTTTTTATGCTTTAGTTTTACCCGTGAAAGTTCATTTATTTATTTATTTATTTACTTATGAAGAGCAACGAGCGCGACGCGATCATCGCGATGCACCGACAGTGGGATTCGCGTCACTACGCCAACGCAATCATCATGGGTATCGATCTTTCGCGCCGCTCGATCGATATCTATTCCGGCTATGGTGCCGCGCCGCGCAGCGTTGCAACTATAAACTAGGGCTAACTAGTAAAGTTGTATACAAATGCGCTGAGAAAGATATCAGTTGCGAATGGATGAAGATAACTCAAGTTTTTAATAGATGATTTTAAAAAATAAAAAATCTTGGTCGGCATTTTGAAAAAATCAAAATGTGGTTTGAAATGCCAGCGCAACTATTGGCATAACCTTTTGCACTGCAGTCATGAAGAAAAAAAGAAACTAGAAAAGATTTAACGAGACAGTGATTGAAAAATTGGCTCGTAATGGAACGCTTCGTGCAAGCTGTAGCCACTTCGTCAGCCATTCATTAGCGGTTCTACGCGAATCAACTACAGGTGGACGCTAAGTAATGCGTGGCTGCGGCCGCATGCGTGGCGCTTTAATCATCGCTAGACCTCAAAGATAATCGAAAGAGCCGGTAAGCTCCACCTTTAATAGCTTGGAGTAATGACGAAAATCCGCCATAAAGGAAGGCGAGAAGGCGACGGCGATTTTTGTTCAAGAGACAGAATGGCTTTCAAAGAAGACGGCTTCAAGAGACGGCTTTCAAAGAATGTGAATAGTCCAAGCAAAAGTCACTTAGTAAGTAGCTCGCGAATATGAATAGCCATGTAGAAGGTGCGGCAAAGTTACCCGTGCATTCAATGGCATTTTGACATCAAACTTCGCAGATCTATTCTAACTATCAAATTTATCTACTACAGACATGGCAATTCAAAGCATGCTACCAGTCTTCAAAGTCAGTATGAATACTCAAGTGATGTAGCTGACGAACCAAGATTAGTACAGATCCTTTATTCCGGCTAACGTTTCGGCGTAACCGCCTTCTTCGGAGCCTGGAAGAGTCAAGTTGAGTTTGGAAAAAAAAGATATCGGCACGCGAGTTCGAGATCTCGGCGCGCAAAACACTAGAAGCGCTGTGGATTGCCGCTAGGAACCCCACGATCAACAGGAAGGAGGAACGCGTAGCGGTGATACATGAGCTGGCTCCGTACGTTGACCTTTGCGGTCTCGAACCGGAGGACAGTCTGCCAGAGGCTCGCTAGGAGGGTGAACCGAAGGTGACCTCATCTCCTCATATGTCGCCTTGAAGGGGGCACTGTTCGCCCATCTGCACTGTTTGTGTTACCTCCTCGTGTTTTGTCTCCCTCTCTTACCAACCTCTGATTCACCGCTGAAATGGCTCTTGGACGGATGGTTTTTCAAACTCAACTTGACTCTTCCATGCTCTAAAGAAGGCGGTTACGCCGAAACGTTAGAATAAAGGATCTGTACTAATCTTGGTTCGTCAGCTACATCACTTGAGTATTCATTCTGATCAATATCACGCCAAGATTCAATGACCGTCGAACATGGAATAGTCTTCAAAATGATGGCCTTCAGCCTCCACACAGTCCTTCAGACGTTCGACAAACGCTTCGCATGTGGCACGCAGGGACGGCTCACCAATTTCGTCCCAGGATTTCAAAAGCGCTTCTTTAAGAGGGTCCAAATTTGAGTGTTTGGTAGAACAAGCTTTTTCTCTTAGGCGGCCCACACAGAATAATCCATCGGGTTAAGGTCCGGTGAACTGGAGGGCCGTTCGTCGTGTGTGATGAAATCAGGCAGCTGTTCGGCGCACCAGCCCTGGACCACCTTCGCTTTGTGTGCTGGAGCAGAATCATGTTGAAAGCACCAGTAAGCTTCTCCGAAGTGGGAATCGGCCCACGGCTTGAGAACTTTTTCCAGGATGTCCTTGTAAACTGCTGCGTTGATGTTCACGCCATCTTCGACGAGAACAAGTGGAGCTTTTCCTGAAGATGTGACTCCTCCTCAAACCGTAATGGATTAAGGCTTTTTCGCACTTTCCTGAAGTCGTCCTTTGGCGGTAGCATCAGCAAGCGAGTCATCAATAATCCTCTCATTTTGGGAGTTATACCTATATGGATCGAGTACTTTTATCGATCGGGCAGCGTGAATAACCGATATGGGAGAATATCATTACGTCGCTCTGCCTGAACGCCCCCTTAGGCCCGTTTATAGTTCGTCGCGGCGCGACGCGATGGCCACGCAATGAGGCCAAATTGATGGATCGCATCGCACAATCAATGTGGCCACTTTACGTGGCGTCGCGTCGCGCCGCGACGAAGTATAAACGGGGCCTTAGGTCTATGGCATACCACCAGCAACGAGTCCGGCGACGGCACTGCCAACGGACAAGTAATCGACTATCCGTGTCGAGACCCTATCAGAAGCGCGCGCGCGTTTGACGGTTGTCGTTGCCACATCGGCACGGCGTGTCGTTGGAGAGGGGCATACCGCCAGCACCCCGCACGCAATCACGCAAGCGTCAGCTAACCGCGCCCCAGCGCCAACTCTTGCCCCCGCCCAACACCGTCGCTGCTCTCGTCGCTGAACTCCAGCGCTCTCTCATCGCTCCGCTCCTCACGTCGCCGGCCTCGTCGCCGGTGGTATGCCATAGGCTTTAGGCCTATGGTATACTCCCGCGGGAGTACCCGCGGGACATCCGCGGACGGAAAGTGCACCGCGGAAGGCGGTCGCCGACCAGTACGGTCGGAGCCGACACTGAATGATAATCGCATTGGAGCGTGCTTATCATTCCGTGATCTAGGAACGTTCCAAGTTCACGGAATCGGTCGCTTTCGAATTGGATCAACTTTATTTTTTGGTAACGTTTTTGATAACGCCGACCGACAGCCTCCCGCGGTACATTGCACTGCGGGAGGTTGTCGGTCGGCGGGATCGTCCCGCGGACGGGAAGTATACCAGCCCGTCCACCGACCACCGCCGACGATCGGCGGAAAATGGGTGTTGCGGACTGCGGCTATTGGGCGCGCGCTGGGTCCCGACTGGATTATTCCCGTTCCGCAGATACTTCCGTGGGACTATACCATAGGCCTTTAGTGTGCACGCGATGTAATGATAAGCTCCCATATTGATAAAGTGTTTACCGGGTAGACGTAATTATCAATGCACTGATAAATATAAGTATAAACATTTTTACTAAACACGTCAAGTTTCCTGTGATGCATTGTTTGAGGCGATGCTTAAGAAGTTGGTATGTTTGTAGCTTATAAGACCGAGCGTATTGACTAAACGCATGGCAATCGATATGTTTTGAGGCTGCTGCTGCGCAGGCGGTTAAGGCAGGTCGGCGAGACTATTCTTCAGGATTTTATACATATTTACGTTGTTTTGTGACAAGGCGACAAGCGGTTAACGGCAAAGTTTTTGAGAAACCTCGAAAACCTCGTGCGTCGCTCCTCCCCACATTTGTTGCGCCGCTCCTCTTGACGCCCCATTCTTGTAGGCGGTGGGCGGCAAATCCAGTGCAAAACGGCAGCAGTGTGCGGAGGTCCTTGGGCATCAGACTTCGTCTCGCGGAGGGTAACACTGTTCGTTATGGGTGAACACGGATGGGCGGTTGTGACAGCACCTTTTCAACCTAATTCTTCTGGGGCCAGATACGTCAACCGCTTATCGCCTTCTAGCAATGAAAATGCTGCCAAACCCTCTGATATAGCATTCATCAGCATCAGTATTTGGCGGTATTTTCACCACTAGAGGGCGGTAAGCGGTTGATGAATCTATCCCCACGGGGTTTGGCGGTAATGTTCACCGTTACCGGCCGGTAATCGGCTTATGAATCTGGCCCCTGGTGTAATCCTAGTTGGTGGCGGCCTGTTGTGAAGGGCCCACGAAACCCGCTGTAAAAGAAGATCCTTAGTGCGGTCCAGGAAGACTCCGTAACGGGCTGACGGACTGAATGGCGGCATGCTCCGCTAGTACTTCGCAGTCTCACTCTTCGTATCCGGACGCTACCAAAGTAAGACTTGATATGTCGTGTGCGAATTGTGAGCGTAGTAAGAATAAATCGTTATAATAAACCGCGCCTCTGAAGAGATAAAGAACCACCAATACACCTATAATGAAAACACGGCCCCTATTAAAGGACTTCACAAGAACTGAATGTGTTCAATATTGCAATATATTGACCAGGCAAGTCTCTCAGGCGTACGTCTGAATTGCGAATACGAATACCACTGTGAGAATCTCCATCCTTCAAATATGGTAGTAGGAAGAGACTCCTTTTCTGCAAAGTCCTTCAACCGAAGGAGCTAGAGGCGCCCAGCACTGCACTGTCAGCATGTACCTAACACGTTTGAGCACGCCCTACGTGGAGACAAAGGAGGTGGTGAAAGATGCCGGTGGAAGCAGCTCGGTGGCTCAGTGGGGAGTAGCTGTGGTTGATAAGCAGAGGGTTAGGTGTTCGAGTCCTGCGCCTTGCAGGACTTTTGCATTTTTAATGTTCATTCCTTGCTTGGTATCTATCACCTTCCCAGCTTTTTCTGTGCATACATACCGCTATAGGCTGCCAATTACTTGTTCAGATAGAGATTTTCATCTGTTGCCTTCACCTAGCATGTGCCTTAAATGATCAAAGAAGGGCAGCCGATCGTTGCACAAGTCCAGTTGTATCCTACTGCCCATCGAAGGTTATAACAAGACAAACTGACGATGACGGGCCGGTAACTACTGCCGTTGGCGAGTAAAGTTCACCGACATCTCCTAGGGTGCCGCTAGACGACGGTACGTTGGTTTTGAAACTCGTCTCGTGAGCCGACCAATTAAAGAATATAAAATATGAAGAGATTTTTATTGAAGATAGGGATGCAGAGATATCTTTCAATAAGTTGGTCACGATGATTCGGCGTGACATGAGTGTACGCTCTTCTATGCGACTATGCAGTATTAGCTTTCCCAACTTCTAGCTCATTGGTCGAGGTCGAGAAGGGGTAGAAAAAAATTTCGCCCAAACTTTGCCTAAGGGGGTTATCTGGGCGGTGATCACGAATATGATGTTCATTTTTGAAATTTCGGCCGATTACGGTAGTTTAGCCGGTCTTCATACAATCCCATAGTAAACTTTGAGAGCCCCTAGCTCCTTGGGTTCAACGGCTTTGCAAAAATGGGACCTAATTCTCTACTATATGAAGGGTGGAGGCTCTCATAGTGGTACTCATTTTCGCCGTTCAGACATATGTCTGAGAGACTTTCCTGGTGAGCTCCTTAATTCCATGCAAAACAACTGCATTGACGAAATCGAAATAAATTACACAGAAAACATGAAATTGCATAACATCTATGGGCTAGGTCGGGTCGTTTCCAAATGACTAGAACGTGAAGTGCATTGTCTTGTCTGTGGCCACGAATCTGATGCTGCTTATTCGAAACGTTAATTGATTGAGTGTGTGCTCTCATAACGATGTTTTGTTGCGATCAAAACTCTAGCGCCAGGCGGGACTGGAACCCGCAGTTCCTGCTGACCAGGTGAGAATGCTCTACGCCATTACACCACTGGCTCTGTTTGATTGAACGCAACATCCAATGTCGCGATTAATTGAGGGTGTCTTGGCCTATTCTTTTCATTTCACTGATGTTATCCGTTTTATCCGCTAAAAGATGATTCGTTCTCGGTGCAAATCTAGTAAGGGGTCCCCCGAGAACGGTCTCCTTTAGGTTTTCCCTCCTGAGAAGGAACTCGAAAAGTGGCTATCTGGTAAGCCAGTTTGGTGTAGTTTACTTATTTCTATATGCTGTTGCTTATCTATGGTGTTTCGTTATGTCGGGAAATCGATTAAGAGCTGCCACCACCAACTAGGATCACACCCTTCTTCTTACTATAGTCCCGTATTCCAACGAAGTTATAGAGCTGCGACAGACCATGCCCAGGAAAGCGCTGGATGTTGTCTTATCGTGAGCTGCACATGAAAGAAATCTACCCCAGGGAAAATCGCCTACCCCAACCCGTATCACCTGTCACCTGTTGTCCCGTTGATCATCGACTTGCTCGAGCGGGCTCCAGCAGCGCCTCCATTCGTCCCTGTCGCGTGCCAGAGTGCTTCAATGGATTCTCCTCGCTCGAGGGACACGAAGAGCGTCATAGCGATCGTTCAGGGCTTTCACGAAGAAGTCCGACCAACGCGTTAGTGGGCGTCCTGGTGTTCTCCTGACATCCAGCGGAATCCAGTCGGTGACGGCTCTCGTCCAGCGGGTGTCTGCGAAGCGCATTACGTGGTCGGCCCACCTAATTTTCGACAACTTGGCCCACGCGACAGCGTCTCTGATCTCCGAACGTCGGCGAAGCTAGGAACTCCGGAGGCCTTCTCTCACTTGCGTGAGTCGTGTCACTCCGAGCATCGTCCTCTCAATTCCACGCTGCGCGACGCTGATCGCGTGTTCATCCTGCTTTCGTATGGCCCAGGTCTCTGAGGCGTATGTTAGAGCAGGAAGAACAGTGGAGTCGAATAGGTGGGCACAGAGTCTGACGTTCTTCGTCCTCTTCACGACTTCTTCGACGCTCTTGAAAGCTCCCAAGCCGCTCGTTTCCTCCTGCTCAGCTCTGGCGCTAGGTCGTTGGCCATATTGACTTCGCGACCCAGATAGACGTAGCTGGAGCATCCCGAGATGTTCGTTCCGTTGAGCGAGAATGGGGCATCAGAAACTTGTCCGTTCTTCATGAACATCGTCTTCGTAAGATTCAGCTGCAGTCCAACGTTCCCACATACACGATCGAAGACGGCCGGCATTCGCTCCGCCTGGCTGATGCTCGGTGTTATGAGCACGATGTCGTCAACGAAGCGAAGATGATGTAGTTGCTGGCCGTCGACCTTCACTCCCATGTCTTCCCATTCTAGTTCGCGCATGACGTTTTTAAGGGTGGCGCTGAAGAGCTTCTGGGATATGGTATCTTCCTGCCGAACCCCTCTCTTTACGTCAATGAGGACGTCGTTGTAGAATGGTGAGATCTTGGTCGTGAATCCACTGTACAGCTCTTGAAGGACTCTGATGTACTGAGTAGGAACGCCCTGGGTGAGCAGGGCTTCCATGACCGCTTCAGTCTCGACGTAGTCGAATGCCTTCTTCAGGTCGATGAAAGTAAGGCACAGCGGCAGCTTGTACTCTCGCGACACTTCGATGAGCTTCGTAATGGTGTGTATGTGGTCGATCGTGCTGAATCCTCTCCGAAATCCTGCTTGCTCGCATGTCTGTCCTTCGTCCAGCGTTCTGCTGATCCTATTCAGGATAACTCGAGTGAGCAGCTTGTAGACTACGGACAGCAGGCAGATCGGGCGAATGTCGTGCAAGTCTCCCCTCTTGTACAGCAAGACGGTCCTGCTGGTCTTCCACTGAGGTGGAACCTTGCACTACGACAGGTATCGTGTGAAGAGCCGCGCCAGGGTGTTGATGAGCGCTGGCGGGAGGTACTTCAGGTGTTCGGGTCTGATCCTGCCGGGACCGGGTGCTGTACGTTTCTTCACCTTCACCCAACCCGTATAGCGTCAAGAATTACTTTGCGTGATAGACTGCATTCCCAACTATCGTGTTTTGATGTTATCAATGTTTATGATGTTTCTTTGCCTTGAGGTTGTTAGGTGGAACGGATCTATCCTAGTCCGGGGGAGCCACATAACTAAAAAGTAGGCAACCAAATTAATTGAAACTTACCGAGCGGCTCCTAGAGATAGAGCTGGAACCTTAAAGAAACCGAAAACGAGCTCACAAACGAAAAAAATAAAAAATCGCCGCGGTTTACAACCGTCTCGGCGGACAAAGAGCGACGGAATGGAGGCATGCCGCGTGCTAGCCCCCGGCTGACATGTCATAACCAGGATCTAACATGGTGAGGAGGGCACATAACTTACCTGCTTGCAACCGCAACAAATGTAATTTTTTCGTTTTTTTTTTTCTTTATGACTTTTCTTGTTGGGTCTCATGTTGTTCTGTAGGAGCCGCTCGGTAAGTATCAAGTGGATTTGTTACATATAATGCTTTTGACTTATGTGGCCCCCCGGACTAGGATAGATCCGGTGGAACTATTTATTGGCCTGACGTTTCGACCGTCTCGTCTCTTCATAGGCCTAAAAACGGCTCGAGGTTTTATCTTTACAACCCACCCGACCAAGCGCCTCACCCGCGCTAGCCTTTTCGACCTAAAGCCGGAAATACAATGCGAAAACCTGAAAGGTGAAGGGAATAAAACCTCGAATCATTTTTAGGTCTCTGAAGCGACGAGACGGTCAAACGTCAGGCCAATAAATATTAGGTTGTCCCATAAGTCTTCGCCGTTTTTTAAACGATTCACTGCAAATTTCGCCGGCGGTCTCTTGCATAGCGCTGCATAGCTTTCGAAAGAGAATGATTTGCTCTATCAGAACATTTATTGCGCTTCTTTTTTCATCATGAATTTTGTCAATTTTTAGGTCCGTGAAGTGAAAAGTGAAAAAGTGAAAAAGTAGCCATTTGCGCACTTGTCCTCTCCGCTTCAGTTTGCATTTTTTGGGCAGTTTTTTATAGAATTTGGAAGAAAATGTTCTGTACTACAAGAATATGTGTTAGTGCTATTCGCTCATTTGTCCTTTATTGGTTTTTAGGTCATCAAATTGGGAAGTCCGAAGGAGGATGGTTATTTTTGCCGACAGCTCCTGCTCTGTGGTTGGACTTTTTGGGTTGGTGTTGTATGTCGTTCGAAAGAGAATGTATCGCTCTATAAGAATATGTGTCGCGTTTATTGATTTCTATTGAATTTCAACAAAATGCCAAAAAGAGAAAAATCGTCTTCACCAACAACTCCTTCTCCTTCTTCAGTTGTTGATATTCGATAGAAATCAGCGTGAGCCAATAAACGCGACACTAATTCTTACTGAGCAAGACATCTTCTTCCAAACGACATATAACACCGAGCAAAAAGTCCAACCACAGAACCGGAGTTTTGGTAAAGATTCGGACGGAGAAGTCGGACGTCCCAATTTGATGACCTAAAAATCAATAAAGGACAAACGAGCAAATAGCACTAACACATATTCTTGTAGTACAGAACATTGTCTTCCAAACGCTTTAAAAAACTGCGCAAAAAATTACAAACCTAAGCGGAGAGGACAAGTGCGCAAATGGCTACTTTTTCATTTTTTCACTTTTCACTTCAACGACCTAAAAATTGACAAAACTCATGATAGAAAAAGAAATGCAATACATGCTCTGATAGAGCAAATCATTCTCTTTCGAAAGCTACGCAGCGCTATGCAAGAGACCGCCGGCGAAGTCTGCAGTGAGTCGTTGAAAAAACGGCGGGGACTTATGGGACAACCTAATAGTTCCACCTAACAACCTCGAGGCACAGAAACATCTTAAACGTTGATAACGCCAATGCCGAGGTTTCAAGACGAAAGGGCATGGAGTTCATCGTGTTTTGTTTTAATATCATTACAGACACTGAAAGCAAAATATTTTAGGTGTGGTCGGTGCAGCTGCTTCAACACAACAGGTTTGGATTATTATGGATCTACTATAGTCGGGATGCTGTCATGCGAGAAGCAATGCCTTTACTCAAATCAATAAGCTTTACGATGAATTTGTATAAACAAAAATACAGTAGAAACCTAAACGGCATTTAAGAGTGGCTTAGTCGTTTATACCATTTTTACATCAAAATGGACACTCTTCCAAACAAACTTAAACAACTGCCTCTGATATCAAAGAGAACGTTTTCCAAGTAAAGCTTGTAGGTTACAGACAACAGACTCTCCAAAATGGTTGGATACTTTTTTGTTCAATGAAAATGTGGTATAATATTTTTGCAATTTTTTTAGTTCGACTGCTTGAATAAGTATAATAATTTATAAAATTATATTTTTTAAAGAGAAAGTAATAAATTAAATTTTGTATTAGAGCGCAACAAAGGAGCAATCATTTAATGATGAGATTGTCGCTATCTGCACTCGAAAAGTTCATCGTGAATTTTATTTGATTGTGTAAATGCTGCTTACATGATGATAAATGAAGACACGTGTGCTCTTTGTAGTTGTTTTTGCTTTATCGTTCACAACTGTGAAGCTCTATACTTTGATGTCAACGGAACAAAAATCGCGACGGCTTGGACGAGGGCATGGCGCACTACAAATGCCCGCTTTCCTGCTTTTCGAAAACAAGCTTTAAACCATTATTTTCCTTAAAAGTGGGAACTTTATAAAATTTCAAAGAATTTTTTCGCCCATTGGGTAGCGGAATTAAAACTTCAGAGAGTCATATTGAGATTTTCCTTGAAAAAAATTTCCCTAATCTTTTGGGTTATCTCTGAGATTTTAAAAAGAATTCTTTTTGATTTGGAAGATTTTCGGTTTGATTTCAAAAGCGGCAGGTTTGTTTAGAAGAGTGTCCAATTTGATGATTGACCGTCAAGTGTTCAATTTGATTTGAAAAGTGTGAAAATGGTATATACAATTTTTACGCCAAGTTGGATACCCTTCTAAACAAGGCTAACGTTTTTGAAATCAAACTGAACTGAGTCTTTCATTTCAAAACCAGTTCTTTCTAGAAAACCAGAGACTGTACAAAAAGATTAGATTTTCTTCACTCCTCGCAATGTGTGCGTGGAAGATCCAATGCTCAAACCTAATCAACAATTGCCCGGTACTGAGACTGCTTGAATATTAGGCGCCTTGAAATGCTCTCGTTTCTCGAATTGTTCCGAATAATCTTAAATCACTACCGCACCTTGAGATGGTTTCAACTACGCGAACGCGGTTGTGACATGCAATTTTATGACTTAATCACTTCCAGTGCAAAACGGAGCAGCACGCAAAGACTCCTTTGCGTGCTGCTTTTTCGTCGGATGATCCTCCTGCTTATCTAAAAACCTATAAATTGGCTTCAAATAGGATGAATGTAGTCTATAGTACAATGGTACTGCACATTTAATGGGCTGGCTCCCTGAGGTTCCGACGCTTGAGTGGGACCATCCCTCAAGCCACATAGAATCGCCCCGTTTCTTTCCGTGAGCTTCTGGAATGCCATTTTCTTCCTCCCGCAATTGTCGTTTTCCGTGTGAAGTCATAGATGTTCCTAGGTCCGTTTATGAATACAGTCACAGGTGTCCAGCGCAGGATTTTTGTGTATATGACTCTAAGGCCTTTGTTATACCACCGCTCACCCCGAGCGACGCCCAGTGATATGCCCCTATAACAAAGGCCAAGGTGCGTTCAGCAATAATCTTGGTCCCTCATCCTCTGGTTTTGACCCGAATCAATTCATTACGCATATTTATCTGCGATATTAACAAAGCACGGAACGACGTGCCGGAACGTAACACGGCACAACAGGTAACGTGTCGGCAACGCATAATAGGAGATCACTGAGCACAGGAGTGGGAGGAATGCCGGCGTGGTTAATGGAAGGAGCAGAAGCACGGCGGTGAAGAGACTACTCGTGTCCCTGGGTGCAGCCGCACGTCCCTCGACCGTCCGGGTTTCCATCCTTGAGAGTCCTCTGTCCTCGTCTATATAAGCCCGTCCTCCGCAGCGTGTCCTTGTCTAAGACAGAGAAAGGCAAGGGACAGCGAAGTTTCGAACGAGACGGCCAACAAGGGGGAAGGAAAAGCAGGGAGTACTTTCATGGTAAAACGACACTCACTACGCAGATTCCTCCTTCACAGTTCCAATTTATAGTTAGAATTTTCTTGATCGCTTGTCAGCACAGTGCTGTTGACTAAACGACACCACCTTAGCCTTTTGGCTGCAAGCGCTCAACTTTCTTTTAACGCACCAGTCAACGTGCGTGACATGCACTAAGCTGTACTAGCTTGCCAGATCAGTTCAATCATCAATCTGCGATTGTTGACCCAAAGTGTTTGAAAACGTGGGTACATGGAAGTTCAGTGCCGTCAACGCTGACGTTGTCGTCACACGTTAGGTACCCTCTTGACGTTTTATCTGATGCTGAGTCAAAACCGCTCTAAACTGTCGCACCAAACCTGCGCGTGCCGCACGAGATCACCTTTATCTTCGGTCAGTCATGAGCACAAACATACAACATACAAGATACTGGCTTTTAAAGCGCTCGTTTAATGGCAACTACAAGGAGGATTGGGGAAAGCACGGAACCCTGGTGCGCACCAAGCGAGATGGGAAACTCAATTGAGGTTCCTGCTGCGGCTCTACTCTTTGAGAAAGAGTAGAACACTCGCACGAACACTATAGGTTCCTTAGCTACGTTGGGCTGTCGTAAGGCATAACCTGACGTGGTGCGCAATCTAAGGCCTTCTGCAAGTCGAGGAAAGTTATATGCAACAGCTTCTGCTTCTCGTGATACTTTTCAACGAGGAGGAGGGCAGCGTGCATAGCATCAATGGCTTCACAACCAGACGCAAAGCTGCACTCATCGTCGGAGAGCAGGACGATCTCGCGAATTCGTCTATCGAGGACTCGCTCAAGGAGCTCTATGTTAGGCGAAACAAACGAGTCCCATTGTAACAGCTAAGTAGTTACCTTCTTCCTTCATTGGAATCCTCATATCCTAATGCCAGTATTCAAGTATAAGCCGCACAACAGTGTATCAGAGCTTCGATCGACAAATCATCCGCTAGGTTGACAGGATCAGTCAGTTTGTCAATCATAATCATCTTTAGAGCCGCTTCTGTTTCATCCACGACACGTTTATACACTGCGTTCAAAAAAGATAGGTCACCCTTGATTTTCTTGTTTCTGCACGAAATTCGGTTGCAGTCGATTCCAAAACTGTATCAGTGTGAAATGTATCAGTGAGTTGAGCATAGCAAAAAACGTAGGAGTAAAAGACTTGAGAGGAATCTGCAATGACTGCATGAAATGAGAAAGGATTGCTTGAAAGCACTCAACTCGAAGTTGTTCAAAAAAGATAGGTTTACCGTCTAAAAAGACACGGCTAGAAAGGCAGGTTAGTTGCAATTACTTTGTTAGTCAATACTCCTCCTAGCAAAGTGTTTACAGTAAAATGGGCCGCGGTTCGATGCTATCAACTGAAGAACAAGCTCAAATCAAGGCACTCAGTGAAGCAGGACTAAGCCACCGCCGAATTTCGACGCAGCTGAAGCGATTGGAGAATGTGATCAGCAAATTCTTAAGGAATCCTGATCAATATGGGATGAAGAAGCCGTCCCAAGATTCCTTCCTCCCGAGATGAGAGACAAATCGTGCGTATGGTGTCCAATGCATCGGTCAGCCTGGAGCGGGTGGAAAGAGCCTTACTAAGAAAGTCGCGAGAGGAACTGTCCGAAATTGCCTAATACGAAACGGCAACATTCTACACACTCAACTCAATTCCGCCCCATCTTTGACTGCAGCACACAAGAAGAATAGGCTGGAATTGGTCTCCAACAACAAAAGCCGTCTTTGGACTAAGGCAAATTTTTATCCTCGTTAGATGTTACGTTAACTATTCCAATTTTTTATCATTCAGGTGATTTTTTCTGACAAAAAGGCGCTTCATTCTCGATGGGTCCGATGGAAGGCGGTACTATTGGCACGATTTGCGCAAAGAGAAGTTGTTTTTTCCAAGGAGGAATTTTGGAGGCGGTACAGAGATGGTGTGGGCAGCATTTCACGCAGGAGGGAAAGTCGCTATTGCATTTACGTCAGCAAGTATGGACTCCCAAGAATACCAACAAGTGCTGCAAAACCACTTGCTTCCATTCCTTCAGGAAAATGCCGACCAGAATTGGATCTTCCAGCAAGACAACGCCTCTGTACACGCTAGCAGGTCTACAAAGGATTTCCACAGAGCCCATTCAATTAAAGTTCTCGACTGGCCGGCATGTTATCCAGACCTCAATCCGATGGAGAGCATTTGGGGGCACCTGGTAAGAAGAATATACAAGGAGAACAGAACGTACTCGTCTGTCGAAAGACTTAGGATGGCGATTCTTCGAGCCTGGAACGACCTCCCCATTCCAACTCTGGAAAATCATGTTGCCTCGATGCCAACACGACTCACTGATGTAGCAATGAATTGCGGAGGACCAATTCATTACTAGTGATCACTGATGGTTTTATGTCTTTTCAATGAAGCTGTTGTTTCCTGGTGAGCCTATCTTTTTTGCTTCCTCATTTCTTGCAGTCATTGCAGACTTCGCTCAAGTTTTTTGCTCTTTTATTTTTTGCTATGCACAATTCACTGAAGCAGTTTGGAATCGACTACAACCGAACTTCGTGCAGAAACAAGAAAATCAAGGGTGAACCTATCTTTTTTGAACGCAGTGTATCCTCTCGGTGGGGCTGTGTATAGGAATCGGCGGGAGGAATGAACGGAGAAAAATTAGCAGTTGAGATTTCATCAAAATAATTGCACCATCGCTTTGTTGGCTCCGTGCAATTCGGAAGAGGCTACCTTATACAGATATTCTGAGTGTTTATAATTCACTTGTCCGAACTAAATACTATGCTTTCAGAAACAGCAGTCTGATGCATGTGTGCGCTGCTTCCAGTCAAATTGTGTGCGCATTAAACTTCGTCAGTGCGGTCATGTGTGTTGTGTTGCTTGCATCTTGGATCATCTAAAGGTAGCCTATCAGCTCAATAATAGAATTTATGATTATGAAGGTTTGTTAACACCAATAGCTCAATATAAAAACACCAACCAATAAATTCAAAATCTTGTTGGAAATGGACAAACGATATGGTTAAAATAATATAGTATTTAGTAGAATACTCTGCGAGGAATCAGTTTGCCTGGCGGTTGCAAATGTGGTCGCATAGACCTAGAAAAAAGAGCAATCCTTCCCCGAGAAGCGATAAGGTTAAGAGCAAGGACGCGAGCAGCGAACATTTTCGGCGGTTCACAGGAAAGATGGAGTGAAGTCGTCCCTTGAGCATTGTTAAACATATAATTCGGTATGGTGTCAGCTGATGTCTTGCCCGAGATATCGGCGCCCGTTCAGCGCATGTCTTTATATTTACATGATCGTGTGGAAACGGCGATTGAAACTACAAATTCAATGCCTGTCAGCATCTCGATAGTGTCTAGAAAAGATGGTTAAGCCACAAGAGCATCGCAGAAAAGACTCCAGAAACGGTGAATGCACAATGTGGTAAGATTCTCTACCACTGAGCAATCGCTTTACAAAAAAGGCACACGGTTGTGGTGGCGAAGTAAGTAAGTTGGGAGCAGGCAGGAAAAAGACGTTACGAAACTGAAAACCGTCTGAGTGAAGATCGAAATAACAACTGCGAAATACAGTTACCGTAAAAAAAATATACCATATGAGGTTTATAATAACCTTACGCATTTGGATGTTTCATTATAAACAATTATTGCACTGTAATATAACGTGATTCATGCATTGATTCATACACGGAAGGTTAGCTTTTTTTTTATAATACATGTTTCTTTTCAGTACTGGATTAGGGATAAAGCAAAGGCGCGCATAAAATGCGTTAAGCCTTCTTGCCCAGTTCGAATACATGAGAACGATATCAACGCCGTATTAGACGAACAAGAAGTAAGCTAAATATCATTTGCTTAATAATGTTGCTTGTATGTTGTGAGCTAACTAGCTGATGTAAAATTTCGTTTGAGAATAACGCTAACTTAGCCATTGTAAGGGTGCGGCAAAATAACGGTTTGAAGTTTTTTATCATAGCTGAAAGACGGTTGAAAATTTCGATGAACAATCAATAAATAACAACAACATACACTTACAGTAACATCATGTCCAATCAGTTTCGAAGTGGCCTCCCTTGGCGCAAAAGCAGAGTGTCAAACGTTTTCCGAAGTTTTCTGCTATGTGCTTCAGGTCGTTAGGAGACAAACGGTCCCACTCTCAGCGCAAGGATTGCTTCAAGGTATCGTCTTGCACAGGCCTTAGACTCCAAAATCGACCACTCGCTGTAGTCCATCGGGTTCAGGTCTGGAGAGTTTGGGGGCCATTCCTCAGATGTTATAAAGTCGGGGAAGTAGGACTTGCACAACACCTTCATGTTTTTTTGCTCCATGCGCTGGCACAGAGTGCGGTCGAAACGTCCAATGCATGTTGTCGAAGTGCTGTCGAGCCAAACGAAGGACACAGCCTCAAGAATGTTTTGCTGGTATACATCTTGGTCAATTTTCACTTCTGGTCCACGAAGTACAAGGGTGTCTTGCCGCTGGCGCAAACTCCACCCCATACCATGACCGATTGTGGGTTTTGGCAGTGTTCAACGATGGAGAACGATGGAGCAATTATGGACCAGATCCTATCATTTTGGCGATTGTGCGCCTGCTCTACGGTGAACAGCTTCTCATCTGTAAAGAGTATCCGTTCCCATCCTTGACCTGCGGACTGCATCTTTAGTTGGCACATCGAAAGAGCCGTTGGCGCTTGTTCTTGTCCGTTAGAAATTGAAGTTTTTGGGTCCTGTGGGGCTTCAAACCTAGTTCGTCTTTGGCTATACGACGTACTGAAGAGAGACTGACACCGATGTATCGAGCGATTTTCCTCATGGAAGCGTTCGGATTTCAACTCGCTTCTTGATGATTTTTCGTGTTCGGGACTTCGTGCGGGACGGCGCGCTTTCGTCTTCGGCCTGGACGGTTACCTTCATGGCCCAGCTCCTTGTATCGGTTTATTGCTTTGGAAACAGTCGTTTTAGCGACACCGAGCAAACGAACGAAGTCACTCTGACGCATTCCTCAACGATGGAGTTTCAAAAATGCGGCTGTTTGGTTTGACATCATCAGAAACGGTCGACGGCTCCAAATTGAACTCGGAGGAAACTAATCGGTACAAAAAGATGTGGCGAAACAATTGGCGCCATTGCCGTAGTGTTGCGGTTTGATGCGTTTGCACTTATTGGAGTTTGTAAGTACAGGAGAGATCAAACTGTAGGACACAAATCTATTATTAAACTGTATTGAGTCATGTATCGCGATAAACGCAATCACTGAGAACCGGACAAGACCGACAATCGTAAAACCTAGGTGTTATACTAACCTCTTTAAATAGTGTTTGCTTTTCTTACCTCTTGCACCGTTTCTATGTTTGAATGCCTCCCTATGAGAGGAAGTCGGTGCCAGTCGAATAGGGAGGGGGGGGGGGGGGGCAGCGGCTAACACTGTTCAAGTTGCAATAGAAATATGGAAATACCTCACATTTTATTAGGAAAATTAGGTGCTCCACTTCTAAGCTTCCACATAGTTCTAAGCGCAGGCGGTATATTTAGTATACCAAATATTCTCTGAAAATTATTCTTTAGTCGCATCTCAGCATGAAATCGGAGATTACATCACGCGATTGCGAATATTCTTGGAGGCGGAAGGTATGGTTAACTGATGAAGGTGTAATTCAGAGCCCACAATGGCAGCGAAGAGAAAAAAGCAACCAATCTAAAAGACGAATTCCAACTAGGCTCAGCCTTGCCTGCGGCATGTCTTCGTATCGCCACAGTAAAGTAGTCGACACGCACTCGTCCAGGTCAAGAAAGCGGCTTAACAGCGGGCACTGTGCTGACCAGAGTTCACTGATTAGAGTGGTAGTAGTAGTTGCCATGGATCCCTTTCCCCCATTCGATTAGGGCCAAAAAGTTCTCTTCTTAATAGCGTGCCATGCGATGCAGGTCAAAACGACAACTGTCGCATAGTTGAACCGTCACTTTTTTCTTCACCATCTTGTACTTCGTTTGTGTGAACATTTATCCCACTTCGTTCCATATTTTTTTGAACTATTTGTGTTGCTCCGCCCGAAGGCGAAGAATGATCTACAAGTGAACACTATTTACACAATGTATAACACGAAATAACAATTTTAGAAATTGTTTATAAGTATCACTGATTTTAAATAAAATGGCACAAATAATATGTGTTAGTGTTATACAGTGTTTGTGTTAGTGTTATGTGTTATGTGTTAGTTGTCCATCGCTCTTCGCTAGCGAAGGCGATGGACAACTAACACAATTGGGGAAGGGACGGCATCAGACGTTGTGGAGGGGCAGACGCCTGTAGCAGTTGTCCGATCCACCGCTAGCGAAGCCTCGCTAGCGGGGTGTCATACTTTTGAGCGATACGGCATCGCTACCGATGCGGCCGCGTCGCTGAGCTGAGCAGAGCGTCGGCCAGCATTGGTAGCGATGCTACGGCGCAGCTGCACACAACGCTATTAACTGCGCGCCTATTCGCTAGCGAAGAGACTTCGCTCATCGCTCCGTTCGTAGCCTTCGCTCGGGGTGAGCGAAGGTATGACATAGGCCTAATATATGATACCACGTGTTAGATAAGCTGCCTTAGAGCCTTACGGTAAAATGATCGGCTCGAAAACAAGATGGTTCAAACTAAAATCCAGCACTCTCCTGCGTGGGTAACCAGTAATGAAGTAACCACGATCTCTATACTATCGTAATGAAGAAGAACGTTGTTTTCTCTAAGCCTCTGCTTTTTTCAGGATGGGTTAAACTTGTTTATGCCTTTGGATCACCGTCAGTGGCTTCAGTATTATCACAACAAAGACGTTATTTACTACGCTTTTGGTGGCAACGAATACGTTAAACAATGCCCTCTCTGCAAGGTTTTTTATCGTAGTTTTTTAAATATTAAATAGATTTTAAATAAAAATATTAAAAAGCACTCAACAACATTTTATTTTCCTTTCATAGGAGAAATCAGCCGCATAGTTTTTTATCATCAATTCACGGTGTTCTTTGGCCCAGTAGGGGAGCCGGCTGTTACGTGTACGGATCCATTTGGTTCGGATCGAGTTCAGGTCAACCAGCCTTTTCATTTCTATGTCCTCGCTGAATTGGTAGCGGACGTGTTTAAAAACGATAAACAACTTATTTTTTGGCCCTAGGTCAACCAACGCAGGTCAAATATGCTCTCAAATTGCATCCACGATATTCAGTTGAAGTGAATTACGTGGAGAAGGCAGGAAGTGACTGAATGACGCAAACGTTAATCATTTTTGTTAACTCATCTAAGGGTAGAATATGTGGGGACAAAATGACATTTCACACAATGAAATTGTTATAAAATTTGTACACCTCCAATGTCAATAACTACTGAGACTTCTAAATAACTTGAAAACGGAAATCATATGAAGTGTAAGTCCGGTATTGGAACTCTACTATTAGGGTGTGCAGAAAGTTTTGCAATAATTGAGTGATTTTATTCAACAAGTAATGACAACAATAGAAACGATGGATCACACTAATCGCAGTAGTCGCCATCTGTAGCCACGACCTTCTTCCAGCGATCGAGCAGAGCAGCGATCCCGTCTCTACAGAACGAAGAGGAACGTGAAGCGATCCAATTCTCCACCGCGCGTTTGATGTCGTTACGATCGTTGAAGCTCTTGCCTGCACAGAGAGCTTGAAGGCTCCTGAAGGCATGATAATGACAGGGGCTAAGGTGTTGAGAGCACGGCGGGTGTGGTAGCCATCTGATACCCAGCCTGCGCAGCTCGTATTGTGTTGCCTTCGCAAGATGTAGAGTTTTCACCACGCCGTTTCCAGGATGTTAGCTCGGTATCCGCCTCTAGCAAGGATCGCTCAAACAGTTGAAAAAAGGAGTACCTGTAGCCCTGCTTATTTTCCTTAAACTCTGTGCTGGATTACTCTGCACGCAGGCCAGAACAGGAATGGTTTTTGAAGAGTGCAGACGTCCATAGCGGGAGGATTCCTACAAGGAAAAGTCGCCCTCTTCGAATCGCTTTTACCATCTGTTGCAGGTAGTGTACGACGGGGCATGGCTGGCCACCGGCGACACCAACTCACGTTGAGCTTGAGCTGCAGAGCGGCAAGAACGGTAACAATGAAGCAATAGACGGTGTTAGTTGTGACGATCCGACATGGCTTCTACTCAGCGATAGCGACGGTTTCAAACAATTACTGGATGGTGCTTATATATACTGACTTTCCCGCTTAATATGGTGTCAAAACCATGTCATCAATTTGGCGCGTTAGCGTGCTACTTTCGTTCAAAGAAAGATACCCAAAAAAGCAAAATTTTCTGCACACCCTAATACTCAGATTTGTAGATTTAACAGAGCTAGAGAAGGTTCTTCAACTTCTTGTTTTGCGCATTTTTGTATTGCTTATTTATTATGTCTCTAACAGTTTCGAAATTTTCGCTTTTCTATTTCTCCTTTTCCCTGGAATGAGTAAAACCACGTCATAATAAATAAGCGCAAAGATCCCGAGGAAACTGAATTTCAAATATATCCGTTGTTTCAGTCAATGTACACCGAAAGGGAGGGATGTAGTTACGTAACATGCGCTAACTTGCGCTGTCGTACACGATTTTGTTGGCAGTGTGGCGAACCCATCGAGAGTATACTGCATTTTACAGGTGGGCTTGACATTACCATCTTAAGCGACCAAAGGGCATCTGTTCAGTAGTTGCTCAACTCGCCGCCAAACTCGCCGGCATCGTCTAGATGCAATCAACGAATATTCAAACAACCGCCTACAACTCCCTCCCTCCTCTTCCCAGACTCCCGATGTCGTAAAATAAAATCAATGTTTAGAGCGGCCGAAATGGAAAGCTACGCGATTTTTACTTCACTGTTCACCAAAGACTCCGGCGTTTTCGGTTGAATTCCTAGTTTCGCACGGTGTCTCACAGTAGCCGTTTGCATTCAGGCTCTTCTGCTTCTCGTATCCCATCTGCATATGTGGCCATCCATTTTTAGCCTTCTTTAAGTTCCTTTCTAGCGATGATTTGTTTTTACGTTTCGTTAACATGGAATGCTCTCTACCGCATCCCAGGATGAAATGTCGAGAAGTTGTCCACCCCTCCCCCTCCCAAACGCACTTCCCGTTCGCGGACATATTGAGGACATTCTCGTGGGAGTATACCACAGGCCTAAGACACGTCTGGGACGACACAGATGAGGAATTTTATTGTGCCAAACTATGGTTAACCACGGATATACTAATAAATCTTGATCCAGCTACTAACCCGCGGGGTTTATTAATATTAGGTTGCCCCATAAGTCCGCGCCATTTTATTCAACGATCCATTGCGGATTTCGCCGGCGGTATCTTGCATAGCGATGTACAGCTCTCGAAAGAAAATGATTTGCTCTATCAGAGCGTGTATTGCATTTTTTCATCCAGTTTTGTCAATTTGAGGTAGCTAAAGTGAAAAGTGAAAGAGTGAAAAGTGGCCATCCGCGGCAGTTGCTTCTCTCCGCTTAGGTTTGATATTTTTTGCGCAGCTTTTTATAGAATTTGGAAGACAATGTTCTGTACTGCAAAAATACATGTAGGTGCTATTTGCTCCTTTGCCCTTAGTGATTTTTAGGTCATCAAATTGGTACATCCGAAGGAGATTTATACTTACCGACAGCTCCTGCTCTGTGGTTGTGCTTTTTTGCTTGGCGTTATATGTCGTTCGAAAGAGGATGTCCTGCTCAATAAGAAGGTGTGTCGCGTTTGTTGGCTCATGCTGATTTCTGTCGAATATCAACAACTGAACAAGGAAAAGGAGTTGTTGGTGAAGATGATTTTCTCTTTTTGGAATTTTGGTGATATTCGACACAAATCAGCATCAGTGAATAAACGCAACACAAATTCTTATTAAGCAGAACATCCTCTTCCGAACGACATATAATGCCAAACAAAAAAGTCTAACCACAGAGCAGGAGCTGTCGGTAAAAATTTGGATGGAAAAGGAAGGACGTCCTAATTTGATGACCTGAAAATCTATAAAGGATAAGTGAGCAAATAGGACCAACACGAATTCTTGTAGTACAGAACATTGTCTTCCAAATGCTATGAAAAACTGTGCTATGAAAATTTCAAACCTAACGGAAGGAACAAGTGCGCAGATGGCCACTTATTTACTTTTTCACTTTTCATTTTAAGAACCTGAAAAATGACAAAATTCTGGATGAAAAAATGCAATACATGCGCTGATAGAGCAAATCATTAGAGCAATTAAGTCAAATTTCTTTACATATAGAAACCTTCGGGAGTACAACAAGTTACTTAGTGAAGAGGAAGATATCCTAGGACTGTCTCTTCAAGCTTTTCAAAATCTTATTGAAAAAATGCTTGCTTGATGCTTGAATCTTATTGAAAAAATGCTTGATTAAATTTGTTGGATCCTACTCTGTTCAGATTTGTTTTTTAATCAGTTGCAGTTGCTTATTTTACTCCATCAAGGCTACGTAAATTCTCTTTTCTTCTCTCCACCTCCTCTTACTGCTTTTTCTAAGTGTTACTGTTTGTCTGATGTCTATCTCTGACATGTCCTTTTTCGATCGATTATCACGTGTATTTATGTTACACGTCAATAAATAGATACAATACCGCTCGCGCCGCACGGTCAAAAGTGGGCGAAAAAACGCAAAAATAGCGTCGCAAAGCGTCGCATGCTCATAACTCCTTCAGTTTTAGGTATTTTGAATAAATGTTGGTACCATTCGATTTGCCTCTTCGAGATCTACCCAAACATGTGTAAAACATTACCGGAACACCCGTATTTTCGCCGTGGGTGATCCAAAATTGGCTGGACGGGTGATTAGAGCAGCTTATTTCCCAGGATATGCGTGCTTTCGGAGTATCTCGAAGATGGCGTACGTCGCCAGTGCTGTGTCATGTCAGGAATGCCCCGAGAGTGCGCCGTGCACAATCCACACAGAACCTAACCTATCAATCGAGTGGGCGAGCGCATGTCCCCTGCGCTTCTATCTTCTCTCACTGGGAACTGCGATGTTTTCAAGACTATTTCGAGCCGTTTGGAGAATGTTATCAGAAATTCCCCGCCACTCCACTCAGGATTAGCTCCAATCTGTCTCAGCGAAACTTTGGTGTGCGCCGTGAACATAGAGAATCGAACCTTTCAATCGAGGGGGGGGGACAGCTTGTAGACTGATCGTTTGGGCAGTTTTATCAGACATTTCTTGCCGCCCAACTCAGGAATATCTCCAAGGCTGTCCAGCGAGCCTTTGGAGTGCGCCATGAACATGCATACAGAATCAAACCTTTCAATCGAGGGGGTGGCGACCGCTCGCAAATTGCACGCGCGGGCGTCTTCGGAGCACAATAGCTCTGTCAAGTTGGAACCTTTCAGGTTGCAGCTTGTAGGTCTTGTAGGCAGTCGAACGGTCTGCTAGCAAGCCAAGGCAGAATGGTTTAGCACAGGAGGGGGCAATGTTATAGGGGTGCGAAGATGCAGGTGAGGCTTGTGTGAAACATTTTTTCCGATTTCCGTGGACCACTGCGAGAAGACGCCACAAGCTAACGGCCTTAAAATGCGTACGCAAACAGAGCGCTTAAGGTACTTTACGACGACGTGCTCGTAGCTCCTCAGCTGCCCAAACTGCCTAGCCTCAGCTGCCGTTTTAGAGCGGCGAAACCTAGCGGTTAGAGTTTCTTGCGCTCCTACTTGCCCAGATTTGAGTCATCGACACTCGGAATGGCACCGTTCCGTTCAGCATGAAAAGCGCTATCGAACGGTATCAATTTCGACCGATTTTAGAATCATCAATTTTTTGACTGTTTAGCATCGAGGACGAGGCCGCGGCGGAAGGACGATGACGTCATCGAAAAATCGATGTCTTCGAGTTGGGCTATGCTTGACACCATGCGATAGAGCTTTTCATGCTGAATTGAATGGTGTCATTTAGAGTGGGAAAAACTGTAATCTGGAGCGAGTAACAGCGCGGAGAGCGTCTGCCGTTGTTGCGCTAAATTGCACGCGCGGACGTGTTCGGAGCACAATAACTCTGTCAAGTTCGAATCATTTCGGCTGCAGCTTGTGGGTCTTGTAGGTAGTAGAACGGTCTATAAGTACACTGAAGCAGAATGGCTTAGCTTAGGAGGGGGCAATGTTACAGCGGTACGAAAATGCAGGTGAGGCTTGCGTGACGCATTTCTTCCGATTTCGGTGGACCACTGCGAGAAGACACGGCGAGCTAACGGCCTCAAAATGCGTATACGGACAGACCACTTAAGGTACTTTACGGCGACGGGCTCAGAACTTCTCAGCTGCCTAAACTGCTTTAGTCCCATCTGCCGTTTTAGGGCGGCGGACTTAGCGGTCGACGTTTCCTGCACTCTTACTTGTCCATATTTGAGGTTTCGACACTCCCAATAACACCGTTTTGTTTATAACGAAAAGCTCTATCGAATGGTTTCACTCTCGACCAATTTCAAAAAAATCGATTTTTTGACAATATCGAGGACGTGGGCGCGCTAGGCCGAGCTGCGCGGATGATGACGTCATCGAAAACCGATATTTTCGAAATTGGCCAAATTTCCTCGTGCAAACTGCGTCCAAAATCGTCTAGGGGTTATTTGGGGCGCTGATTACGAATCCGACGTTCGTTTTTGAAAAGTCCGCGCACTTGAGCAGGTTACTTCCCGTTTGAGGGTGCTCAGGTCAAGATCACCGATCACCCTCAGTTATCGGTATGAGCGATCCCCTCCCGTAATCGTCCAAATGTACTTCGTCATCGTGTTCGGCACCCCGAATAAGTTCCCGACCCTACACGAATTTTGAACAAAATCGATGATCCTGACCAGACTACCATCCAGAAAAAATCCAAAACCTACCGAAGTCGACGGAATTTTTAAAAACGAACGTCGGATTCGTAATCAGCGCCCCAAATAACCCCCTAGACGATTTTGGACGAAGTTTGCACGAGGAAATTTGGCCAATTTCAAAAATACCGGTTTTCGATGACGTCACCGTCCGCGCAGATCGGCCTAAAGCACCCACGTCCTCGATATTGTCCAAAAATCGTTTTTTTTTTTTTGAAAATGGTCAGGAGTGACATCATTCGATAGAGCTTTTCGTTGTGAATAAAACGGTGCTACCGGGAGTGTCGAAAACCCAAATATGGACAAGTAAGAGTGCAGGAAACGTCGACCGCTAAGTCCGCCGCCCTAAAACGGCAGATGGTGCTAAAGCAGTTTAGGCAGCTGAGAAGTTCTGAGCCCGTCGCCGTAAAGTACCTTAATTGGTCTGTCCGTATACGCATTTTGAGGCCGTTAGCTCGCCGTGTCTTCTCGCAGTGGTCCACCGAAATCGGAAGAAATGCGTCACGCAAGCCTCACCTGCATCTTCGCACCCCTATAACATTGCCCCCTCCTGTGCTAAACCATTCTGCCTTGGTTTGCTAGCAGACCGTTCGACTGCCTACAAGACCTACAAGCTGCAACCTGAAAGGTTCCAACTTGACAGAGTTATTGTGCTCCGAAGACGCCCGCGCGTGCAATTTGCGAGCGGTCGCCACCCCCTCGATTGAAAGGTTTGATTCTGTATGCATGTTCATGGCGCACTCCAAAGGCTCGCTGGACAGCCTTGGAGATATTCCTGAGTTGGGCGGCAAGAAATGTCTGATAAAACTGCCCAAACGATCAGTCTACAAGCTGTCCCCCCCCCCCTCGATTGAAAGGTTCGATTCTCTATGTTCACCAAAGTTTCGCTGGGACAGATTGGAGCTAATCCTGAGTGGGGTGGCGGGGAATTTCTGATAACATTCTCCAAACGGCTCGAAATAGTCTTGAAAACATCGCAGTTCCCAGTGAGAGAAGATAGAAGCGCAGGGGACATGCGCTCGCCCACTCGATTGATAGGTTAGGTTCTGTGTGGATTGTGCACGGCGCACTCTCGAGGCATTCCTGGCATGACAGCACTGGCGACGTACGCCATCTTCGAGATACTCCGAAACCACGCATATCCTGGGAAATAAGCTGCTCTAATCACCCGTCCAGCCAATTTTGGATCACCCACGGCGAAAATACGGGTGTTCCGGTAAAGTTTTACACATGGTTGTGTAGATCTCGAAGAGACGAATCGAGTGGTACCAACCTTTATTCAAAAACTGAAGGAGTTATGAGCGTGCGACGCTTTGCGACGCCATGTTGGCGTTTTTTTCGCCCACTTTTGACCGTGCGGTGCGAGCGGTATTGTAAATAAATAAATCATTTTCTTTCGAGAGCTGTATGGCGCTATGCAAGAGACCGCCGGCGAAATCCGCAATGAATCGTTGAATAAAACGGTGGGGACTTATGACACAACCTAATACATCTTTAAGACAATACGTCAAAACTCCGAGAGATCTGCAACACAGAGCAATAACAGCATCAAAAACATGTGATAACAATGCTATTGACTAAAACAACTGCAAGAAAGGTGGTAACTTGTAGAAACGCGTAAAATAGCTATGAAAACGATAACGTACATTCTAAACGATTGGATAAATCTTAAATAGCTATCAGAACGACATGAAGTTTACAAATTTTGCTCAAAAAACACTATTCGTTCCAAGATAATTCTACATATGCTGTACCTACTTTTATACCACGAAAGGTGCTCTTGTGGGACGCGGAATGGACGGTCTCGGACGCAACAGAAGATATCGCCACGAAAAGGGCCTTCGTGGGACGCGGCTGGGTTCCTGAGTTGTTGTTACCTATCACATATTAGGTGCCCTTCAAAGCGACATCTTTTAAGCCACGTATTTTCTCGATTCTTTTTGCCACTCTCTTCAAACGCTCTCGCACAATACTTGTTGTTTATTTGAAAAAAAGTTTTTAACCTTTTCTTCAACACTATAGTTATAGTTATAGTTTATTACGCACGTTTAAGACATACGTTAAAAAACAAAAACAAAAAAAAACGACCGTAGATAAAAACGACACAGTACCCTAATGTTCAAGAAATTTAATTTCTGCAAAACGTTTAAATGACCGGAAAAAGCTAGCGGTAAGCGGAATGTCATGCTTAAGTGTAAGATAACAGGGCAACGCTCTGCACGTAAAGCAGTTCCATCTCAGGTTGGTCCTAGGTTTTCCACATGAATTTTTCTCCGAACTACTTCTGGTTTTTGAGGGAATCAATGAAAAAAATTTTGAATTGTCAATGTCTATGATCCTTGCGAGCGTTTTGAATCCGACACACACGTCCCTGAGCCTACGTCGAGACTGCAATGTATTCAGACGAAGATATTTATTTCTTATTTGTGCACTAGGTACTCTAGAATATAAAAAACTACCTGTACGAGGCAGAAGTTGCCTAGTGAAGTTATTTTGCACCTTTTCAATTTGCACACTTATTTCTTCTTATGCGGAGCAAACACTGTTGATTGTTGATGTTGAGAAGCCACACGAGATTGGTAAATCCGTTTATTGGGCGACGTTTCGGCAAAATCGCCTTCTTCAAGGGCCTAAATGAGACAGAACATTCACAAAGTTGAACGATCAAATCCCTCGACAAAGCTTTACAGGAAAGTCGACGAAGTACAACTCAGCAAACCAAAGGGATCAGGCAAAGAACCGACCTTAGGTGGATCCATAGAAGTGGACGATTGAAGAGACCACAAGCTAGGCAGTCGTTATTTTAGGTCGTGCCTGTGTTTTGGAGGTATTGGTTTATATAGGGCGGCGACTGCCCTCGCACTGACCCAGGTCAGACCGCGGCCAGACCTAAGTCGGCCCACAGAGTCCCAAAAACGGGGAAAGTTCGCTGGTGATCTCAAGACATTCCTCTTTCCGGTTAATTTTTGGGTTTTTAGAATGGATCGAAAAGGCCTCCAATGTCTTCCGCGCAGTAATGTCGGATTCCAAACCCAGAATTTTGACCGAAATTTCGAAATCTTCACCTGCATGCCTTTCAACCCGATGGGTGCCCAGTGGGGTGGAGAGCCGCCTTGGATTTGCCCTGCAAGTGTTCCCTATCCGAATGTAGAGGGGTCGCGCCGTCTCTCCAACGTATTGGTCGCCACAGGCGCAGCAAGAGATTAAGTGTTATAGATGGCCCCACTCTTGCTGCAGTCACCTGATTTCCCCAGGGCAAACTACACAGTTGGGGGTCACGCACTCTTGGTCGTATATGCAGTTCCTGACAAATTTCTTCAAATTTTCTTCAAATTGTCAGGCGGTATTTTTACCAGAGAGACCAGCTTGTCTAGGTCACATGTCTAGGAAACATTCTAGTTCATTACTGAAAGAAAAGAAAAGAAAAGAAAAAAAGAAAAGTGATATAAAACACCATAAGCGCTTAAGTAATAAGTTCGAGTTTAGGTCAAAAATGCCGAGTTGGCTACGATGACATTGAACGTGGTTTATTTTGGGTTAAGCTTGCAGTTGATATTCGTGCATTCGCATTGATTATCTACACACCGGTGTTCTTCCTCGCTTGTTTGGTGAGTATGAAAAATTAACCTCATTCCAACAGCGGCTTTTACAACGAAGAGCGGGAGCCGAAAGATAGACCACGATTTCCATTCTGTGGTGCAACAAATTAGCTTCGTACCCATCGGATAGCAACTACGGTGAAGTTACAGGTTGATTTTAGCAGAGTTTGCCAGTCATCTTTGAAGATGGTGTAGAAGCGGATTGCCAATTTGCCTACTATCATTGAACTTCGTCACTAACAGTTGTTTTGTGGTTGTTTCTGACAGGCGAAAATGCGAACTTTTGGAGAATTGAATGACTAGGTGCACCAGAGTACTGCAAATTTATTTATTTATTTAGTACACTTCCAAGAGAATGTCATAAAGAAATTAAGTATACCATGATGCTAATACAGTAAAAGTAGAAAATGTAGTAAAAAAGCATTAATAAGGATAACAATGATTTAAAAAAAGGATTAGTAATGAGGGAACGCGAGGCAACAGCCAAGTAGCGACGTTATAATAGGTTACTCCCTCAGTACAGCACTTACTCTGTAGGAAATAGGGACGACCTGTTTAACAGTAAAAATGGAAGTTATTTGAATGAAGATACACCTTGTTGCCATGCATCTTGTCTTACCAGGGAATGCCGTCAGCTTCCCATGAAGCATCGGATTGGTACCTATATCATTGAAAGGGCTCGAGACGCTGATCACAGATATGTAGACCAAATTTGCTAAATAGATCTCTTAGGCGTGTTATTGCCGGCGGAAGATGCGAGGTGTTCCGTGTGTTAGGCGCGCTCAATCAGCGTTGGGCGTCGCACTGCGTAATCAGCGGTTCGGTTTTCAGTGCTGACAGCAGCGGTGGCGCAGTGGTAGAGTGCTCCCTTCACAGGATTGAGGTCATGGGTGCGGTTCTCGTCGATGACGGTTTATTTGCATATTGTGACCTATCTTCGACGAGGGCCTATAATCTCATTTTTAGCACATTTTCGAGCGAACGGCTTATGGCGACGTGTATTTACGTCTATTAGGATATTTGAAGACGGACATGTTTCAGGTCACTTGTTTTATTCATGACATGAAGGAAGTCAAATGTTCAAATCAAATTAAAATAAAAAGTAAAAATAAAATCAAAAATCAACAAAACATAATAAACATAATAAGTAAAAAGTAAAGGCACTAGTTAAAAGTGCCGACTCCACCGACACGACTTCGGTCGAAAAAAATTTCCGCTGAAACTTTGCCTAGGGTGGTTATTTGGGGTGCTGATCACGAATCTGACATCCATTTTTCACGATTCGGTCGGAGACCACCCATACCGTAAACAGGGGTGGTTCAGGCAGGGAGCAGAGCCGACACGACTTCGGTCGAAAAAATAACACCCTAGACAAAGTTTCAGCGAAATCGGTGACCCTGCATGGACCACCCTCGTTAACGGTATGGGTGGTTGCCGACCGAATCGTGAAAAACGGATGTCAGATTCGTGATCAACACCCCAAATGACCCACTTAGACGAAGTTTCAGCGGAATTTTTTTCGACCGAAGTCGTGTCGTGTCGGATCTAGTGCCTTTACTTTTCATTTATTATGTTTATTAGATTTTGTTGATTTTTGAATCTATTCTTACTTTTTATTTTTGTTTTGATCTTGTAATTTTTGACTTCCTTCACGTCATGAATGAAACATATTACCTGAAACACGTTTCCGTCTTCAAATATCCTAATAGACGTAAATGCAAGTCGCCATCAGTTGTTCGCTCAAAAATGTGCTAAAAATGAGATTATAGGTTCTCGTTGAAGATAGGTCACAAAATGCAAAAAAGCCGTCAGCGACAGGAATCGATCCAATGACCTCAATCCTGTGAAGGGAGCACTCTACCACTGCGCCGGCGTCGCTGTTCTCCGCGCTGATAGCCGAACCACTGATTACGCAATACGCCGCCCAACGCTGATTGAGCGCGCCTAACAACGGAAGACCTCGTGGCTTCTGCCGGCAATAACACGCCTAAGAGATCCATTTAGCAAATTTGGTCTACATATCTGTGATCAGCGTCTCGAGCTCTTTCACATGATATATGTCTCAATCCGAAGTTCCATGGGAAGCTGACGGCATTCCCTGGTTAGAGAGTTTTTGCTTTTGCTGATGTAATTAGGTTGGTGCATAAGTCCTGCATAAGTGCATAAGTACATTTGAAGCCCAAATATTTCTCATTATATTTCATTATAAACAACAACAGCGAATTACTTAAATTAAGCGCCATTAGTTTTAATGGCCTTTTGCTAACGTGCTGGTAGGTCGTGCATGTCTTTCCTCCAGAACATAGCAGGTTGTGCCGTGAAGAACGCTTTGAGTGCCTCTTCGACGTCGTCGCGGTTTGTGAAATGCTTGTTATCCAAGTGGTGTAAGAGATTCGAGAAAAGATTGTAAACAGGGGCCGAATTCATCAACGATTTACAGCAATTTAAAGAAGAAAATTACACCCGAATTCCCTGATAACACGGCTTATCAAGCGATATGGTGAGTGATGACCGGCGTTATCTGAGTTTTCGGCTGTGAGTTCTCTGTTAAAGTTATGTAAGTCGTTGATGAATCCGACTCCATATAGTGCAAGGTCTGGGGAGTATGCGGGATAGGAAAGGATTCTCCAGCCACACTTCAGTAATTCATTCTTCGTCGACCTTCCATGTGTGGTCCAGCGTTGTCATGCTGGAGGTGTATATTCATTGTCCTGCTCTCCACGTGTAATTTCGAGATAAGGTCTCAACTTTTGTATCTTATGAACGTAGACTTCCGCCTTCACTTTTACACCTTCATCCAGCAGCGCCCAACACTCTATTCCACGGACGCTTCACCAAACGCACAGCATCGCCTTCCTCACGTGCAAGTCGTGTTTCTAGGCCTCTTCTGCCTCGTCTTCTTTGTTCACCCACTAGGCACGGCAGTGAACGTTACAGTATACACTTCTCATAGACCATCATGTGATTATGGATTCAGACGTGGTTGCACCTGAGGGTGAGAAGAGAAAGTGCTGCGTCGACTCTGCGATCCATGTCACATTGAGTCAGCATGTGGGGCATCCATCGACCAAGTTTTCTGGCCTTGCCAACGGACTCCTATCCAAGGTCCACAGCTTATTGGTTGGCTCCAAGCGCGATTGGCATTCGCGGTTGGTCTGCTATAGATCCGCCCCAAATTAGTTCCGAACCACGTCTAAATTCAACTCCTTTGGAAGCCTGTCTTCATCTTTCATGGAATAGTCGCCATCCTTGAACTTCGAGAATCAATTTTAGGCTGTACTTCAAGGGGCTCCGTCCTTATAAGCCTCCTTTAGAAGCTCGTAAGATTGGTTGGCGTCCAGAAAAGAAGAGGAACAGTATCACGTGGCGAGTGTTAGCATTAGAAGGCATGAATTGCGAAGCCATAATTGCTGGCTGTAGGCGTATTGAAGCGTTAATGTTTCGTAGGGCATTTTCTCCCCTATCCTGTTTTTCCTCTATGGGCGCATGTAGCGCACTCGGAGGAGGCGCCGACTGTCGCCTGCACCCGATACAAGGTTCCTGGTTCGGACTTCTCGCCCAGGCCAACCAAGCCTTCCATCCCTCCGGGGTCGGTGAATTGGTACCAGAATTGTATGGGAAGGACAAAGCGCTGACTTGTTCATCGGCTGGCCACCGCAAGTCATTGTATGGCCAAATACGCATTCATATCGCCTCCACGATATCCCTAGAAGTAGAATGCGTGGCGCATCCCAAAAGGATTAATAACGCCGTCCTTTATCCTTTATCCTTTATCCTCTTTTTCCTCTATGGCTGATCACATCATTTGAGCAGTATCCAAATTGGCGGGAAAATCCTCTTCAAATGCGAAGGGTCGCAAATGTCCGAGAACTTTTGCATCAACCTAATAACTGGTACTGCAGAGAACTACCGTTCTGGCAAAAGATACCAGTCTAGTAGCCGGCACGATCTGTAATGGTTCTTTGTCCGGACTATAGTTAAAATCATTCAGATTGGTATACCGCTGTTTGTGTTCTTCGCTTTTCCATCGTTCCTTGCTCAACGAGTGTACAATAATGCCACTTCAAAGACGGACTATCTCACAGGCGCCGAAAAAGCTTTGCTAACTTTTAAGGTGAGAAAAAATAGCAAATCTATCAACCAAGATCTCCCATAAAAACGCTTCAGATGGCTTCGATCTTTCTTGCTGGTGTTCCTGTGGGACTGTTCTTAGCATTGAATTCGTTTGTCACAGCGGGACTGGTCTTCTCTGCTTACATAGGCTTTATAGTTTTCAAGATGAGCCCCTTTGCAAAGGTAAGGCTCTCGTAGTGGCGTAGGAACTTCTTGGGAACCCAGTGAATAGAGTGAGATGTTTAGCTTTATTTTTCAAACAGCATACCGTCATTTAGTTTCTCGATGAAGGCTACGACTTACTTCTACCAATGGCAAGGTCAACTGGTTTGGGGCCTTTTAAGCAAATGCTGATAGACGGAAAAGAAGCAAAGAAACGCAGAAAGCAGCAGCTTAAGGAACAGGCCGAAATGGAGGCCAGTGAGCGAGCTCAAATTGTAGAAGGTAACTGATTCAATAGATAATTTTAGATTATTGACTATAGATTTTAAAGGAGTAGAGCCATATAAGTGTGATAGCAACTTCAATTGTAAAGGTATGGAAAACAAAGGATACACGGGCCTTTACAGAAAACCAAACATACAGAGCATCCTTCCCCTGTGCTCATCAATAACGGTGGGGAGGAAGGAAGGAGTTGCTGCTGTAAAACTAACATTAACTCCTCCCGTTGACGTTGGACATAACAAGCAATAACTAAGAAGTAATTTTCAGATGTTACGAAGTTAAAATTAAACTATAAAGATACAACCAGGAATAAACAACCTTGACTGAAAACGAGTGAGAGGATATAGGAAAGGCAGCAGCAAAGTAGAAAAAGTACAACAACGGCATGGAGAGCGCAACGTTATTCATCGATAAGATCGACCATAGGTAAGGGAATGGATTAATGGTAAAGGGAAAAAAGTTGGTGATGAAGGGGTTAGCTGAGGTGATAGGAGCAAACCATCCAAATAATGAAAAAGTAGATCTCCACCCCGAACCACCAAATGCCCTCCAGTCCACCACCACGAGCAGTTAGAGTCAACTAAGCACGTTTCCTATTAGTTGACGCTGAAAAGCTACTGGCAGCTGCCAACCAACCAAAGCTGTTAGAAACTCTGTGACCTTCTTAACGTTAATTACTAACTATTAGGTTGTCCGGAAAGTTTTTAGACTAATTGCATAGTAAGATTCAAAACAACGTATCTTTGCCGGCTGAAGTTGTGAGAGGGCCGGACTTAGGAATTTTGTGTTGCACGTTCTGTATATGTAACTAACAGCAGCATGTGCGACATATCGTCTCCTGTTCCCAGTGGCGCCTTCGCAATGGACGAAAGAAGATGCTCTACCGACCAGCTCTCCTTCTGCAGTACCGCTCCGGCCGATCCGCGAACGAGGCCCATCGCTTTATACCGCTTTAGGAGACAACCGCATTGGTACCGCAAGTTCGACAACATTGGCAAATCGCTCGAGGATTCCCGACGCACAGGTCGGCCACATACGCAGAACGGACAGCTCGTACTCGCCACCTGCAGTGCTCAACCTGATCTTTCTGTGCGCGAAGTTTCAGACCTTGCAAATACTCCTAAGTCCACAGTACACGATGTTCTTCGGTCTTCTGGCAAAGTCGCGAAGTTGCCTCGAGTCGTACCACATGTTTGACGCCTCAGAACAAACGGAAACGTGTTGATATCTGCACTTCTCTCCTCAACCGTCGCCGCACGTTTGCTTGGATCGACTCGATCGTCACGATTGATAAAAAGTATTGCGTCTACGACAATTCGTGCGTTACAAGCACTGGTTGGACTTCGATGAGTTGCCTCAACCACAGCCGAAACGTCCTGATCACGACAAAAAGGAGTTGCTTTCCTTCTGGTGGGACATCAGTGGCCCAGAATTCTGGGAATTGGTTCCTACCGGCTCCATGGTAGACTCGAACGTGCTCTGCGCTCAGCTGGAGAAAATGAGCAAAATCCCACGTAATCGCAATCCTAGAAGAGGAAAAATTCTTCTCATGGATAAAGCCAGACCTCGCACAGCAAAGAACATGCAAAAGAAAAAGGAGGAACTCGGGATTGAACTGGTACCCCATCCGCCGTACTGACCTGATCTGGCACCCAGTGACTACCGCGTTTTCCGGTCGCTGTAGTCTTTCTTAGCTGAAAAAAAGTTCGCAAATCGGGAGGAAGTCAAAAGTGGTGTCAACAACTTCTTGCTGTCCAAGTCTCCGGAGTTCTTCGCTCATGGTATTCGCTCTCTACCGGAAAGGTGGTAATATGTGATAGATCATAGTGGTGAATATTTTGTTGAATGATAGTGGTTGTTAATAAAGTTATTAACTACACATTGTTCCCTGACATTAGTCTAAAAGCTTTCCGGACAACCTAATAACAGAAGCTTCCAAGGATCTGTGCAGCTATTTGTAATTGCCAGTATGCTAACTGGCCTAGAATAACTTAAAGTTTTACACGAGAGGTACAATATGAAAGTTTTGCATGATTGTCATAGCCACATTTTCAGGTCAATCAAGACAACGTGATTCTAAGGCTTTGAAGGAATCAGGCGGAAGCACACCCGTATGAAATGCTTCAATAACGCCATTTTTCATATCACATTCAAACTCTGCTCTGCTATTATTATTAAATGTGCTGCCGTATACTGAAGTCACTAGCGTCAAGATAACGGAGCATATACAGCATCTTACGAAAGAGCTATCATTTGGTTTTTAGATATATTATTTTTAATAGTTACTGAAATGTGTGTATCCACCAACGTGTTTTCACCAAAGAGCCTACAAGGAAAGGTTCCGAACTCATGGTGAGCTTTTGCGATGCTATTTTGACGGGATGTAGGGCCTTGTGAGCGGAGTTCAGAACCACATCAGTCTTTGCTGAACGCTTTTTTAAGATCTGAAAAAAGAGGTGTGAAGACGTGTGCGCAGCACTCGTCAACCTCTATGACACCCCACAAAATGTGCCTCGGTGGCGCAGTCGGTAGGAGTGCCGCCTCGTAGCAGCACACTGGCGGGTTTTAGTTCGATTCCGAGTGCTGCCGATATTTTTCTGCGTATTAGTTTGTTGTTATTACCTCCCACATGGTTCAGCGCCTCATCGCGGCGTGGGGGTGGCAATGGGTGTCGAACTGCGATGTACAGCGGAGGTTTTCAATCTCCGGCAGGGTCTCCCAGGCTGAGAAGGAGTTCGACAATTCTTCGGAAGCCTAGCGAAGTCTGAATCACAGCACGCCCCGAAGGCACGAAAGGGGCACCCCGAAGGCAAGAAAGGGGTGATACGAGCTCCGCCCGGGGCGAGAAGGGAGGTAGACACCACAAACGGTTATAGGTTTTGTGGTGTCACCTCATGTGAAGTCCGGCACGCCATGCCCTGCAGAAATTGCAAAAATGGCAACGGTTCCAGCGTCAGGCCCAGGTTGACAGGCCGGCTGATGGAGAAACCTGTCACAAACCATGATCAAAAGTCGCAATGGAATCAGTATAAAGGCTAGGACGTCACCCGGAAGTGACGCGCAGAACCCCCGCCCGAGTTCTGCGGTCAGTATGCGAGGGCTACCGAGGGCAGAACGACCTCGGCCAAAGAAGCTAGTTCGAGTGGGGACTCTGAATGTGGGAACGCTGACCGGAAGATCCAGAGAGGTGGCCGACTTGATGAAGCGCAGAAAGATAGAAGTCCTGTGTCTGCAGGAAACGAGATGGAAAGGAGCGAAGGCCAAGGAGATTGGAGAAGGGGTCAAGCTGTTCTACAACGGAGAGGATACGAAGAAGAACGGTGTCGGGATAGCTGTCGCAGAGTCCCTCAGGGATTCGGTAGCTGCTGTCCAAAGGATAAACGACCGCATCATGTCACTGCGGCTCGACACGAAGGAGGGTTACTGGACTGTCATGTCCGTCTACGCCCCTCAGACCGGATGCCCCGAGCACGAGAAAGATGATTTCTACTTCACGCTCGAGGAGGCCATAAGGTCCGTACCAGAAGGCGATTACCTGTCCATAGCAGGGGACATGAATGGCCACGTAGGGAGTGGCAGAAGAGGAGTAGAAAGGGTTCATGGAGGTAAAGGGGTCGGCTTGATGAACCCAGATGGAGAAAGAATTCTCGAGCTGGCTATTTCCCACGACCTGGTGGTCTGTAGCACCTTCTTCGCGAAGAGGGAGAGCCAGAAGGTGACCTATGCTAGCGGAGGAAGAAGGACGGAAGTCGACCACATCCTAGTGCGAAGACCTGCCTTGAAAACTGTCCGGGATGTGAAGGTCCTTCCGGCTGAAGATGTAGCACCACAGCACAGGCCATTGGTAGCTGACCTGGCCATACCTCTACCCAGCAAACCCAAGGTAAGAACAGAACCCAGAATCCGATGGTGGAAACTGCGGGGTTCAGAGCGCAACGAGCTACGAAGGAGGGTGCTCGATGCAGGTCTTCCGGATCCAACTGGTCCCGTGAACGAGACCTGGAGGAGGGTGACCCAAACGATTCTACGATGTGCCAAGGAAACCCTCGGTGAAACAAAGGGAGGGATCAGAGGAGATAAGGCTGCATGGTTCTGGAATGAAGAGGTGCAGGCTGCGGTGAGGAAAAAGAAGGAGGCCTATAAGCAGTGGCAAACGACAAGCGCACCCGAGCATCTTACAGTCTATAGGAAGATGAAGAGCCTGGCAAAAGCAGCTGTAGCGAAAGCGAAGAGAGCGGAGATGGATGCCCTATATGAGAAGCTAGACGGGCCACAGGGAGAGAAGTTTGCTATCCGGCTGGCTAAGGCGCGGCATAGAGCTTGCGCCGACATTCGAGTGGTCAAGACAGTGAGGGGTGCTGACGGCAGGGTACTACGGAGGCCAGTCGAGGTCAGAAAAAGATGGGAGGAGTACTTCAAGGAGCTCCTGAATGAAGAATTGCCTCGTCGCGAAGTTCAAGAAGAACAACCAACGGAAGGACCCATCCCATCCTGGACGCGGGAAGAGGTTCGCAACGCCATAGGAAAGATGAAGCTCGGGAAGGCAGCTGGACCTGATGGGGTGCCAGTAGAGGCTTGGAAGGTGCTTGGGGACTGTGGAGTCAATTGGCTGACACAGTTCTTCAACAGAGTCATGATAGACAGTAAGATGCCGGATGACTGGAGGGACAGCATCATAGTCCCCATCTTCAAACAGAAAGGGGACGCGTCCGAGTGCTCCAACTACCGAGGGATCAAACTGATCTCGCACACGATGAAGATCTACGAACGTCTGGTCGACTCGAGGCTGAGGGAGATGGTGACAATCTCCCAGGAGCAGTGGGGCTTCATGCCTGAGAGGTCCACCACAGACGCCATCTTCATCGCTCGCCAGGTAATGGAGAAATATCGGGAGAAACGAAAGCCCTGCTACATGGCCTTTCTGGACTTGGAGAAAGCCTACGACAGGCTACCCCGGGCCGTGCTCTGGAAATCGCTCCGAGGTAGAGGTGTCCCGGAACGTCTGATCACAATCGTAAAGGACATGTACGAAGGCTCGAAAGCGGCGGTACGAACCCCACACGGAATGACAAAGAAGATGGACATCACAGTGGGTGTACATCAAGGGTCGGCTCTGAGTCCGTTCCTCTTCGTGCTGACGCTTGACTGCATAGTGAAACTCCTGGAGGAAGGCCCTCTCAGGACCATCCTCTACGCGGACGATATCGCTCTAGTAGCCGACAGCCGGGAGGAGCTGGAGGAGAAGGTGAGGCTGTGGCAAGTAGCCCTCGCGGATAACGGCCTGCGGCTGAACGTGAAGAAGACCAAGTTTATCAGCTCTGAGCAGTGCACTAGACCGATCCTAGACTGCCAAGGGGAGGCGATCGAGAAGGTGGAAGAATTCCGCTACCTCGGAAGTGACCTATCCGAGGAAGGAAGTGTGGACCAGGCGGTCAGGGGACGGATAAACGCAGCCTGGCTCAAATGGAGGGAGTCCACAGGAATCCTCTGCGACCGTAGGTGCTCCAGGACACTCAAAGGAAAGCTCTATAGAACAGTGGTGAGGCCTGCCCTCCTCTACGGCAGTGAGTGCTGGGCCCTAGGTAAAGCGCAGGAGCGGCAATTGCACGCGGCGGAAATGAGGATGCTCAGGTGGGCTTGTGGATGGACCCGTCGGGACAGGGTGCGAAACGAGGATGTTAGGGCAGTGATGAAGACAGCTCCGATCCAGCTGAAGATGAGGGAGCAGCGCCTGAGGTGGTATGGACACGTCCTCAGAAGACCAGAGGATCATCCCATAAGGTTGGCCCTAGATTTCGAGGCACCCGGAAAGCGTCCGAGAGGAGCCCCAAGGAAAAGGTGGAAGGATGTCATCAAGAAAGATCTCGCTGAAGTCGGCGCCATGCCAGACGACGCCTTTGATAGGATGAGGTGGCGACGGATCATAAGAACAGCGGACCCTGCGACTGCGCGGGACTAAACGCTCGGGAGAAGAAGAAGAAGAAGTTTGTTGTTATTACGCTTTCCCATGATCGATGCATTTTAGACCATCAATGCTTACAACAAAACAAGGCTGTCTATTTGTGCCATCATATGTCTAGTTTTTCAACTATTCATATCTGTACCATCACCATATCATACCGTATCATCAACGATACCGTAAGGCCTCGTGCATACTTCCCGTCGCTGCGGTTCTTTCGCGGCGGTGAGTTTTGCAGAGCGACGCGAATGAATTTGAACTTCTCAGTGCTGGTTGCATCGCACATCGCTCTGCAAGGGAGCGCGACGGCGATCCGTCCAGGACCAACGCTAAACACCGCGCGCGGCGCGAAAAAGTATGCCATGCCCGCGATGGGCGCGGGAAGCCATCGCGCATGCCGACCGCCACTGTTGCGGTGGCCGCGGCGAGGTTCCCTCTAACTATTCGACCGCGTGCGGCGGAATGGCCAGGAATTGAGCGCCGCGATGTCATCGCGGCGATGGAAGTATGTCCCCAGCCTGAGGGTGGTTACTGTGAGCGCGACGGGCGACGCGATGTGTAGTTGCCGAATTGATCAATCGCGTCAATTTGGCCACTACACATGCATTGCGTCGCACGTCGCGCGCACACTAAACGACCCTAATGGTACACAGATACGCTTATATTGAAAGTAAGTAGCTGCTATAAAATATACCAGTTCTACTTTTATATATTATGTATGGTTAATATATGAAATATACTTATATTGAAAATAGGTAACTGGTGTAAAATGTTATTCAAAAACGGCACCACCTGTGACTTTTCTTTTGATTACAGATTATAAGCCAGACCTACCGACAGTTCTGCACCCCGGAGTTTCGGCCGTGTCTGTCATATGCGTGGATAGCAGCTGGTTACGTTGATCTCCACTCAGGACCCTTCTCTACACCCACGGATTACGCGCTCAACAAAGAAAAAGGGGTCATTCGTTGGGAGAAGCTTGTTCATCACTGGCTTTTGGTAGATGCTGCTGGTGACACTCCCTTGTGTTTAACTTGTTTCACAGTTTTGTACCATAGCTGTTAACTAAAAGGGAAAGAAAAAATATAAGACTTTCAATTTAATAACCTTTGAATATTTATAATATTAATAGTAATTGTATAATATAATATAATATAATATAATATAATATAATATAATTTTATATTATATTATATTATATTATATTATATTATATTATATTATATTATATTATATTATATTATATTATATTATATTATATTATATTATATTATATTAATAATTTTTAATAACTTCTTATTTCCAGAGAAATGATATGGAGTAGATACGCATCGTTGAAAAACTTGCACATACATATAGAGGCGCAAATAGACAGCCTTGGCTTGTTGTAAGCATTGATGATCTAAAATTTCCTCCTGTGATCACGAGAAAGGCAATAACAACAAACTAATCCGTGTAATTATTGGCAGCACTCGGACTGAAACCGAAAAGCCCGCCGGTGTACTCCTACGAGGCTGCACTCCTACTGCGCCACCTAGGCACATCTTGTGGGGGTGTCGTAGAGGTTGATGAGCGCTGCTGGATCTATCCTAGTCCGGGGGGGCACATAACTAAAAAATAGGCAACAAAATAAATTGAAACTTACCGAGCGGCTCCTAGAGGACGAAATGGAACCTAAAAGAGAGTAAAAAGCGAACGAACAAACATAAAAATAAAAAATCGCCCCGGCTTACAACCGTCTCGGCGGGCAAAGAGCGACGGAATGGAGGCATGCCGCGTGCTGACCGCCGGCTGACGTGTTATAACCAGGGCCTACCATGGTGAGGAGGGTGCATGAAGCCGCATGCCGCGTGCTGACATGTTATAACCAGGATCTAACATGGTAAGAAAGGCACACAACTTTGCCTGCTTACAACCGCAAAAAATGTGTTTTTCGTTTTTTTTTCTTTGCTACTTTTCTTGTTTAGGTTTAGATGTTGTTCTGTAGGAGCCGCTCGGTAAGTCTCAAATGGATTCGTTACATATAATACTTTTTATTTATGTGGCCCCCCGGACTAGGATAGATCCGCGCTGCGCACAAGGCCTTCACACTTCTTTTTCAGGTCTTAAAAAAGCGTTCAGCAAAAACTAACTGTAATTCTGACTCCGCCCACACGGTCCTACATCCTGCCAAAATAGCATCGTAAAAGCTCACCATGAGTTGGGAACCTTTCCATTTTAGGTGAACAAGCCTTTAGGCCTTGTTTAGTGTGCACGCGACGTCCGGGTCCTGCCATCACATAGAGGCATCGCATTTCTAATCACTTCCCTTGGCCCTTCAGCTCTATCCTGAACTGGTTTCGTTCTTGAGACGAGAGTCAGAATCTTGTTCACCGTGTTTGGAGGAAAAAAGTTTTCAGCTGCAGCGCCAAGGCTTTCTTCAGGTCCCGCCACACTGCTTAGTACTAAGGCGTCGTCCGCATTTTCCGACAAGATCAGCAACATCTTAGCGAGATGTGTCATGACAACAACGCGGCCATCCACTAGAAGATCCTTGTTAAAAGAGCCGGTTTTGTGCACAATTACTGATAAGCCTTCAATGTAGAATTCCTAACCGGAATCACTCATAGTTTCTAGTTGAGGCGAAGATTTAAAGAATTGTAGCGAAAATTGAAAGAATCTAGAGAGAAGAGCGACGTTCTCCTTTCCTCAACTGCCTCCATAACCGAACCGACTGGAAAATGACTTCAGAGTTCCCCGAGATGCGCTACCCAATCGTCTCCTATCAGCTGTTAGGTTTTTGGACGACGTTACGCCAATTAACGACGGTTCCGCGGGCAGCAAACTTGTCCAAATAGGGCGGCGCGGACAGGGCGGGAAGTGGGCGGCGGGCAGCACGGTGTACCGGACGACTGTCCCCCCCCCCTTCTCTCACCTCACACTTCCCAGGTCTGTGATGAGTTGTATGCCTGTATGTTGTTATATATAATCTGCAACGCTGCTGTTTTAGACCTGAAGAAGGGCTTAGAGCCCGAAACGTTGTCAACAAAGAATTGACTAAAACACAACAATCGAGTTCACAACTACACAACCGAAGTTGTAATTTCTCTGTTAAATTGCTTTCTCTGTTAAGTCGTTGATGAATCTGACCCCAGAGGACCTCCTAGGTTTCAACAGCCAACCGTGATATGCGCGTTCAGTCCGCTATCTAGCCACACCATAGCATCGCTATCTATTCTCGTTTCTCATCTTTTTTCTTTTCTTTTTCTCATTTTCTAATCTTGTTTCTCATTTCTTCCCTAGTTCTTCAGCCTATTTTTAGAGCTTTACTAAAAAGGAAACACGATAGAGATACAAATACAAAAAAGCTTTTTCAAAGGCAAATGATAAGAAAACGTAGCGGTGGGCTCGAATCCGAACATCAATTGGGCGCAGATGTGATGTGTGTTGTGGCACAGCATTAGTGCTATAAGACAAGTACGATGTTGTCAACTCTGCGGGGATTGACATCGGGCAGACATCACAATGAGTAGCTGTAGCCGGCTTCACTAGATCAAATGCCTTTGTGAGAAGGGACGGTCTCACATTGAGCAAACAAAAACAAACGAATAGCAAGTCGATATGAAAAACACAGACAGCGATTCAATCGACCGGGGGGGGAAGATAAAAACATCAATAAATCGTCTTTAAAAACAGCAACTCCAACAACAAAAAACATGTGTCTCCGGAAACGTAAAAACCAGCAGATAAGCGACGACGTTACATCGGCAATCGTTTCGAGGTGGTTCGTGAAACGATTTCGTTTAAGTACTGCTGACGATGCGTCCAAAGTGGTCCATAGATGTGATACAGTTGCCATCCGAAACAACCATTCCCGACCGTGAGACATGTACTCGCTTCAGTCCACGCTTCACATACGCTTTCTCGTTTTCCTAAATTGAAATAGTAGAAGACAAGGCTTGCTATTCGCCCTTCCCTGCATTGAGCTCATTTCTTTTTTCTTTGCCTAAGAACCGGCTTGCTGTTCTCCATAAGTCACGCAAAAAACATAAAACGATTCTATCAAATGGTTCCCGAATGGTTACCGTATGGCGGTTAGCGATGGAGCGTGGAAACTGTGATAGAAAGCTGTCTGCGCCCTCCTAACTTAGAGATTGCGCGTCGGCGTCCACGTTGACATTCGATCGATCTCTTGTGCGCCCGCGATGGCCCTCCCGACAAGCGGGTCATAGTGCAATGGATAATGGCGTCGCTCCGTGCGAGGGAGGTTGGGAGCTCGGCCCTCAAGTGTTGTGGCATACTTGCATTTCAGCTGACCACCTGGGATTTGAAGGACTTTGACATGCACGCAATTTTGGGGCATTTTTTGCGCATTTTCCCAGCCGTATACGTTTCGCCGCACGATGAGCGCAGAACCCAGCCGCAGAACCCACTCCCACTGAACGACGAATGCAGTTTTCCACGAGCAGCTTGGGTGGCACACACACTGGAGTCCCTTCCCTAGCCTGGTTTTGCGCTCGAAGAGTGAAGCACCCAGATCCTCATTCCCTGAGCGACGTGAGGTTGGCGTGTGTATGCTAGGAATGAAGGATTTCGCGCTCGATCGCCAACGCGCGCCTAAATGATACGGTAACCATTAAGGGATGTGCTCGTCAGGATCGTGCTATTCAAAAACATGAGAAAACTAGGTCATCAGAACAAGACAAATCAATCGTCGAAGAAGTCGGCGGCATTCCTGGTAAATATTCCTCGCTGCTTTTAAAAGTAAATCTCACGAAGAGTGTGGAAGAGATTTCAACAATGTTATAGAACAAATAATACAAACTGCTCCAACAACCTGAACTCCCATGTCAATGTAGGAGCTGCGTACGTGTACCGACGCAGCGGAAGGACTGCACTGTATCACTCGCGGACGAGCATCAACAACGATATCACCAGAACGAGTCTGGCGAACAGCCATACCTGCGGAATCAAATAGTTTTCATGTTGTTAAAAAACTGCGTAAAAATGTTGCCTTTAAGGGGCGCCACGCGACGCGCAATTTAAAAACAATGGGCGAGTAAATTGCTAAATTCACTCGAACTGATCCACCTCCTTTGCTTGAATTGCACTTTTAGCCGTTTTTAGTAAAAGGCGATAGATTCAGATATGATACCTTCTCTTCGCATAATATTATTTACCGTGCTGTAGGATCTCGTGTGAAGCTGCTGAGTCAAGATTGGTAAACCTCTTTATTCGGCTTACGTTTCGACGTAACCGCTTTCTTCAGAGCCTGGAGAACAAAAAAGGAGTTGGGGAAATTAACCGCCCAATGATCATTTCAAGTTACAGAAGCTCCAGGAGCAAGTGATAGAATGGGACGAAAAGGGGAGTAAGGCAACCTGACTGACCTTATGAGACAGCCGAGAAACTGCTAAGTCAGAAAGACGTGGATGAATGAGACTCTCCCTTCGGGCCACATCTTAAGCGACCTTCTGGTGGGCGTCGTCCTGGGTGAAGGCCACAGAGGTCGCAAATGGGGCCAACTCCTGGTAACGGAAAGCCGTTCCTTTTTTCTGTTAATTGCGGGGTTCTTGAACGCAATCCACAACGCCTCCAGGGTCTTCCGCGCCGAGATATCGGACTCGCATCACCTCCTCCCCATCGCTGTGTCATTGTGGATTCGCAGTCTGCACTCTCCCAAGGGAGTAGAGACCTTGCACTTGTTCAACTCATCCGCATGTTCTTTCACCCTGACCCAAATCCAATCATCCACGAGCTGGCCCCATTTGCTGATCTCTGTGCCCTTCACCCGGGTGGGCGCCAACCAGGGGCCGGATCGTCAACGACTTGCGTAACTTTAACGGAGAATTGTAAGCTTATCAAGCGATTGGTGAGCGATAAGCTGCGTTAAAAGCTCAGATAACGCGGCTTGTCGTTCACCATATCGCTTGATAAGCTTGCAATTCTCCGTTAAAGTTACTTAAGTCGTTGATGAATCCGGCCCCAAAAGATCGCTGAAGATGTGGCCCGAAGGGATAGTCTCATTCATCCACGTCTTTCTCCATGCGAGGGTGACTTGGCAGTCTCTCGGCTGTCTCATAAGGTCAGTCGGGTTGCCTTATCCCCCTTTTCGTCTCATTCTATCACTTGCTTCTGGAGTTTCTGTAACTTGAAATGATCCTTGAGCGGGTAATTTCCCTAACTCCTTTTGTCTTCTCCAGGCTCTGAAGAAGGCGATTACGCCGAAACGCAAGCCGAATAAAGAAGTGTACTAATCTTAGCTCAACAGCTTCACACGAGTTTCTACAGCACAAGAAAAAATGCCAAGATTCAACGACAGTCCAACATGGAACATTATATGCAGTGATTTTTTTCGGTTTTTACAGACCTCTTGTACACCTCGCTGTTTAGAATGATCTGCAGTCAGGCCGCTCAGTTGCCGAAGTAAGTATTAGGAAATTCGCCCAATCATTCACCCAAACCGATCCACCTCTTTTATTTGTTATAGAGTCCGTCTTTCGTGCTGCAGACTCTTGTGAACGTGGCCTCAGACATTTACTCCCAATTGCTATCGAAATATAAAGTCCACTTAAAAGCCTTACACGCGGACAATCGGAAAGACGAGCACATGTTCAAGTAGACGGATTACGATGGCCAAAGCAACTATAGTTGTGCCATTCCTAATAAGAAAAGGTCCTCAACTCAAAGAGAGCTTTTGCGATGCTACTTGAGCAGGATATAGGCACGTGCGAGCTGAGTTCAGAGTTACAGTTAGTTTTTGTCGAACGCTTTTCTAAAGACCGAAAAAATGTGTAGAAACGTGTGCGCAATAATCATCAACCCCTATGACACTCCACGAGATGTGCCTCTATAGCGCAGTCGGTAGTAGTGCCGCCTCATAGGAGCACATCGGCGGGCTTTTGAGTTCGAGTCTGCGTACCCTTTTGCACATATTAGTTTGTTGTTATAACGCTTTCTCATGATTGTAGGAATTAGCTTTAGATCAGCATCGATATGACCATTTAGATTTTAGATCACCACCGATATAGCCCGGGTTCGCAATATTCGACCGTAAGGTATGTGCGTTTGTGTACAGTTGCGGTATCATTGGTGATATGGCGGTGGTGCAGATACGCATCGTTGAAAAACTAGTACATATGAAGGCGTAAGTAGACAGCGTTGGTTTGCTGTAAGCATTGATGGTCCAAAATTGTCTCCTGCGATCATGAGAAAGCGTAATAGCAACAAATTAATATGTGCAAAAACGCTGGGCCATACGCGGACTCGAACTCAGAAGCCCACCGGTGTGCTCCTATGGGGTGGCACTCCTACCGACTGCGCCACCGAGGCATATCTCGTGGGTGCCATAAGCCGCAGGCACACTCCGCAGCGGCAGCCGCGCTGTGGGGAGGCGGCAGCGATACTCATTTTGGTGCGTGCGGTCGCGCGCGCGTACCTTGTCTGGGGCGGGGTCGGTTTGCTTCGCGCGGTGAAGTGGACGAGATCCTCCGACCTTCATGGCAACATCGTCATAGGCTTGAAAATGGCGTAAAACCCGAACTATAACATGAACAGAGGAAAAGCTGGAAGGTGTCGGGGAGTGATTATGGTTGAGACAAGATTTTCACCCAGTAGGTGGAGAATAATCCTACAAGAGAAACAATAGGATGAAGAACGGCCCGCGAGAGCCTCTGATGTTTACGGCGTCTTTTCCCAGATTCTCCATAGTTTCGCATCCGTTCGGTGCTGTTCTTGGGGAGCATTCCTTGCTGCTCGAGTTCATTGTCCAGTGTGATAGGAAGCCTTCTACTGTTAAAAGCCTTTCTAAGTGAAAGTGAAAATATCTGAAATTCTTTACAAATTTCCCTTTGAATACTAGGGCTTGTTACCATGCCTTGTAAGTTTCCAAGGTCAGCTGAGACGCGATACTTTTGCCGGTTCAAAAACTAGTCAATGGGGCATTAATCCGTGATTTTCTTCTTAATTTAGATTTCGTTTGCGGCTTGGTCGTCATCTTTCCCCAACTCGCTATTGGCTAGACGCCTATGCCCTCACTAGCCGTCTCTACCATCAGCAGTCGCACCTGAAAATGCTCCGTGTATTGATTTTAGTTGGTGGAGCGACGGATGGCAACTTGCCAGGTGCATGGCTTCGTGGCGGGACCGTAATGGTGCACGTTGCAGCTCGTACGCGTCCGCCTCGCGACCGGAGGCGGACCTAGCTACGCGCCGCGGCCGCGCGCGTGGCCGCGAATGAGTATCGCTGCTCGCAGCCCCGCGCTGAGTCATAGGCCTATGGCCTAAGTTATACTCCCGCGGGAGCATCCGCGGAAGGGCGGGAATCGCGCCGAGACTCCTCACCTGGCCAATCGCCGCGCCTCGCCACGCCCGCCTCCGCCGTGCACCATTGGTCCGCGGACGTTCCGCGGATGCTCCCGCGGAAGTATAACAGAGGCCTATGTTATACTTCCGCGGGAGCATCCGCGGGACGTCCACGGACGGAAGGTGCACCGCGGACAGTCGTCGTCGTCCCGGGGCAGCTAGTGTCGCATTGGAGCGCGTTTCTGGTGCCGGATTCCGCGGGACGAAAGCCGTCCGGCGGCCGAGAATTGTAACAGCCCTCTCGTCGTCTGTCATCGGCGATCCGCGGACGACGGGTGTGGCGGGCGCGGCGATTGGCCAGCTCAGGGAACCCTGCGCGATTTCCTCCCGTCCGCGAATGCTCCCGCGGGAGTATAACATAGGCCATAGCGTGGAAGGACGGAGTCGCACTGAGGCAGTGGATAGGGCAGTTACGTGGTGTGCGACAGTACTACTGTCGCATTGCTGCCGCCAGCGGCCCAGGCAGTGGCAGCTAGAAATGCGCTTGGGGATCCCAAACTGCCGCTGCAGCGCAGTTCCGCGTGCAGAGACCAGCTCCGCCCATATTCCAATGCTCACTGCCCGTTGCAAAGTGTGCATGCGGCGTTGAGCGTTGCGCACACGTTTCTACACCTCTTTCTCCGGTCTTTAGAAAAGCGTTAAGCAAAAACTAACTGTAAATCTGTACTCCGCTGACACAGCCTTGCATTCTGTCAAAATGACATCGCAAAAGCTCACTATGAGTTGGGAGCCTCGGAACCCTTCCTTGTAAGACACCAACTTTTGTTGTGTTCATGCCGTTCCAGATCGAAAAAAACCAACTACAATATTAAATGGCAATTAAAATCTTGGCAGCTATCTGACACTTTTCGTCCGACAACAGCGGTTCCGTGCAAAGCTGTTTCGCGGCAACACGCATGTTCCTCATGAAGAGGAATGAATTGTTTTACCTCCCTTATAGCTTGTATACCGAAACGACTTCTAACTAAACTGGAAGGGATAGTGCCATTGTACCGTGAGCACATAGTCGTTCGTGTTAGTTTATGGTCTCATTACGAATGCTTTTAGGTTTCTTGATCTATGCACGCCCACTTTACCAAGTTTTGCCAAGCTTGGAGCCGGTAAGAAGAAAATCTATGTTTCATATACTAAATGTTCTAACGCGACCAGCGGAGACTACTCGTGATAGCACTTTCTCGTTTTACAGTAACTATCTTGGGTAAAAATCTGGAAAAGTTGTCTACAATCTGAAAGTAACAATGTTACCTACCATTAATATGCATTACGAGAGTTCCATCCGGTTTACGATCATATGAGGCTTCATGAACGATTTCTTTCGACATGATGGTGTACTAAATTTCCAAAAACGTAAGAGCGGCAATGAACATAAGGCTTCGCCAGTGGCAAGCGGCCATTGGAAGCGCTGTTTAATAATGAACTATTACAGTATAATTTTGGAATTACAACAATTCACACTTCGCTTATTGTAAGAGCACCAGACATAGCATTTTTTGAGAGCAAAAATAGACATCAAGAAAGAATTTCAATTTTTTGCGAAATGTGAATCCAGACCCCGATTGTGTTATGTTAAAGCGAGAACGTCGGACAATGTACGTCAGAAGAAACCTTGGAACTCTACAGTTCTGTACGAAGAATTTGTATAAACCTAACAATGGTGTGCCTTTCATGCAACTTCGAGAGGCAGGAACCTCTCGAAGTTGCCTCTGCCTCCTGCATTAATATCCCCATTGGGTTCCGTAAACGATCACCAAGTCATTTGTGCCTACGCCTTATCGCTGCACTTGCCTGGGTGCCAGTTTGCGCCTCGTGGTAGAATAGTCTGATAGAAAAATCGTTTTCGAGATGCCCGGAAGAAAAGTCGAGCGTTTCAAGCGACACTGCTGATGGTCCTAAAAAGTTCACATGATTAGTAACTTTGTTACATAGTGATAGCAAAATATGTGGAACCTCAAGTTTTATGCAAAAATTTACAAATTTGTCAGTGCATAGTGATTATATGTATTAGGTTGTTACGAAAGTTCCCGCCATTTTTTGAATGTGCTTTTTTTCTAACCCTACCTTATAGCAATCTATCTTTTGTTCACATAAAGAGATCAAGTATGTAAAAGTTCACTGTTATTGCTAGTTACTCACTCTCGCGTAACTACCTCAAGAAAAATGGAGCTTTCAAAGCAGTGCATCCGAGGTCTCTTATTGTATGACTTCGTATTTGGTGAGTCAGCAGCCGCTTCCTGTCGTCGCCTCAATGGTGCATTTGGGAGGGCACAGTGTCCGATCGCACTGCACGAGAATGGTTCGTACGCTTTCGCAAAGGTGAGTTTAACCTTCAAGATTCGTTCAGGTCAGAATCCGATGTCGACAACGACCGATTGCGACAGCTGGTGGAATCAAACACGCGGCGGACTATTCGTGAATTTGCGCAGGACTTGGGTGTGCACTATGCCACCATCGCCAGGCACCTGCATCAACTGGATGAGGTGCACAAGTTGGCACAGTGGGTTCCCCATAACCTCACCGAACGCAACCGCCTGCGACGTGCTGAGGTGGCCACTCAGTTGCTCTCGTACAAGCGCACAGATAGTTGGCTGAAGTCCATCATAACAGGAGATGAGAAGAGGTGCCTGTAAGTCAATATCAAGAGGAGCAGACACTGCGTTGACGAGGGTCAGCTGCCTGAGCCAAGCCAAAGGATGGTCCTCACCCGTCGATGACTCTGCTTTCTGTTTGATGGGAATACAAAGGTGTCATCGATAACAAGCTGATGGCCCATAGCGAAACTCTAACAGCGGACTCGTACTGTCAGCAGCTGGATAGACTGGCCGCCAAGATCATAGGAAAGCGTCCGAATCATGGCACAATCCGATTCCTGCACGACAATGCTCGACCACACATTGCAAGAATAGTTCGCCAAAAGCTTCTCGACCTTGGATGGGAAGTGATGCCTCACCCACTGTACAGCCCCGATATTGCACCAATAGACCACCACCTTTTCCTGTCCCTCTCCAATGCCATACAAGGAAAAACGTTCGATGACGAGGACGACATGGAACGCTGGCTGGCTGGCTTTTTCAAATCAAAGCCAGAAATATTCTACGCTAACGGGATCGGGAGTCTACCTGAAAGGTGGAGAAGAGTGATAGAATATGACGGCGGTTACTTCTTTTCTTGACGTGTTCCGCTTTTTTGTAAAACTAGAAAAATGTGGTGTCTTGAAAATGGCGAGAACTTCTGCAACAACCTAATAGTTTTTTCCTTTTCGAGTAAACAGTCGAAACAGCGCTTCAGGGTACATAATGAAAAAATGGGAAACCAGAGATGGACTTTTGAAGTGAGGCAAACAAGCGGCCACTACCTCTTATCCAGCTTTTTAAGAGCAAATTTCTAACGGCACGACAATTAAAACTACATTCTAACTAATTCTAGTCCTTAATAGCATTGAATATAAAATTATACGTTAACGACCACGCATTCACAACATTACCTGTTTAATGAAACGAACCTTTAATATGGCTAGAAACAAGGAACGCCTCGTTTAGATGACTCATCGAAAACAAAATTCCCTCGTTGCCAATGACAGCAAGACGATCGTTCGATGCAGCTAAATGCATTCATACATCATTATTGTTGCTGCATGTATCTTTCACGTCCCTTCAAAACTAACAGAATTTCGTGTACACCATGTCGCGTGTGTGCAGCATTCTAGCCTTCTTGTGCAGGATGCACGAGGCCGTTCCTCTGCCGTTGATAAAGGCCTAAAAAGTGTAAAGTGATGACTGTCACAGTGGGGTTCTTAGCTAATAGTGCCATTGAAAATTGGGGTTTCCTCTTGAGCCGCGTGGCCTAATTGTTCCTTCCTCCTTGGTTTTCCTCACCCATTCTAAACATCCGCTCTTGCGAGCCGGGGCAGCTTTGCTTGGAGCTAGTTGGCTTGCACACATTTCCTAATGGTGGTTAGCCGCAGCGAAGCCGACCTCAGCTATATGGCCGGGTGGTGGTGTGGAGTATGCGTCGCGGTTGTGTTACCGCGCCTCATCGCACGCCTATTCATTGCCACTCCCCATGACACCATGATCTATCCACTATGGGCAGTTGAAACTTTGCGACGTATATGTTGCGAGTTCTGCAGTCAGTTTCCATATCTTATTCGATGGATTGATTTCTTCCCGCATATTTAGAACATTCTAGTCTTTCTTCTAGTCCTTTTCGACCATTATCGAATGGTTTATTCGTACACGCACATACAGCCTTTCTCTGTGGTTGTGTTCCTCCACGCTTTCCTACCTTATGCTTCCTACTCTTCTAAGTTCTCACTCTTCTCGTTTTAGCACATTTCTAGTGCTCACGCCTTTCTTGTGTTTTTCGGAAGCGTTTTGTTCGACGTGTGGTTGACGCAAAATTGCATATTGAGTTAGTTCACTTTCTTTCATTTCTTATAAAGCCTTCTCTACCATCTGACGAAAACCAAGAAGACTTTATAATCTTTGAGTTTGCTGGTCCAAGTTAGGGCCGAAACGAGCATTACTATCTTATGATTTTGTCTTTCTAATTGATATAGGTAATCCTCATTACAATTTTAATTGTAATAATTCTCATTCCCACTGGATGCTGAATACCAATCATGGAGTTCCTACCATGTTTGGCCAAAATCCAATGCAGCTTCTAAAATAGTTTCCACTATGATAAAAGTCAGCTCACTTAATAGAGTCCAAATGAGCAAAGTTGTTGGGAGAAATTCATACTAGGGGTGTGCCACGACTAGCGTGACATATTGACATATTGTTCTTATTAACTAGTTTCTTTCTACTAAACAGAAAATAAAGTGAAGGTCAAAACATAACGCGGATGAAGCGTCCGTCACTGCGAACTAGACAGTAGTCTTCACCGCTCATGTGTGAAGGCCCACTTTAAAGGGGAGACGAGACATAACCTATAAATGGTCCTGGTTGGTAGAAGGATATCGAGAGCGGCGAGCTCGGATTTCGAAGGGCTAAAATTTTGACTCCTTCCTTCTCCCTCCCCTTCGGACTCCGGCTGCTGCACGTCAAGTGCCTGAAAGGTGAATACGCTTCTTTGGCGGATGGCTTCGGTGATAGCTATGGTGGATGACCTCGTGGATGGCCTTGGCGACTTGGTGACGGCTTCGTCGGCGGAGGGAGGCACGGGTAGGTGTTCAGCCCAAAAGCCCATAGATCAGTTGCATCTTTTTCAAATATATTAAAACCAGTTCGGGGACTGCACAGAAGGATAGGTTTAGAGGTTTCTTTTCAGGGAGAGTCCAGTGGGATACTCTCTAAAGCTGTAGTAACTTTAGAGAGTATCCCACTGGACTCTCCCTGAAAAGTGCTGATAGAGTGCGTGGATGATACAACTTTTTTGCTATTTTAGTTACTACAGCTCCACATTAACGAAATCCTGTGTGTTTCTGTGCTCGTGTTTGTTCTAGTGCATTCCAAAGATAATGTCGAATACCTAAGCAGGATAGGAGAATCATTTGAATTGGACATGCGCGAAAGCGGTGAATTTAATTCAGTCCTGCTATGTATTTTTCTTACTCATCGCTGCAATCCTAGATTGGAGGAATCGCGTGACCCTTCACCCAGCACACTCTACCCTAAATTTACTCTGCTGTTCACTTGCTGCTTAACGGTTTAAGGGGCTGCTTAACGAAAACTTCAACAGGGTGGGTGGTTAAGCGTTTGAAGATGGACGATTGCAAAGGTTTCGGAATGTTCTACAAACGAAAATTGCGCAGTGCTTTTCTCCATTTTTCGTTTTCCCTATACTTCCTCACTATGCTTCTGCTCGCAGTACTAGCCCGCCGACGGACCAGAACTGGACGAGACATGCAATGCGCTCGTTCCAGACAATGCAATCGTGGCACGTTATCTTTCTGTGGTCTAGCTCAGCTTCATCTTATTGTTAGCATTATTTAGTTTCATTACGATTGCGCTGACTCTTTGCGTTTCCACTATTTGTGCGTCTTTTCTGAAAATTCCTTGTAGAAGTGCTACATAAGTGCTTTAGGACATAACCACCAACAGCAAACTTGTCGTGACACACAACGCGAACACAGCGGTCGATCGACATTTCGATGATGATGGCATGTGCGAGTATGACGGAGATCGAGCCAGCCGGTGACACGTAGATCAGTGGATATGTGACACGACCGGACTAAAAAGAACAAACTGGTATCTCTCTCCAATAAAGAATGCATCCTCGCACCTCAGTGCGAAGACTTCGAAGAGGAGCCGACGAACGAGGGTCGTTCGTGGGTGTAGCAGCAGAAAACTTCTGATGGTCACGACGCGATGAATCGGTCTTTGCTGGTGGAGACATTTGCACTGAAATGGAAAAATCAATGTAAAACAGAAACCATTGCCCAAGTGGAGATTCTGTGGTACCCGGTTTTCACCCTGTTAAGGCCCTGAGTACTTTCTTGCCTAGGTTTCATTTTGGAACCGCGACCTAGATTTTCTCTGCTAGGGAGCTCAGGAGGGCCTAAAGGGACGGTGGTAGCAGCAGTCGTGGTGGGGTGACTTGCACGATCAGGTCGGGGGCGCCATAATCTAGAGTACCTTTCCTTCTCGTCTGTGAGCACCCTAGCTGGATGCTTACTATATTTATCTGTCATTTGAGATGATGTAATATGTCCTATGCTGATAAATATTTATGAGAAAGTGTCGGTCGATAGCTCGGGAGGCGGCAGCGATACCCATTTTGGTTCGTGCGGTCGCGTGCGCGTGCGCCGTCCCTGGCAAAACCCTCGCTTCCTCGCTTGTGAAGAAGAGGAGTTTTCGCGAACGTGCAGAGGCTGGGCGAGCAGCACCGCGAGTCGGCGGGTGCATTGGCTTGTGCAAACGTTGGAGAGCAGTATAAGGTTTGAAATTCGTCTTGTGGAGTGAGAGTATTCTATTAGGTTGTAACGAATTAAATGGCACTGGCTCGCGCCATTTTTTCTTTACGCGTTTGATCAAGAACAAACCGTAACATGTGGCATATCATTTAGAAGCGCAAACTTTGCTCTACCGGTGAGTACCAAATTTTCTATGTAAAAGTGGGGAAACTTTAGAGTTTTATTGACTTTTTGCAGATGGACAAAAGGGTAATCCGAGGCATTTACTTGTATGAATTCAAGCTGGGCACTACAGCTAAGGAGGCGGACGAGAAGATCAGCGCCGCATTCGGTCAAGGATGCTCCACAATTCGGACGGCGTATCGTTGGTATCAGAAGTTCCGGAGATGAGAGCTTGGAAGAACATGAAGGTCGTGGGAGGCATAGTGATGTTGATGAGGACAAGCTGAGAGATGTGGTAGAGGAGGATCCACACAAAGGTACCAGGGAGATAGCGAAGGTTCTTGGCGTCAGTCACAACACAGCTGCCCGGCATCTGAAGGAAATTGGAAAGACCAAAAGCTGGAAGGATGGGTGCCTCACGAGCTGTCTGAGGAGCAAAGAAACCGACGATACGAGATCTCGTCCGCACTGCTTATACGGAACGAAACGGACCCATTCCTTGATCGCATCGTAACCTGTGACGAGAAATGGATAATGTACGGCAACAGGCGACGATCGGCACAATGGTTGGACAGCGATGAGAGCCCCAAGGTTTTTGCGAAGCCGGAATTGCACCAAAAGAAAGTAATGGTGACAGTATGGTGGTGTTCGCTGGGAACTATTCACCACAGCTTCCTCCCTCTCGGTGAATCCATCACGGCAGAGAAGTACTGCATTGAAATTGAAGAAATGATGAAAAAGTTGAAGGATATCCGGCCGGCCTTGGTAAACCGAAGGCGAGTTCTCCTTCTGCACGACAATGCTCGCCCCCACGTAGCACGAATGACGTTGCAGAAATTGAATGAGCTGAGCATTGAAACTCCTCTACCACATCCTCCGTTTTCTCCCGACCTCTCCCCAACAGACTACCATTTCTTCAAGCATCTTGGCGACTTCTTGGTAGGGAAAATATTCAAATACCAACAGGATGCCGAAAGTGCCTTCGAAGATTTCGTCAATTCCAGAACTTCTGATTTTTATGCTACTGGGATAAAAAAGCTTGTGTCACGTTGGCAAAGATGTGTAGAATCAGAAAGTTTTTATTTCGATTAATAAACTTGCCTACAAGCCGAGATATTAACTGTTTAAATTTACAGTGGTTCAGTGCCATTTATTTCGTTACAACCTAATAGTTTTCACCAAACGAGTAGTATTAAACTACTCCAAATGGATAGGGGCGAGGGAACTGGTGAGAGATAAGTGGGGAGAAGGATCCAAAAGCGAAGAGTGAGTAATGATCAATTGATGTGAGGTCTTAGGGGACAAGAATTTGTTTTCTAGTTTAGAGTTACTTGTTAAAAAATGAGGAGGGGACAGTCAGGAGGTACACCCGCCCCCTGCTGGGGGAGGTGCGATCTTCCTCTCATCCCCCTTGCTCACCCATCCCCAACCCCATAGGCTTCACCAATAGTCTAACGGCTGCCTTACGAAACCTTTGACACGCAAAACAAAAGTTTCCGGTTCGCAGACCAGCGGTGTACCTCCTGACGACACGTCCCCCAGGAGGGGCGGGTGTACCTCCTGTCGCGCTACCAAAAATGAGAAAATGTTCAGTTGTTATTCAATTAGACTATTTGTTTGAAGAGCAGTCGAGCGCCTCCATAATTACACAAGTAGCACAGAGCGTTGCATATTCAGAGGCTGAATGCGTAAAATTTTATTGATCCTATAGAAATTGCATTTGAGAGAACTACCTTATGAGAGTTTCAAAGTACCTCTGAATTCATGATCACGGTTGTCACTCCTACAGTTTGGACCTTTAAAAAATTCCATGATTTAACGTTTCCTGATGACCAGCTGGCTTCATTGCTCGTCCAAACACGAAGTATATGTATATGCAGGATTTTGATATATATCGCGTAGGTGAGCAGCACTGGTAGGTGGGAACGCCTAAACCAATCAGACCACGTTGAATGGGCATGCCATTCAGAGAGGGCATGTACAGTTGGTACCCTGATGGGTCGCCATCAGGGATGAGCGGATAACAAAATTTTTCAAACCCGGATAACGGATAACGGATAATTTTGCCCAAAAATCGCCGGATAACGGAAAACGGATAACGAACAAACAACAAAAATAAAGCTGGACTTAAACTGCTCTAGTTTCAATATCAGACATGGAACACAACTGCTGTCAAATTATAAGTCCTTTCTAACGACTTTAATGGAGTTTTTTTTTAACAGAGTGCAGTCGCTTTAACAAAGCCCTATGGGATTCTCACGAAACTTCAGTAAAAGAAACGCTTCTCCATTGCCATCCAAACCGATGCCGAGTTCGAATTGCGAACCACGATTTCTTCACCAGGAACTGCTATCAAACTCATCAGGGAGAAAAATAGCAAGACCACCAAGCTGTGAAACTAAAACTGTTCTGCAAACTCTACTCTTCTGATGTTTCGCTATGATCACCTTAATTTAAGTCTGGAAAAGATGAGGAGAGACTTTGTTCATCCAAGCACATTTCCATAATACGATTTACAATTTTTCATATTTTCGCCGTTTAAAACGAATTGGAAGAACGAGGCAAAGGATGCCTAGAACAGCCCAACTAACCGTATGGAAACATTCATAAGTCGCCCTTGGAGGGAGAGATGTGAGACTCATTCGCCTCTTATTCACTCACATTTTCTTCATTGAACAGCAACTTGCCCTCATTTTTCCCGTTTCCATTGTTGGGTGGTTTTAGTGATCAATCGTCAGGTTTTCTTTTTGAATTAGGACTGTGACCAAACAGAATGATCCTTGGATGAATGGCTCCTCCGATGCCTCTTGACTTTTCTATGCTGGGCCGACACAGCCGAATAAAGTCTGCATAACAATCTTGGTTTCACGCGGATCGATACTCTTGTTCGACAGTATCCCAAGATCTAAGAAGAACGTGGAATGAGATGGATGAAATACCAGCTTTCTACAGGCTAGCCACTACAAGCCATTGTGCAGTCCTAATGCAGAGAGATATGAAAACTAGGAAAGCAGAAGTAGAGTGTCCTGAAAAGCTATCTTAAATTAAAATGAAGCTCCAACATGCGCTGTATGCATTCTTGGTCTACATATGGCTTGTGGTGAAAAGCTCATGAAGAAATCAGCCCATAGTAGGTTTCATAGATGTATGGTATAAATGGACGACCCTGGAAGGATGGAAGTTAGACGTCTTTCCAACTACGTCACCAGTGCCTGAACTCACCCACCTCCTAGATTTAAATGCCCTCTATTGTTGCTCGCGATCACTACTATGATTGTGAAGCTTACACAGCTATACAATACCACGCCTAAAGCTGGGTATCAGCCAATTTGTTGTTCGTTATCCGGTCGAAAATTGCCGGATAACGAACAACAAAACGGATAGGCCAAAACCCCCGGAAACCGGATAACGGATAACGGATAACGGATAATCCGCTCATCCCTGGTCGCCATGTGTTCGGCCTGTGCTCTGTTTGGTTGCTTTTGGCTGGCGCGCTCCTACCTACCAGTGCTGCTCATCTAGGCGACATTTATCGGATTTTGGAACATCACGAAAAGCCTATGACGGATCCCTCGTATAATGCGGAAATGAAATAAATCTGGTGATTTTAATACACAGAAGACCTCTAATACTAGAGAGAGAGTCGCGCCCATGTATAACAATATGTGAGCAAAATACCATTTGCTCTCCTGAAAAGAGACTCCATCCTCCCCTGATAGTTTTTGGGGGACGGCCAGGAGGACACCCGTCCCTGCTAACTAGGGAAGGATTTCGACCTCCCATGGAACTTCAAGTTGAGACCTGGATCATTAGAAGGAGCTCGGAATGCTGATTAAGAATATGTGTGTTAAAATTGCAAAATGAAACTCCTGAGCGAGTTATGGCCTGCCGAAATCGGGGGCCTCACCACAGGCTGGCTATACGACGCACCGGGCGCGAGAGTGGTGAGTCATCGGGGCTCCGTAAGAAGGCCTGCCAGCTGCGGCGGTGGCGCAGGGGTTGTGCTCACGCTCGTCGGGTGCGACGTCGTCGGTTCGGTTCCCGTTGCTGCCGTCCTTTTTGCAAATCATAATTTATCTTCGAAATCACCTCTTGTTCTGAATTATGACACGTGTCTGATTAAATACCCGGGAAAACTTCCATGCACGTTTGTAAAAATGCTTTAAGGCAAAAATTGTTATAGTGACATTTTTATTCACTATTTTGCACAAATAGAGTCCAACTTATATATTGAATAACTAGAGGTGTTTCTAACAACCTTGGCATTCATGGAACAAAGCAAAAAAATGTGCGAAGTAAAAGGATGAGTAGAATGTATGATGAGGAAGAAGAAAATGTCGTTGATCTACTGCTTTTTCTTCACTCACTATGTCCGTTTCACCAGCAAAAGTAGTTTCAAAAGTTTCACCAGCCTTTAAGTAATTTGACAAAGGTGTATGGTGGTTTTCCCGGCTATTTAATCAGACACGTGTCATAATTCAGAACAAAAGGTTATTTCGAAGATAATTTATGATTTGCAAAAAGGCCGGCAGCAACGGAACCCGGACCAACGACGTCGCACCCGACGAGCGTGAGCACTACCCCTGCGCCACCGCCGCAGCCATCGGGCCCTTCCTACGAAGCCCCGATGACTCACCACATTCGCGCCCGGTGCGTCGTACAGCCAACCTGTGGAAAGGCCCCCGATTTCCGCAGGCCATAACTCGCTCAGGAGATTCATTTTGCAATTTTGACACCCATATTTGTAATCAATATTCCGAGCTCTTTCTAATGATCCAGATCTCAACATGAAGTTCCATGGGAGGTCGAAACCCTTCCCTAGTAAGGGGCGTGTGATCTTCCTCTCATCCCCCTTGCTCACCCACCCCCAACCCCCTAGGCTTCACCAAGAGTCTGACGGCTGCCTTACGAAACCGTTGACACGCAAAACAAAAGCTTCCGGTCCGCAGAACAGCGGTGTATCTCCTGACGCCACGCCCCCAGCAGAGGGCGGGTGTACCTCCTGTCGCGCTGCCATAGTTTTTCGCCATCATTTGATACGATAAAATGGCCTCTTGACTACGTTCACTCCAAACCCATAACTTAATTATACCAGTTTTCTCTCCTCCAGAGGACCTCGTTTAAGTCTCTTTCACCATTTCTGAGCACTCCAGTATGAGAACGCTTCAAATTTGTATGGAGTGTGGGTGAAGTTAAGAATACAGGATGCATTTCACCCCACCATGCTTAGATCCCTTTCAACGGCTTGTCCCTTTTCTGCGAAACTGCTCAGCTTATATTGGATAGGACACGCATTTGTGCTGTAGCACGCCAGTTGCATCGAGCAACTCGTACGCGTTTCTGCATTGGCTGGCGGTGACCCTGCTTGCCGCGACGCACCGCGACTGCACGCATAGGCCTCTGTTATACTCCCGCGGGAGCATCCGCGGAACCTCCGCGGACCAATGGTGCACGGCGGAGGCGGGCGTGGCGAGGCGCGGCGATTGGCCAGGTGAGGAGTCTCGGGCGCGATTCCCGCCCTTCCGCGGATGCTCCCGCGGGAGTATAACTCAGGCCTATAACTCAGGCCTAAAGGTGCACCTCGGACGACGGGCGTGGCGGGGCGCGGCGATTGGTCAGGTGAGGGATCTCGGCGCAATTCCCGCCCTTCCGCGGATGCTCCCGCGGGAGTATAACATAGGCCATAGCTGCGAAAGAGTATCGTTGCTCGCAGTCCGATTCCTTGGTGAATATCCACTATGCTAAGACATTACGCCGCGTTCTCACCAATTACTCTAAACATTGGTACAACTCTACAACACTGAATACTTACGTGACTCCTCAGACGACTCCTTCGGAGAGCTCTTCTGTTCGTCGCGATTTTCGCGGCATTCCCTCACCCTTCTCTCTCGCCCACGATCGCCACCAGCCTCGCGATTTTGCTGCGGGCTGGAATTCTCGCAACTCGATGGCATCGACGGTGGGCTTTTAGCACGACGTCTCACGCCACCACCGCTCTCCGGAGCATTGCGCCCGTTGTAGTTGCGAAGTGGCGATGGAGGTGGGAAGCGATAACGAGCTGAAAGCGGCCAAGTGAGGAAGAAAGCACCAGAAGCCCTTAGCGACTTACGACAAAATGTGCTACCCTGTGGCTCAAAATACTCTCCAGGAAACGGCGGGACAACAGACATCTGCACGCCCATACTAAATGTGAAATTTTGACGAATGTTGCAAGATGATATGTAAGTAAAACATAAGAAAAAATTTTTCGAAAACTTACGGCGTGGCCATGCCATACATCCTGCCCATATAAGGAGGAGAGGTTTGAGCAAAGCGCCCAGAATTGAAAAATCCACCCCTTGACTGGTACTGTAATTGAGCATCTTATCTCTCCTCATCGCAAAAAATGAGCCCTTTGTGCGAACCATAAGTCGGAACATACCTGTCTCACGCGTGAGCCACGAGAAGAGAAGTTCCGACCATGAGCAGGTGAGCGGCTTGCGCTACTGGCACTGTTCGAGCTCTTCTTGAAGTGTCTGTTGTAACCATGTTCATCCGCATGCTCATCAGAAGTACGCTGTCCAACACAAGTTGAATCAAGCGTGTTCTCTGCTGGGGTCACCTGTTCCTAAATATGTTACGGTTCTGACAGCCTTATTAAATAACTGCTGGCGTTATGCTTGAGCTTTCCAGTTACACTGTTCAGTCCTTCACTTGTTATTACCAGCAGCCCACCACAGTTGCAAAGAAATTTTGGTACATGTCGCGTAAGTGAGCAGCATTGGTAGGTGGAAGCGCGCCAGCCAATAATGAACAGACAGAACGCAGCCCGAACACATGCCAGCCCATTGGGTACCAACTGTACCTGCCCTTTGTGAATGCCATGCCCATTCAGTGCGGTCTAATTGGTTTAGGCGTTCCCACCTGCCAATGCTGCTCACCTACGCGACATATACCGAATTTTTTAAAGAGGAAGCTGGCTGCTTGTTTTAAAAACGTAGGGGATTCTATACATATTCGGCCGCTTATATTAACAGTTTACCCTTCTTCTAATCGCTTAACCAAGTGGCTATCTCACAAGGGAACTGTCTCAACGGTACGCCGGTGCGGCATGAACGAATACTATAGGAAGAATCTCCGCTCTCCAAATAGTAACAGAACATTTTTTATTTTATTTTTTTCATTTAGTACACTACAGCGAGTGTGCCACAAAGCAACTAAGCAAAACATGTTGCTTATGCAGAAGCGGTAGAAAATGCAGAAAAAAGCGATTCAAGAAGCGGCGGGAGTGGGAGATATGCGATATCATCTCTCGCCTCTCTCTTCCACCTCGCTCTCTTACCCGGTCGCTTCCCGTGGGAAGCCGGGAACGTTCCCGGGAACGTTCATGAATCCGGCTACAGATTAATCGCGATGAAGAGCAGCAATGCTCACTCGTGAACTGTCTCAGGCGTATGTCTGAATGGAGAAAACGAATACCACCGTGAGAATCTCCACCCTTCAAATAGTAGGAAGGGATGTTCCGTTCTTGCAAAGCCCTTGAACCCAAGAAGCTAGAGGCCCCTTAACGCCCAGCACTGTAGTGTACTGTCAGTACGTATCTAAGCCCTAGTTTACACTTGCGCCGCTACGCGGCGCGGCACCACAATCGCCATGGATATCGATTTTTCGCGTCGCCAGGTCGATACCTATTCCAACCATGGTGCCGCGCCGCGCAGCGGCTCAAGTGTAAACTAGCGCTAAAGACCCATGCACACTTCTGCGACAGCAGGGCGCATCCACGATGAAGCATAGGGCCGCGACGACCGCGGCGCGACACCGCGACAAGTGCCGCAAGGAGGGGGTATGCTCACTCCTGCGGCTGTCGCGGCGGCTATCGCAGGCAACGCCGCGCTGAGTGCCGCTGGCTGGAATGGTTCAAACCATTCCTGGCGGCGCGGCCTGCACGGGAATGTCGGTCCCGTTGCCCATAACGATGCTTTAACGCGACTGCGTCGCCACCCCCGGACTTCGCGGAGGTAGCCGTCGCCCCACTTGTCGCGCCGCGGTGTCGCAGAAGTGTGCATGAGCCTTAACACGTTTGTGCGCGCCCTACGTGGAGATAAGGGAGGTGGTGAAAGGTGAGGGGCGGTCTTTATGTACGAATGGTCATCGCGCCCGCGACGGCGACTGCCGCATGCGCGATGAGCTCCGCTGCGGTCGTGCGAGTTGTGCCTCATGACCTGCTGCAGAAGCTAGGTTTGAGTTGTTGATATCCCCTCCTGCGCGGGAAAACCTGCTCTCGTTCAGAAATTGAGTTCGAATTATAAAACTAAAGAACGTTCTAACACTCAATTTTATACGATGCTTCTTCAGGAAAAGCTGAAAATATGACACACTGTCGCAGTGAAACTGACTTTGTATACACTTTCTAACACTTGATGTGCAAGTTATGATGCAAGTCTAGATATCACTGGCCGCTGAAGTCACCCAATTGCGACGTCTTCTGCCGCGCTCTCCGCGTCCGCGGCGACCATTCGTACATAATGTCCCGCAGCCGGTGAAAGGTACTAGGTGCAAGCAGCTCCAGGACATAACTCCAACGCGACGTCGCGGCGCTGAAACGCGGACGCGCGCTCGTTGACTCATGGCTAGCCGCAGAGCACGGCATTTTGCCAGTATTCAAGCTTCTCTAGTAGCTTTTTGACGTTCAGTTTGTTAGAACTGGAAACAGGGCGTTGTCGTAGCTTATAGGGCAAGTATGAACAGCGTCGGGCCGCTTGGCCTTTAACCGTCTAGCTTTATCCACTCGTCCATTTTAAACATGCGTAAATGAGCCTCGAAATCCCTGCACGTCACCGACCAAACCGGAATGAATTTGCGCGAACACAGGGATTCTTATAAAACAGTTCACACAGCACAGACTATAGCGCTGGCTACTAACACAGTGAATAAGATGAGAGCATCGTTGCCAAATCCTTCAACGAGCGTCCCTTGTTGTCATCTAGCATCAGGTCGACTTTACAGTACAACAGATTAATAATCCCCCTATATGTATATAATCCTACACAGATAAGCATAGAATTCCCTACCAGGAGACATCAGACATGCCTTCTCCAACTACTTTCCTTCTTCTCCGAAAAAAAACGCGGTCGACAGTCGCACACACACTTTCGCTCTCTAGCACGCCCAACTGCAAAGCGCGGCTACAGCGGCGGAGAGTCGTTGGATACACCGCCCTTAGAAAGGGGCGGGGCGAGGGGCGCGCCGAGGACAAGATGTCCGGGTCCCTGCCTTCACATGGAGGCATCGCATTTCTAATCATTTCCCTTGGCCCTGCATCTCTATCCTGAACTCTTGAGACAAGAGTTAGAACCTTGTTCACCATATTTGGTAGAAGGGTTTTCAGCTGCAGCGCCAAGACTTTCTTCAGGTCCCTCCAATGTAGAACTGACCGGAATCACCAATAGTCTCTAGTTGAGGCGAAAATTTAAAGAATTTTTCTGAAAAGCTGAAAGAATCTAGAGAGAAGAGCGACGTTCTCCTTTCCTCAACTGCATCCATAACCGGACCGACTGGAAAATGACTTCGAGTTCCCCGAGATGCTCTTCCCAGCCGTCCTCTAGCAGTTGTTAGGTTTCTGGACGATGTTACGCCAATTAACGACAGTTTCGAGCTCAGAAAACTTGTCCAAATAGGGCGGCGCGGGCAGGGCGGGAAGTGGGAGGCGGGCAGCACGGTGTACCGAACGACTGCCCCCCCCCCTCTACAGCACGCGTATGACGTCACAACCATCCCTGTCGGAAGCGGTTGCGCCGCGACAACTCGTCCAATTTCGTCGCGCACCCTGCGCGACGCCAGAGGGTTCGCGCGGCGTTGGAGTTATGCCTGCCCCCGGTTCAAGCAGCTCGGTGGCTCACGGGCAGTGGCGGGGTTCATAGCGCAGGGTTAAGCGTTCGATTACCGCCGTGCCGCATCTTTTTTTTTGCATTTTTCATGTTAATTCCTTGTTCGGTATCTATCATCTTCCCAACTTTTCCTTGCATTCCCGTATAGGCTGCTACGTACGTGTTCAGAGAGAGATTTTCATCTGTTGCCCTTTCTATGTGCGACACTTTGTATTCTCCGCAGATTTTTTGATAGGACCCTTGGCTACATGGGGAATGAGCTTTCAAAACAAGACATAAATAAAGCAATCACAAGGACGTCTGATGGCACCAGTCCACGAGGCGAGAATGGCTGTCCAGTCAACCTCATGTCATCTAGCATGTGTCCCTCAAAGAAGGGCAACCGATCGTTGCACAAGTCCAGTTGCACCCTACTGCCTGTCGAAGGTATACAACTAAGCACACTGATGATGATGAGCAAGTAGCTACTGCAGTCCCAGCAGGTCACCGAGTATAGGTCACCGTCATATTCCAACGTATCGCTACACGGCGGCACGCTGGTCTTGAAATACGTTTGGCAGCGCAATGATAGGGGTAGGAGGAGACCATGGGCTTCCATCGTCCTGGGGCCGTATGCTCGTCTATCCCGAGCCACCCCCGATGGGGGTTGATGTGCCCCGGAGCTCGTCTCACCCAGCCCCTGTTCGGGGTGAGGCCACGCCCTCCCCGAAGTGGGAACTCTTCACCAAGCATTGAGTAGGGGAGAGGCGGAATGGAGTCGAACAGCTGAGATGGAGAACCTAGGCAAAGAGCAGAAAACGATCTGTATTGACCGTGTTTGGGATATAGACATGCTGAACGTGCGCCAGCGACGCATGAAAATGGATTTCTTGCTCCAATTCACCATCTTTTTTTGGTGTTGAGCTATGTTCTGCATATTATGAGCCGTGCAATCGAGTCTTATCTGTAATTACTCACGGTCTGCTTAGTCCTCAAGGGCTTGCGGTTGAAAAGCGAAGTGTTACTAGCAACCATCAAAAAAGCCAGTTAAAAAGTGGTACTAAGGTCGTAGCAATTAATACCCACCCCTATTTCATGCTCAGAGTGGTTTTCTTGAGATATATCTCTCACATATTTTATTCTCTGAAAGCAGGAGTGTATTTTACTCCGGGCGCGTGGTAGCACAGATGAAGGTGTCGGTTGCCGCGCGCACCCCTATCCAAGGTTAATCGTCCAGGTCTCTCTCCGGCTAAGCAAAATTTTCATCCCTCGGGGTCAAAGACAAATGGAAAACCGTCACTGGTGAGACTTTCTCCCTTTTTGGATCTTTTAAAAGCCATTTTCCAAGTTCCTCATGCTTATTAGGAAGTTCTTTGAGATCTTAATTCCACTAAACCGTTTCCTTGCATTTTTTTCGTATTCATTTTCTCTTTTCCTTCGAGAAGGTTGAAGGCTTGGATGAAATAATCGCCTAACAAGGAAAAGTATGAAGAAAATGCTAGAAAAGCGTCAGATGCAGGTCAATATATCAATAGTCTATGCATTAAAAACGCATGGAAAAGGTACAAGGAATGCGAGGAAACTAGGAAGACATAGACACCCCGTGAAAGGAAGTTTTATTAATAAAGGTTTTCCATTGGACTGAGGGGACTTGTAGTACAGTTGGAGGTGCCGAAGTCCTTATGTGCATCAAAAGTTGATTCAAGGTCGGTTCCAAACTTGGTTAACCAAGCGTTCCATCTCTCCTGCTTTCCTCGTCTCAGGGAAGAGGCGAGGATGTTCTCGTTCACAGCTGAGTGTAAAGAAGGAGGCCGGATTATCGACCGCACCTAAGATTTCGGAATGCAGATTTTCTGCAGTATGGCGTCAAACTCCGAGTTTCCCACGAGTATACGGCCCCTGAGCGTAGCAGTCGGATATGGTGACGTGGAATTTCCTACGTTGTACGCAAACTGACGCGTACGTACATGTATTGCAAGTTGCAGCGAGAGGTGCCTCGGACAAACGGTACGTCGCGGGCCAACCAAATGGGCAAAGACTCGATCTACCCGTAGGAAATGCCGCGTCACCTCGTACTTGTGTTTGAGTACTGATGGACTGCCCCCTCTTCCTTGCATTGTGCCCGTCTCGCTAGCTGAGAAAATTAAAAAATGATAGATATAAACATTTTTTATTGAAGATAGAGGTGCAAAGATATCTTTCAAAAAGTTTATCACGATGGTTCACCGTGACACCAGTTTTGGGGCCGGATTCATGAACGCGGCCGGAAGTAAATCCTACCCCCATTTATCTCGACGGCCACTTACACGCCACTTTCCCTAACTTACCCCTGTTTCTGATTCATGACCGCCAAAGCAAGGGTTTTGCTCCACTGCCAATTTCTGACCCAATACATCCCCCCGCTGGCCCGCTGCCAGCTCAGAGCTGGCAACGGACCAGCGGAGGGATGCATTGGGTCAGAAATTGGCAGCGTAGCAAAACCCTTGCCTTGAAAGTAAATGTTTCCCTGCGCGCTGACGAGGTAGCATTTACCTCGACACTTACCTCGGGTTTTCCCCGCCTCGCGTTGAGGAATCGCGCGTAATTTGGGAGTGGGGTAAACCTTGCACTTACCCGCAGGTAAGTCGTTCATTAATCCGGCCTCAGACTACGCTCTCCTGAGAATGCGATTGCCATGGGTAAATCCGAAGCGGCACTATTACGCTTTCGCAACTCCTAGCTCCTTGCTCGGAGTCGAGAAAGAGTAGAAAAAATTCACCCGAACTTTGCTTAAGGGGGATCTAGGACGCTGTTCACGAACATGATATTTTTTGAAATTTCGATAGATTACGGTAGTTTAGCCGCTGTGCATGCGATCCCATAAATTTTGAGGGTCCCTAGCTCCTTGGGTCCAAGGACTTTGCAAAAACGGTAACCACTTTTGTACTATGTAAAGGGTGGAGACTCGCACAGTGGTATTCATTTTCGCCGTTCGAACCTACGTGCGTGTGCATGCAATCCCATAGTAAATTTTGAGTGTCCCTAGCCCCTTGGGTTCAAGGACTTTGCAAAAATCCTTCCTCCTACTATTTGGAGGGGATCGATTCTCACAGTAGTATTCGTTGTCGCAGTTCAGACATACGCTGAGACAGTTCCCTGGTCCGAAATGAAGGTTTAATTACTCAAGTTTGAGGTATCGTAAAAAAGAGTCCTAATTCTTTGATGCTATCGTACTCTGAGGTCGCGTGATGTTTCAAGATTTTTACAGTTTGAGATGAGGTCGGCAGAAGATGAGTGATAAAAACGGCCCAGACAAGCATGTGATCTCCTGACAGGAGATCTAGAAAGGCGGAGCCACTTGTGAGCTAGGCTATATGTGTCTACAGGTCATTCAACCGCATATTCCCTGCCTCAAGGATATATTGGCTGAGAACTTTAAATCTGACACCTTAGCTAAGGCCTAAATGACAGTAGATCCATGCTGACTGGTCCAAAAGTTTCATCCGCACGTAACGTGGATAGCGTACCTCGCCGTCGTCATCGGCCTGAGTCGACGCAACACTCAGTGAATCAGTTGTCATGCTGATCGCGTTTGCTAATTCTTGGGGTAAGTAGAATCAGAGTAGAGACTGCGTAGTTCTCAGCTGAAAACGGCGGCGAATCAGACATTTCAATCCGATCATAGTCTTACCGAACACCAAGGACGAGAGATGAGAGACGCTAGGGATGAGCGCTAGCTACCGACCGTCGCAGTGTTCCAAATGACTGCAGCCTACTCCTCGCCGGCTCTCCACGTTGGATTCCGATATCAGTGCTTTGTTTTTACCTGCGGCTCGACCTCATTCTCTGATTTCGACATGTTCACGCAGATGGCTTATCGAGTGTTCTTCACTAATCACTAACACACCAAGGAACCGCCCTCTAGTAAGTGGTATACTGTAGCCAGGCCGTATGTCATATGCCTAGTTACAGTACCTAACAACGTGAAAACGCTGAGGTTATCCCCAGTGAACAGCCTGACCACTCGTTCGCAGCCTTTCTCACTTAGTAAAAAAAAAAAAAGAACTAAAGACGGCGTTGATCAGACCCTGTGTGGGGTACGCCATGCACTCTATTTCTTTGGGATGTTGTGATGGCAATTTGAATGGCTATTTCGCCTAAACACCGACTTGTGGTGGCCAGCCGATGAACACTTCTATCTCCTAAACTATCTAGGCACTTCTGGCATGAACCCGCTCACCGAGAGAAAGGGAAGACTTGCATGGTATGGGCAGGACCCGAACCAAAAGCCCATAAATCGGGACAGACGTCGCTACCTCCGACCGCGCTAAAATGTGTCGCCAAAGATAGTACTACTAAACAGAAAGGTGGTAGCGCAGTCGAAAGAGGCCATGTGTCTTAATAACAAGGTAACCTAGGTTTACACTCTCTCTAAAATTAAGGCCGTTTCTTTGTATACTGCAGGTTTGTACGAGCGAATAAGCTTGGCCGCGTGTAATGCAGTGGGAGGAGGCGCTGGCTGTCGCGTACAATCTGAATCGAGTTTCCTGGCTCAGAGTTCCGGTCAAGACGTACCAAGCCTCCTATCACTCCGGGGTCGCTGAATTGGTACCAGACTGGAAGGACAGAGAGCTGACTAACCACCGCATGCCAATGCATAGGACAAATACGCATTCAGATTGTCTAATTAATATTCCGTGGCAGTAAAATGCGTGGCGTATCCTAAACGGGGATTGTCTAACATCCTTCCTTATCTTTATCATATTCATCTCATTCAACCTCGATCGCCCATATCAGAGTAAAATTGAAATCACTGATCGATAATGATTAATCGTCAGTGTTATTAAGTTGTAGAAAAACATGTCAACGGCCATGACATTCGTTTATCGATTTTCATCGATTTTTGAATTTGATAAGAAGGAAGGAATGTGAAATGGCCACTATTTTTGAGCGGACGGTTGAGTTTGAGTTCGGCATCGTGCGAATATAATAGCCAAATGGACGATGGGAAAAAAGAAATGGACGATTCCACAAATGGAGAGCATTGACCGGCCAACGATTATCCATTTTTTCTCGGTTGTTGTTGTTTTCGTATTTGCACTCATCGGTTTTGTCCAGTATTTGTTATTCTATTTTTATTTGGTTCTGTATTCATTTTTTCAATCATTATTCACCGTTTAAAAGAGAAGTGACGCGAAAATGCTAACCGATTGATTGGCTGAACAACAAATAAGGAATATAAATCGGCTAGAATGGATTTCTAGGTAAAGGTCCTAACCAGAGGATGCTCATCCTGGTCATGCTCTCATCCACCCTAACAAGGGAAGGGTCTGAAGCGTATGTCTGAACGTGGGGAGCGAGTCATATAGGAGAATCCTCACCCCTCAATTAGTATGAAAATGTGTTTATTTTTTTTGCCAAGTCGTTAAACACAAGGAGTAGGGGGTCACAATGGGATACGGCGCATCACGAGCTTCGGGGTCTCGTACGCCCGCGATGCCTCTACCGGCAAGCGGCTCGGAGCGCAGTGGAAGTGGGGTTGCTTCATGCGAGGAAGATCGGGGGTTTGGTTCTTGTGCGCAGCTGCATTTTTGCATTTCAGCTGACTGGTAGAGATTTGGGGGTTCTGACGTCTGTGCCATTTTCAGACGTTTTCTGCGCATTTTCTAGCTGTACGCTGTGGAGAGTGCCTTTCTTGCGACTTGTTTACTACTGACCGGTTTTTAACCACAACGCCTTCGTCAACTTCAAGTTTACGTGCTTCGAAGTCCTTTAGTATGCTGGCCGTCCGTTCGGCCAGCTTGATTTCTTCCCACGAAGGTTCCTTATCTAAAAGTGGAGCACACTTCAGGGGGAGCAGGTGGATCACTACTTGAGCCTCTTCAGACATTGTTGGTGTTAGGTTTTAGACAACCTTCAGCAGACCTCTGATTTCCAGGTGACAGGCAGAGATGAGAGAAAGGTGGCGATGTCCGTTCCTCCACGTGGTGCCACTGGAAACTGCTTGCTTTTGCAAGCCGAGCCAAACACGGACATTCGAATGCAGGCGACAGGCCCTAGTGACAGGCCGGCCTACGAACATTTTGTGTCACATCATATGGTTGATGACGTTACAGAGTTCTCGAGATAATGCTACGGCGTCCGCGGGAGCCGACGCGCACTCGCAAAGCCCGGCGAGTGTGAAAAGTGTGCGAGGGTCCCTGATGCGAGGACGGCATCGGGGGGCAACTGAGCTAGTCCGAAAGTCCCGTAACGTAGGCAAGACCCGCGTAGCAACGTTGAATGTGGGTACGTTGACGGGCCGCTCGTGCGAGTTGGTAGAAGCACTGGAGCGAAGAAAGATAGATTTCTGTGCGGTGCAGGAGACGAGGTGGCCCTGCAGCAAGTCAAGGGACATAGGACGTGGCTTCAAGGCCGTTCTATGTGGAAGTCCCAGGACCACCAGTGGTGTCGGTGTGATCGTCTCCGAGCGTTTCCGTGATGCGATTGCAAGCGTAGAACGTTTCGATGACCGCTTGATGAAGATTGTTGTCGCCGTAGAAGAGCGACGATGCCATTTCTTTTCTGCGTATGCTCCGCAGACAGGCTGTTCCGAGCAAACCAAGGACGAGTTCTGGTCCCTGCTTGATGAGAAGACAGCGGAAGTACCGTCACAAGATATGGTTGTTGTGGCAGGTGACCTTAATGGTCACGTCGGAGCAACGAAAGACGGCTACAACTGTCATGGTGGTTTTGGATATGGGTCGCGCAACGCCGATGGTGAGCGTATACTTGAGTATGCAGACTCACATGACCTCACCATCGTGAACACCAAATTTAGAAAGCGTGACTCCCACCTCATCTCGTTTTATAGCGGGAATGCTAAAACGCAGATTGACTATGTCCTTGTTAGGCGTCGCGACCAAGGCCTTGTCACAGACGCGAAGACCGTGCCGTATGAGACGGTTGCCACGCAACACCGTCCACTGATGTGCTCGCTGAAGATCACACCTTCGAGGTGTAAACATGTCGAGCGATGTGGGTCGGCTAGAATCAAATGGTGGCGACTGAAAGAGAAGGAAGCGGCAGTTATTTCTCGCATTCGGTTGCCGACAGTGACAACTGTCGACGAAACCTGGAAGGACGCTACCGATGCGATAACTCGGGCTGCACGCCTTGAACTCGGCACAACGAAGCCTGGACGACGCTGGGTCGACAAGCAGGCATGGCTGTGGACTGATGATGTCAGAGAGAAAGTCCGAGAAAAGAAACGGCTCTATCACGTGTTTATCGGTGATAAAACAGTCCATAATTGGCGGAACTATCGAGAAGCAAAGAAAGCGGCAAAGAAGGCAGTGGCCGCTGCTAAAGCCGCATACTACGCTGATGTCAGCAAAAAATTGGAAACGCGCGATGGTGAGCGTTATATTTACCGACTCGCCAAAGCTCGCTGTCGCCAAGCAGAAGACATTGAGAAGTTCTATGGCATTAACGACGAGAGCGGTCATCTTCTGATGGATCGTAAGAGGGCTGTGAAGCGATGGCACGACTACTTCGAGGAAATCTCGAATGTAGAATTTGAACATCCTGCTGTTCCTTTTGCATCACCTGTATACGGTCCCGTTCAGAAGATCACAGTGAGCGAAACTGAAGCAGCCCTGAGGAAGATGAAGTCAGGCAAAGCCACTGGTGACCTGCCAGCTGACCTGTGGAAGTCGAAGGGCTGGTGCCCTGCTGACTGGCTGACTGCGTTTTTCAATCAGGTTGTTGCTGAGAAGAAAGTGCCTGAGGGTTGGCAGCAAAGCACGACCATCCCGATTTGGAAGAAGAAGGGCAGTCCTGCAGACTGCGCCAGTTACCGTCCAATTCGTCTTCTTTCGCACACCATGAAAATCTTTGAGCGAATTGTCGACGGACGTATCCGGGATGTCGTCCAGCTTTCCACGAATCAGTGTGGTTTCGTATCTGGCTGTGGCACCGTTGATGCCATTCACGCCGTTCGTCTTCTGCTAGAGAAGCACCGCGAGAAACAGAAACCGGTGCATTTTGCCTTCCTGGACTTGGAGAAGGCCTTCGACCGCGTTTCGCGAGATGTTATATGGTACGCGTTACGACAACATGGTATTCCTGAAGAGCTTATTGAGTGGGTGCGCATTTTATACTCTTGCCCAAGGAGTCGAGTGCGAGCGCCGGCGGGCACCTCGATGGAGTTTCCCATCTCTGTAGGGGTGCATCAGGGATCTGCGCTATCCCCACTGCTCTTCGTGGTCGTGATGGATGCAATCTCACGAGATCTCCAAATGGCGGCACCTTGGACGCTGCTGTATGCTGACGACGTCATGCTTGCATGTGAAGACAAAGCCGAACTCGAGCGACAGGCACAGGCGTGGTGCGATCGTTTGGCATTGTTCGGTCTCAAGCTAAACGTCAAAAAGACGGAATACTTGACGACGGATGTGAATGAGCACGGATCTATTAAGATCGATGGTACTGAGCTCTCACGAGTGACATCTTTCAAGTATCTTGGGTCAACAGTCACGTCCGATGGCAGCCTAAAGTTGGAGGTGAATGCGCGCGTAAGTGAAGCCTGGTCCAAATGGCGGTCGTTGACTGGGGTTCTCTGCGATAAGACAATACCCGAGTACCTCAAGTCGAAGGTTTATAGAACAGTCGTCCGCCCAGTAGCGACGTACGGTGCTGAGTGCTGGCCCGTGACGAAGGAAGTTGAAAGCCGCCTCAGTGTAATGGAGACGAAGATGCTACGGTGGACGGCTGGAGTTACGCGTTTGGACCGCGTTCGTAACGACACCATACGACAGAGGTTCGGTGTCGCCCCGATATCCGAGAAGCTGCGCGAAGCTCGTCTTCGATGGTACGGCCACGTCCTTCGCGCTAACGACGACACCGTGTGTAAGATTGGCCTGAATCTTGTGGTCCCTGGAAAGCGGCCCAGAGGACGCCCGAAGCAACGTTGGCTAGATTCGTTGCGCTTGGACTTAGAGATGGCTGGTGTGCACCCTGATCAAGCATTTGATCGAGAGAATTGGCGTCACCACACCAGAAGAGCGGACCCCGCCACCAAGCGGGACAGACGCTAATGAAAATGATGATGAGGCAGAGATGAGAGAAAGAGTGTATCGATGCCGTTTAGGTTAATTCACGGGATCCACAGACCGCGTTTCTCACTTGAACCACCTCCGACCTCACAACCAGTCTGGTCTCTTTTGAATATCCGAGCAGGATGGCATTTTCCAAGGTCATTGGTCGACGTATGGAAACAGACTGTGAGGAGCCTGTAGCCTTTATACGCTGCCCGTACTGTCCCCAGTGGTGCTTCATGTACTTTGCACCTGTGTACCACTGATGTTGCTGATGTTGAACATTTCTACAACATCATGTTGCATACCACAGCATTTAGCTGGAAAATTAGGCATAAAAACATATGAAAATGGTATGGACGTCAGAATCCCCAAATCTCAACCAGTCAGTTGAAATGCAAAAATTGAGCAGCGCACAAGAACCAAACCCCCGACCTTTCTCGCATGAAGCAATCCCACTTCCAATACGCTCCGAGTCGTTTGCCAGCAGAGGCATCGCGAGCGTATAGGACTCCCAAATTCGTGATGTGCCGTATTCCATTGTGACTTCAAGGTCTCCCTACTCCTTGGGTTTAATGAATTGGCAAAAAGAAACACATTTTTATACTAATTGAGGGGTGGGGATTCTCCCTATATGACTCGCCCCCCACGTTCAGACATACGCTTCAGACCCTTCCCTTGTAAGTCTGCCACTAAGGCGGTTAGCAAGCTGACGGCTGGTTAGGAAGGGGACAAAACCAGGGTCCGGATTTACCTTCAGGTGAAGGTAAAGAAATCCTTAAGCGCATGCGAAGATACCCACTAGGACCATCGAGCAGTACCTCTTAGCAGTAGTATCCGCGAAAGGGTGGGTAAGGTATACCATTTTCACGCCTGATTGGTCACTTTTCAATTCAGATTCACTTTTTTGGAGAAAAAAGTAATGGTTTAACACTTGTTTTAAATAGCACAAAGGCGACCATTTTTTGGGCCAAAAAAGAGACCGTACCATGCCCGCGTCCAAGACCTCCTGATTTCTATTCGATTAATAGATTATTATTTGCAATGAGTTTCACACCCGTAAATGTAACTTTTCTAGACTTGCATCGAATGCTCAGCTGACATGTGGGCGGAGTTGTATAGATTTCAAGTGAAATTTTTGCTATTTTTTTTTTGCCAGAGGTTCAAGCTGAGATAGGGCGGCTGGATGAGGAAGAATTAAAGCTTTATAAGTATTACAGTGCTACGAGCGAAGCTTGGAACGTCAGTCCTCAGCAAGCTGCCTGTAGATCGAATTCGTGAAAGAGGAAGTTCTCAGTTCAAAGAAGGTCTTTGCGAAGTTAGCGACAGAAGTGGTGAAGTTCCCGTATTGATTAACTGAGCAAGTAGTATGCGGTAGTTCTTGATAGCTGAAGTACCCTCAAATTGGACAGGAAGGTTTGTGTGCCCGTAAGTAGTGCTCCTTTTTATGACACTTTGTTGCAGCTACGAGATCATCAATAATGTGAGGTGAGGAAGAAGATACCCGAAGACGATGTTGAACGGCACGACGAGCTCTTCATTCACGTCCAGGTGGAGCTGCTGCAGAACTACTCAGTGGAGTTGCTGCAGAACTACTCAGTTACTCAGTGGACACAAAAAAGAGGCCGGCAGGGATCACGGTTGGGTCACGCTTGAAATGCGACAAGTCAGCGCCGAACCATAAAAGTTTGAGAACTGTCGTTCCGTTCAGAGCTCACCTTAATCAGGGCTACGCGAAGGAACGAAAGGACTATCAGAACACTCGACTAATAAGAGACCTGAAGATTCAGGTCTCTTATTGCTCTGACTCTTCATTTCTATTATGTCGGTAGAAAATTGGGGAAAAACGCATTTGAAACCCTCTGAGACATTGAGCCACTTTGGCACAGGGTCGAGTAGCTGCAATGACTGCCAGAATGCATAGAACTGCATGATGTAGAGGCGCTGATCTCAGAAGACTCGGAGATGTCAGAAATGCTAAGAGATGTGTCTGTGAAGGAATGAAGTACCTGTCCCATCCCCGGTAAATTACCAAGTATGGATTGGCCATTACAGTAGGGAATGACACGAGCGATGGTTTTGTGAATGGGGGGGGGGGGGTAAAAACCAGTGGGCCAGAACACGGGAACCCCGAAAATGCAACAAGAAGGCTTGAAATAGTTTCGATTTGGCTGTTGTTCATTTTGCAAAAGTGGAAAAGGTACGTTACTAGAGTTTTAGTCGACGTTTTTCAAATACCTTAAGGACGATAATTTTACTTTTTGACATCTCATGAGGCACTGATATGACCCATCTGCTTTCTAGTAAAAGAAAACATCTTTGAGTTGTTAACAACAAGAGAGACTGCTCTGACCCCACCCCTGAACACCCATTCAAATGTTGGTCTAATCACGTCACGAGATCTGTCTATCCTCACCTGGCGAAGCTTATCCCAAAGCGTTTTTAAATACCACTGGAGACTTGAGGCGGAAAACAAAAAAAAAATTTCGCCACACGGCAACCTATGAATGGTACTATAGGACACCAACACCGACAAATTTTGCAGCGTTCTTGTTCTCCTATTCCTTTGGGAGTTCTGTCAGTGGATTTTTACCCGTAAGCGACGTGCAGGTTTGATGTTGCCCTTTCAACATTCCTTAGTTTCATTAAAAGTAGTGAAGACCACTTTATTCGGAGCATAGACTTCTGCCGCCGAAAGCGACAAACAGTGCAAGAGCTTAATGCGACCAGGAGCGATCCTCCGGGTCCTCTCCCTTTGGCCAGGCTCGATCCTCTGGGTCTTCCATTGACCAGGCGTGATCCTCCGGATCTTCTCCCTTTGGCCAGGCTCGATCCTCAGGGTCTTCCATTGACCAGGCGTGATCCTCCGGGTCCTCTTCTCTAGCTGAATGTTTATATTAGACAGCTAACGAAAAGACTGCATTGACTTCTACACAAAGAGTTTGCTTTCAAGACCCTAATCACTGCAGCGAACGAGAGCTTCTCCAACCCTTTTTCCTTTTTTTTGAGAGATAAAACTTTTATTTTGTGAAAAAAAAACATAATTTTTTAAATAAGTAGTCCCTATCTGCTTACCTTGAGAAGCCGTATTGAAAGAAAATAATCTTTGGAACAGAATACATTGCTCACAGTTACGTCAAGCACGCCTACAGTTACCCAGCAACGACGGCAATTTATCATTTTCATATCGGCCTGCAGACATTTGCCAGTTGAACGCGTGGTAGCATTGCAAATACCTTACCTTTATCTACAGCAGGAGAAGCAATAGCGTAGGCGACGACAGCGAGAAGAAGCAGCTTGAAGAACATGTTGTTGACTGGCTAAATGTGTGGACCATCAAACCTCTGTCAGAAGAGGTGGAGAGCTTCTTTGTTAATATGTAATAACTGCTAGCCAGTACAAAATCTGACCCAGTTATTATTCATCCGTAGAGGGTCGACCACTCTATAAATGACGATGAGGAGAAGAAATAACGATTGCTATTAAAGAAGGCTTTCCAGAATGGAAGGAAGAAAAGTAGAAGTCCCAAAGGAAGAAGCGACTCTTCGAACTTAAGCGTATCATTTAGCGGAGGAAAAGGAACTAAAAGAGGAACGAGGGTCCTACAGAAGTGACTCGTTTAGATACACATAAAGGATAAAGGACGGTGTTGCTCAATCCCTCTTTGAATGCGCTACGCATTTTACTTCTACGGGATATCGTGGGGGCGACATGAATGCGTATTTGGCCACACAATCACTTGCGGTGGCCAGCCGATGAACAAGTCAGCGCTTTGTCCCTCCCAGACAAGTCTGGTACAAATTCAACTACCCCGAAGGGATGGAAGGCTTTGTTGGCCTGGGCGGGAAATCCGAACCAGGAACCTGGTGTCGGGTGCATGCGACAGCCGGCGCCTCTTCCGACTGCGCTGCACGCGCTCTTGGACACACATATGCCATATTCAAGACAGTCCTCTGTCGGTTAGTTTTTTGGGGAACGGTATATGTCCGCTTGTTATAGTTAGGTTGTGAAGTGAGATGACTTGAAGACAGCGCTCTGAGGAAGCGTTCGCGGCCAACTGGTGGAATTGCTAATTTAGCTAATTTACAGGCATATCTCACAATGTGACACTGGAAGCGATACACCTGTGTATTTATAGAAGTCTAATCGTTAGAAGGGCATACTGGGCAATGCTCTGTTCAAATAAATCGTACATACTTCCTGACTCGCCTGATACAATTGTCCTTTTCCATTGAAAATTTGTTAGGCACTGTAAGCAAACGTAGGGCACTCATGTCACTGAAACCTTTTTTCCTGCGGAAAACTGGCTCTAATATTGCTCTTAAATCTTTCTGTTACTTAGACGGCTGCGCAGCATTATAAGTAGAAAGGTTGTACCACTGAAAATTGACGAAATCTATTCCAGATCTAGCCTCCGCTGAATGCAGCTTAATTAATCGCTTTGGATCCTTGACAGCCCCGTTCAAAAAGAAGCTGCTCGAGATCTTTTCAATAAAACGGCCCCGAAATTAACAGAGATGAGCAGTGGAGAGTAGATCTAGCATAGGTTTCGTTAATTCTTAGCGGTACACCCACTCCTCTTATGTATTATGCTGAGAGCCAGGCTAAGTAACAGAAAGATTTTAGAGCGATATTAGAGCCGGTTTTGCGCAGAAAAAAAAGGTTTCAGGGACATGAGTGCCCGATGTTTGCCTACAGTGCCTAACAAACAATTTTTGCTGGAAAAACGACTATTGAAGCAGTCGAATGAGGGGGGAAATACGGATTATTTAGACAGAGCATTGCCAAATATGCCCTCCTTACGGTTACACTTCTATAAATAGGGGGCACGTTGCCTCCATTGTCACTTTGTGAAATGCTAGCACTTCCGCGGTTGGCCTAAGTCCGGGGTCACTTCTATTTTAGTGACTTCTACCTTTCTCTCATCCGTTCTAGTAAAGTCTTCTTTAATCATAATTTCCTCAGACCTTATACTGGCGAGCAGTTATTACATATTAACGGAAAAGCTCTCCACCTCTTTTGACAGAGATTTGATGGTCCACACATTTAGCCAATCAACAACATGTTCTTCAAGCTGCTTCTTCTCGCTGTCGTAGCCTACGCTATTGCTGCTCCTACTGCAGATAAAGGTAGGGTATTTGCAAAGTTAGCATGCCCTGGCTGCTGGCAAACCTCTGCAGACCGATATGAAAACGATAAATTGCCCTTCGTTGCTGGGTAACTATTAGGTTGTAACGAAATAAATGGCACTGAACCACTGTAAATTTAAACAGTTAATATCTCGGCTTGTAGGCAAGTTTATTAATCGAAATAAAAACCATCTGATTCTACACATCTTTGCCAACGTGACACACGCTTTTTTATCCCAGTAGCATAAAAATCAGAAGTTCTGGAATTGACGAAATCTTCGAAGGCACTTTCGGCATCCTGTTGGTATTTGAATATTTTCCCTACCAGGAAGTCGCCAAGATGCTTGAAGAAATGGTAGTCTGTTGGGGAGAGGTCGGGAGAAAGCGGAGGATGTGGTAGAGTTTCAATGCTCAGCTCATTCAATTTCTGCAACGTCATTCGTGCTACATGGGGGCGAGCATTGTCGTGCAGAAGGAGAACTCGCCTTCGGTTTACCAAGGCCGGCCGGATATCCTTCAACTTTTTCATCATTTCTTCAATTTCAATGCAGTACCTCTCTGCCGTGATGGATTCACCGGGAGGGAGGAAGCTGTGGTGAATAATTCCCAGCGAACACCACCATACTGTCACCATTACTTTCTTTTGGTGCAATTCCGGCTTAGCAAAAACCTTGGGGCTCTCATCGCTGTCCACCCACTGTGCCGATCGTCGCCTGTTGTCGTACATTATCCATTTCTCGTCACAGGTTACGATGCGATCAAGGAATGGGTCCGTTTCGTTCCGTAGAAGCAGTGCGGACGAGATCTCATATCGTCGGTTTCTTTGCTCCTCAGACAGCTCGTGAGGCACCCATCTTTCCAGCTTTTTGGTCTTTCCAATTTCCTTCAGATGCCGGGCAGCTGTGTTGTGGCTGACGCCAAGAACCTTCGCTATCTCCCTGGTACCCTTGTGTGGATCCTCCTCTACCACATCTCTCAGCTTGTCTCATCAACATCACTATGCCTCGCACGACCTTCACGTTCTTCCAAGCTCTCATCTCCATTCCGGAACTTCTGATACCAACGATACGCCGTCCGAATTGTGGAACATCCTTGACCGAATGCGGCGTTGATCTTCTCGTCCGCCTCCTTAGCTGTAGTGCCCAGCTTGAATTCATACAAGTAAATGCCTCGGATTGCCCTTTTGTCCATCTGCAAAAAAGTCAATAAAACTCTAGAGTTTTCCCACTTTTACATAGAAAATTTGGTACTCTCCGGTAGAGCAAAGTTTGCACTTCTAGATGATATGCCACATGTTACGGTTTGTTCTTGATCAAACACGTAAAGACGCGCCAAAGAACGGCGCGAGCCAGTGCCATTTAATTCGTTACAACCTAATATAGGCGTGCTTGACGTAATTACGAGGAAAGAATTCTGTTCCAAACATCTTAACTTAACTTTCAATAGAGCCTCTCAAAGTGTGCAGGCATGGGCTACTTATTGAAAAATTATATTCTTCACAAATAGTCCAAAAAAGGGAAAGTGGGTTAGAGAAGCTCTTGTTCGCCATAGTGAATAGGGTCTTGGAAGCGAACGTTTGTATAGTAGTCAGTATAGCATTCTTGTTAGCTGTCTAATATAAACATTTAGCTAGAAGAGAGGAGCCGGAGGATCACGCCTGGTCAATGGAAGACCCGGAGGATCGAGCCTGGTCAAAGGGAGAGGACCCAGAGGATCACTCCTGGTCAATGGAAGACCCGGAGGATCGAGCCTGGTCAAAGGGAGAGGACCCGGAGGATCACGCCTGGTCAATGGAAGATCCTGAGGATCGAGCTTGGCCAAAGGGAGAGGATCCAGAGGATCACGCCTGGTCGCATTAAGGACGGAAGAAGTCTATGCTCTGAGTAAAGTGATCTTCACTACTTTTTATCAAAAGAAGGAATGTTGAAAGAGCGACACCAAACCTGCACTCGCTTACCGGTAAAAAACCACTGACAGAACTCGCAAAGGAATAGGAGAACAAGAGCGCTGTAAAATTTGTCGGCGGAGGTGTCCTATGAGTACCATTCATAGTTTGCCGTGCAGCGGAAAATACGTCTTCCGTCTCAACAGCTTCCAATTGTATTTAAAAACGCTTTGGGATCAGCTTCGCCAGGTATCCTATATAAACGTAAACATAGCTTCGATAAACAAATGACTACTATAACATATAATGGTATAATAGCAGCATGACGACGATAACTTCATGCTGCAATATGAGATGAACCAGCGTCGGTCGCCGGCTCCGCCGGCGCCGACGCTGGAGTGTGCGGGTCACGCCAGGCTAGCAGACTTCGCCGACATCGCATCCGCGGGCCACGGCGGCTAGCCGGCTCCGCCGGCAACCAACGCTGGGTAAGGAAGCAACCCTAGCGTCGAGCTCGTTGAAACGTGCACGTACTAAAGATTGATTCCTAACTTGGTACCACTCGCATCCCAGTAAAGCACTCAGAAGAATGTCCTCTTCGTCTAGCGTTGGGTTCACAGCCTATTGCAGCTCACCAGGCCTAATGAAATGTCTGACATTTCTTATCGCAACGCAGGTTGGAGGACGTCAACCGCACGTGTATTGGATCCCATGTACGTTAAACGAAGTTTGCGGTAGGTTTTCCGAATCCTGACGCACGTTAAACGGCGTCCGCGGCATGTCTTACGATGCATGGTGAGCTACGTCGGCGGCACGTCTTCTGAGTTCCACGCACGTTCGACGAAGTCTGCGGCAGGTTTTCTTAATTCCGGCGCACGTTGCGTGACGTGTGCGGAACGTCCTCTGAATTCCTACGTAGGTTGGACGACGTCAGCTACACGTGTACAGGATCCCATGCACGTTGAACGAAGTCTGCGGCAAGTTTTCCGAACCCTGACGCACGTTGAACGGCATCCACGGCAGGTCTTACGACTCATAGTGAGCTGCGTCGGTGGCGCATCTTCTCAGTTCCATGCACGGTCTTCTGAATCCTAGCGCAGTTTTCTCAATCGTGACGCACGTTGGATAACGTGCGCGGCACGTCTTCTAAATTCCTACGTAGGTTGGACGACGTCAGCCGCACGTGTACAGGATCCTATGCACGTTGAACGAAAATTGCGGCAGGTTTTCCGAATCCTGACGAACGTTGAACGGCGTCTAGGGCAGGTATTCCGACGCGTGTTGAGCGACGTCGGCGGCAGATATTCTGAGTCCCGTGCACGTTGAATGACGTCTTTAGCACCTACTCGGGATTCCACGTACGCTTGAGGACGTCGGCGGCAGGTTTTCTGAATCTTGCCACTTGTTGGGTGACGTGTGCAGCAGGTGTTGAGCGACGTCGGCGGCACGTGTTCCAAGTCGCATGCGCGTTGGATGACGTCTTCAGCACCTACTTTGGCGTGTGCGGTGCCTTTTCTAAATTTCGACGTTGGAGTACGTTTGCGACAGGTGTGTAAGTGGTACGGTAGTAAGCGAATAGACTGGGACAGATGTCATGTGGGTGAGGAAAATGTAAGCGGTAGTGCAAAAATGAAAGAGATGCAGAAGAAACTGCAATAGGACTGGTTGACCTACAACCAACACGAGCATTGTTTGTAACCTCATGGATATGGGTATTTTTTGGTTTCCACCCCCCTGACAACTTGTCGGTAAACACGTTAGATGAGATCAACAAACGTCGTGAACAGTTCATGCCGTCGTCAGCAATAAACAGCGGCGGTCTTCCTGCAGCGCCTGTGACAGAGCGCCTGTGACAGAGCGCCTGTGACAGTGCGCCTGTGACAGTGCGCCTGTGACAGTGCGCCTGTAACAGTGCGCCTGTGACAGTGCGCCTGTGACAGTACGTCCATGCGTCGTGAACAGTTCATACCGTCGTCAGCAATAAACGGTAGCGGTCTTCCTGCGGGGCCTGTTACAGGAAACAGCACTTGTGACGGATAGGGCGCCTGTGACAGAGCGCCTGTGACAGAGCGCCTGTGACAGAGCGCCTGTGACGGACATGACCCATGGGAGTCTCGATTATATAGTAAGATGTCCCTGATCCCTTGTTTCCGTCAAGCCCTTGTATTATCCGCGTCGGCTCTCGCGAGACGTTAACTTCCTTCCCCCTCCCTCCTCTTTCGCAGCACTCGTCCACATCGCTTTCGCCGCAGTGGGGACCAAGGATGCACATAAAATTCTGTGCGTTAATTTTTTTAACGAAATTTTTTAACGGAAAATTTTCGTTAAATCTTCGGTAAATCGTTAAATAAAAAAGTAAAAAGTACAATTAGCTGCAAACCATTATTTCAGGTAAAAAGATCAAGAAAAACCTCATAAGATTCAACTTTAAGAGGTCAACAGCTAAGGTCCAAGCAGTGAAGTGTAACACTCCGTTGTAAAATAAACAGTCCTACATCAACAAGCACAGAAAAATAAACAAGTCTTCAGCAGCAAATTATCTACAGGGTGTGGAATAAGAACAGGTATGGAATTACCACTCAAGATGATCACCGATAACGCATCTTAAAATGTGCGACCAGGCAGGTGCCCGGAATCACCTCCTCTTCCTAAATCTTTTGTCTGACCGTCCTGCGAGCATATGCATTCTCGGTGCGGGCACCAGCCCAAAAGTACAGAAAGCATTTATAAAAATACATTTAAAAGCCTATCAGTGGAATGTAACACGTTGTCGAACGCACGATTTTTGAGTGCCTGGGACCACTCCAATTTTTGCAAAGTCGGGACCGTGACACGATGTCGCGTCACCTGGTCCCCCACAGCCGAAAAGGTGTGACACGTCGTAAACGTGTTAGCGTTCAGGAAAAGTAGCTTTCCAAATTTTTTAAGTACGTTCAGCGGCCGGAAACATTCTCTCTGTCTCAACTGTTCCAGGTAGCGAGCAAAAGTATTCGAAAGAGCAAAAGCAAAAGATAAGCAACGCGAGGTGAGGATAGGCATATCTTACAAGGAGATTAGACTAGTACCAGACGTTCAACGGCCTACCGGCCGCCAAACGTCTGGGTGTCAATGTGACTCACATAATTAAGCTCACGATCTATGAAAACTCCAAGGTCGCGAGCCACCGGTATGGGTGTGATCATACAGGTGTTGATGCTGTATTCCACATTGAATGATTCACCAATGTGAAGAACTAAGGTCTTAGAGAGGTTAATTGGTATCTCCCAAGTATTAGCCCACTCTACCATTATATTGATAGAGCGAGATAACGTCTCACAGACCTCATCCTTATTTCTTTTGTTGTAGATTCCATAAATCTTTATATCATCTGCATACATTTGCACCTTCACCCGAGAGTGGGTGACCAATCTTGCAGGAAGGTCGCATGTGTATGCAACGAAAAGAAGCGGTGACAGTACGCCTCCTTGAGGAACTCCACTACTGCAATCATAACTCTTAGAGAAAGAATTACCAACCTTAACACACATACGTCTTCCATTCAAATAAGAACGAATCCATCTCAAGATACGCCCTCTAATGCCAAGTTGATGAAGTTTATTTAGAAGTTTTTCATGGTTCACTTTGTCAAAAGCCTTCGACAAGTCCACATAAATTACATCAACGGACTCTCCATTGTTTAGTGCAAAATTCCAATCGAAGGTAGAGTCTGCGAGCTGAGTAGCAGTAGAAGCTCCTGCTATAAAGCCATGTTGTTCAAGCGGAATTGTGTTGTTTTTAGTAAACCACGCTACCATTCTGTCACGAATAATGTACTCCATTACTTTAACTGACGTGCAGATTTGATGTTGCTCTTTCAACATTCCTTAATCTGTTCAAAATGGATGGTTCCCTGAGTTTCATATCCTCTCTTCGATTTATGTGACTGCTTGAAGCTCGAAGTTGATCTTTATTGGTGACAACGTTTCGGGCATAAGCCCTTCTTCAGGTCTGAATACAATAATGCTACTTAGCACATACACACAGTAAAGCGGTAAGAAATACGTAAATAGGATTCCTGATCAATAGTAGTGAAGACCAATTTATTCAGAACATGGACTTCGAAAGTCGAAAGCGGCAAACAGTGCGAGAGCTTAATGCGACCAGGAGTGATCCTCTGGATCCTCTCCCTGTGGCCAAGCTCGATCCTCAGGGTCTTCCATTGACCAGGCGTGCTCCTCCGGGTCCTCTCCCTTTGGCCAGGCTCGATCCTCAGGGTCTTCCATTGACCAGGCGTGATCCTCCGGGTCCTCTCCTCTAGCTAAATGTTTATATTAGACAGCTAACGAAAATACTATACTGACTTCTACACAAACGTTTGCTTTCAACACCCCAATCACTCTGGCGAACAAGAGCTTCCCCAACCCATTTTTTCTTTTTTAGAAGATAAAAAGTTGGTTTTGTGAAAAAATAATTTGTCAATAAGTAGCCCATTCTGCCTACTTTGAGAGGCCCTATTGAAAAAAGACCTTTTAGAACAGAATTCTTTGATCATAATTACGTCAAGCACGCCTATAGTTACTCAGTAACGACGGGCAATTTGTCATTTTCATATCGGTCTGCAGGCCTTTGCCAGCTGGAGGTGGCATTGCAAATACCCTACCTTTATCTGCAGTGGGAGCAGCGATAGCGTAGGCGACGACAGCGAGAAGAAGCAGCTTGAAGAACATGTTGTTGACTGGCTAAATGTGTGGACCATCAAATCCCTGTCAGAAGAGGTGAAGAGCTTTTTCGTTAATATGTAATACCTAACTGCTAGCCAGCATAAAGTCTGACCCAATTATTATTCATCGGTAGAGGGTCAACCACTCTATAAATGACGATGACGAGAAGAAATAACGATTGCTATTAAAGAAGGCTTTTCTACAATGGAAGTGAGGAAAGTAGAAGTTCCGAAGGAAGAAGCGACGTCGAATTTAAGCGTGTTATTTAGCGGAGGAAGAGGAACAAAAACAGGAGCGGGAGTCTTATAGAAGTGACTCGTTTGGATACACATATGCCGCATTCAAGACAGTCCTCTGTCGTTTAGTTTTATGGGGAACTGCATATGTCCGCTTGTTATAGTTAGGTTGTGGAGTGAGATGGCATGAAGACAGCGCTCTGAGAAAGCGTTGGCGGCCAACTGGGGGGATTGCTAATTTAGCTAATTTACAGGCATATCACATAAAGTGACACTGGAGGCGATACACCTGTGCATTTATAGAAGTCTAATCGTTAGAAGGACATATTGGGCAATGCTCTGTTTAAATAATCGTACATACTTCCTGACTCGCCTGATACAATTGTCCTTTTCCGTTGAAAATTTGTTAGGCATTGTAAGCAAACGTAGGGCACTCATGTCACTGAAACCTTTTTTCCTGCGGAAAACTGGCTCTAATATTGCTTTAAAATCTTTCTGTTACTTACTTTCTGTTATAAGTAGAAAGGTTTTACCGCTGAAAATTGACGAAATCTATTCCAGATCTAGCCTCCGCTGAATGCAGCTTAATTAATCGCTTTGGAGCCTTGACAACGCCGACGGGAAAAAGCTGCTGGAGGCCCTTTCAATAAAACAGCCCCGAAATTAACAGAGATGAGCAGTGGAGAGCAGATCTAGTATAGGTTTCGTTAATTCTTAGCGGTACACCCACTCCTCTTATGTATAATGCTGAGAGGCAGGCTAAGTAACAGAAAGATTTTAGAGCGATATTAGAGACGGTTTTGCGCAGAAAAAAAGGTTTCAGGGACATAAGTGCCCGATGTTTGCCTACACTGCTCAACAAACAATTTTAGCTGGAAAAACGATTATTGTAGCAGTTGAATTAGGAGGTAGGCACCATTTATTTAAACAGCATTGCCCAATATGCCCTTCTAACGATTGCATTTCTATAAATAATGGGCACGTTGCCTCCAGTGTCACTTTGAGAAATATGCCTGTTAATTAACACTTCCGCGGTTGTCTTAAGTTCTGGGTCATTTCTATTTTAGCGACTTCTACTCTTCTATTTTCCGTTCTAGGAAAGTCTTCCTTAATAGCAATCGGTATTTCTTCTCCTTGTCGTCATTTATAGCGTGGTTGTCCCTTTACGGATGAATAATAACTGGGTCAGACCTTATACTGGCTAGCAGTTAGGTATTACATATTAACGGAAAAGCTCTCCACCTCTTCTGACAAAGGTTTGATGGTCCACACATTTAGCCAGTTAACAACATGTTCTTCAAGCTGCTTCTTCTCGCTGTCGTAGCCTACGCTATTGCTGCTCCTACCGTAGATAAAGGTAGGGTATTTCCAAAGTTAGAATACCCTAACTGGTAAACGTCTGCAGACCGATATGAAAACGATAAATTGCCCTTCGTTACTGGGTAACTGTAGGCGTGCTTGACGTAATTAGGAGCAAAGAGTTCTGTTCCCAAAAAATCCTAACTTTACTTTCAATAGGGCCTCTCAAATTATGCAGACATGGGCTACTTATTAAAAATTTATGGTTTTCCCAAATAGTCCAAAAAAGGGAAAGTCGGTTGGAGAAGCTCTTGTTCGCCATAGTGAATAGGGTCTTGGAAGCAAACGTTTGTGTAGTAGTCAGTATAGTATTTTCGTTAGCTGTCTAATATAAACATTTAGCTAGAAGAGAGGAGCCGGAGGATCACGCCTGGTCAATGGAAGACCCGGAGGATCGAGCCTGGTCAAAGGGAGAGGACCCAGAGGATCACGCCTGGTCAATGGAAGACCCGGAGGATCGAGCCTGGTCAAAGGGAGAGGATCCAGAGGATCACGCCTGGTCGCATTAAGGACGGTAGAAGTCTTTGCTCTGAATAAAGTGATCTTCACTACTTTTAATTCAAAGGATTGTTGAAAGGGCAACATCAAACCTGAACGTCGCTTACTGGTAAAAAAAACCACTGACATAACTGGCAAAGGAGTAGGAGAACAAGAGCGCTGCAAAATTTGTCGGCGTAGGTGCCCCATGAGTACCATTCATAGTTTGCCGTGCAGCGGAAAATACGTCTTCCGTCTCAACAGCTTCCAATTGTATTTAAAAACGCTTTGGGATCAGCTTCGCCAGGTATCCTATATAAACGTAAACACAGCTTCGATAAACAAATGACTACTATAACATATAATGGTATAATAACAGCATGACGACGATAACTTCATGCTGGAATATGAGATGAATGTCCCTGGTCCCTTGTTTCCGTCGAGCCTTGTATTATCCGCGTCGGCTCTCGCGAGACGTTAACTTCCTTCCCCCCCCCCCCCCCCCCCTCCTTCGCAGCACTCGTCCACATCGCTTTCGCCGCAGTGGGGACCAGGGGTGCACATAAAATTCTATGCGTTAATTTTTTTAACGAAATTTTTTAACGGAAAGTTTTCGTTAAATTTTCGGTAAATCGTTAAATTTCGTTAAAAAGTACAATTAGCTGCAAACCATTATTTCAGGTAAAAAGATCAAGAAAAACCTCATAAGATTCAACTTTAAGAGGTCAACAGCTAAGGTCCAAGCAGTGAAGTGTAACACTCCGTTGTAAAATAAACAGTCCTACATCAACAAGCACAGAAAAATAAACAAGTCTTCAGCAGCAAATTATCTGCAGGGTGTGGAATAAGAACAGGTATGGAATTATCATTCAAGATGATCAGCGACAAGGCATCTTAAAATGTGCGACCAGGCAGGTGGCAGGAGTCACCTCCTCTTCCTAAATGTTTTGTCTGACCGTCCTGCGAGCATATGCAATCTCGGTGCGGGCACCAACCCACAAGTACAGAAAGCATTTATAAAAATGCATTAAAAGCCTATCAGTGGAATGTAACACGTTGTCGAACGCACGATTTTTGATTGCCTGGGACCACTCCATTTTTTGCAAAGTCGGGACCGTGACACGACGTCGCGTCACCTGGTAACCCACAGCCGAAAAGGTGTGACACGTCGCTAACGTGTTAACGTTCAGGAAAAGTAACTTTCCTAATTTTTAAAATACGTCCAGCAGCCAAAAACATTCTCTCTGTCTCGTCTGTTCCAGGTAGCGAGCAAAAGTATTCGAAAGAGCAAACGCAAAAGATAAGCAACGCGAGGTGAGGATAGGCATATCTTACAAGGAGATTAGATTAGTATCTTTAAGGATTCGTTGACATGCTGAGGACTCGGCGAAAAAATTTCTAGCTCCAAAATGCTTCACTATCCCCGCCACGCATTCTACTTCTATGGGATATCGTGGAGACGATTTGAAGGCGTATTGGCCATACAACGGCTTGCGGTGGCCAGCCGATGGAATGTCAGCGCTCTATCCTTTCCAAACATGCGTGGTATCAATTCACCGACCCCTCCTGGTTGTCCTGGACGGGAAATCCCGAAAAAAGGATCAGAAACCTTGTACAGGGTGCACGCGACAGCCGGCACCTCCTCCGACTGCGCAACACGCGCCCTCAAAATGCATTTTAGCCCGTAGCCTACGCTATTGCTGCTCCTGCTGCAGACCGCTCACACCATCACTTCGAATAGGTTATTGTTAATTCGTAAAGTTCATTCGAAGATGGCACTAGCAGCATGGAGGTCGTATTCTTAAAAAGTTTAAACTCGTCCGACCGCATGTGCTTGCCCCGCCTTTCCATCCTGTCGGGATATCTAAAGTAACACACCCGAAATTTTTTCTAAAATTGCATTGTATAAAATTTCGAGTGTTATATGTTGTTACAGGATGTCTGTTGCGATCAAAACTCTTGCGCCAGGAGGGATTCGAACCCGGACGTTACGTGCGGTCAAACAGCGCCGGTGATGTAAGGCGAACATCGCTGCCCGGAAAGCAGAAGATGCGGGTTCGAGTCCAGCCTGGCGCAAGAGTTTTGATCGCAACAAAACACCCTGTAACAACATATAGCCTATCTTCCAGCCGCTCCAGGCTTAAGTAAATGTGTAAAACATTGTTTCAGGTGTTAACTGTTAAAGCGAACTTAAGTGCTCTCCATAAAATTTTTTGGAAGAGCTTGAAGACGATGATTCCTGGCGAATGACATTGATTCATCTACTGGCAGCAAGTCCTGGTGGAGAACTATCCCTCCTCCTGGAGATTGTTTATGGGTAAGAAATCAGAAATTTAGAATAACATTCTGAAAGAAAAGGGAGTTGATTCTCACATTTTTGTCCAGGAAAGCAATGGTTGTCTTGCTTTCAGTTCTTATTCTAGCCCAAACCGTTACAGGATTCGGAAGAAGGGTTTTTGGGCGTGCACGGCATTTATGAGATTTTTCGGTCGGAGACAGAAGTTGTCAGTGATTTTCACCATTCCGAGCAACCTCAACAGAGAAAATTTTCTCGTCTCTCCTGGCGACATCCATAAGCGAGCCAGAATTACGTCGAGGAGTTTTCTAAATTTTTAAGCCTATCCTTCTGTGCAGTTTAAGGGAATATGTACCAGAGTCTGTAACTTCAAAGCCCTAGCTTCTGGTTGACGATGTTCTGAAGGTTCGTCATGAGCAGGAATGTGCGGAATTTCCGTTTCCGTGTTCCGAATTCCGATTTCTGGCCACCTTTGGGCTCTTCCGTTCCGTTCCGTATTCCGCCTGTTTCTGGACCGGAAGGCGGAAACGGAAATGGGTACCGTTAAACACAAGTTTTCTGTTAAACGCAATTAGCTTATCAAGTAAAACGAGTTCTCCTTCATATAATTGTGAGAGAAATACTGTTTGGCAATATATTACTAATATTCTTAAAATTGGTTAGGCTACCAAAAGAACGTACTCAAAGGTGGCAACGTTTGAGTGCAGGCAAAATTAATGTGCCAGCAAAGGCTATGTATGCATTGCATGCTAGCAGAGTGCACTCAACGTTTGAATGATCATAAAATTCTCGATCCATCAGTTACAAATAGCTACAAAAACTTTCTAAGCACATAGCGCAGTATCATGAAATAAGGGGTTCGGTGAAGGTTGTGCCATGCACTTGTCTGCTAAAAAACGAATATCTGCCATGAGCTGCTATTTTTTTATTTCTTTTCCTCAGGGTTCAAGGCTTCGACTATTCCTAATCCCAAGAAGTAATTTGAGAAATAAATTTTTTTTTCCTCAATTTGGATTCTCTATCACGGAGAAGAAGTATCAACGACATAGTAATGGTACATAAAATTGTTAATAAGATAGCGAACATGAAGCACGACGACTTTTTCAAAATGCAGCCATCAAACACCAGAGGTAGTCGAAGTAAGCTTTCTTACGGAAAGGCACGTTTCTCCGTTAGGCAGCACTTTTTTGTAAACCGAGCGGGTTCCGAGTACGTACGCCTAAGCAAGAACAATCTTCTACCTATTTCGGTCCCCGCTTTTAGGAAATTCGTTAGGAAAATGCTCCGACCTGAGTCTACTGATTTTCGCGGTGCCTGATTCTCCCCTCTCGACTTTTATCAGTTCACGTGTTTTTATTTATTAACCGGTTTTGGTTGTGTTGTTGCTTTAATTGTAGTTGTTTTTTTCCTTTCATTTACTTTTTTTTTTCTTAAACCTTCGTTCACATGGGTATCCATGTAATAAATATCAATATCAATATCAATATTTTGCTTGACCAGGGTGACCTATTGAATGCTGAAACAAATCTATTACTTCAAGAACCATCTAGGAACTGTCAAGCTGTGTCACCTTCATATCGGGAGCTTCTAGGCTGGCACAGACTGGACATTCCTACGGAAGTGTTGACTTACAATGACTAATCAGTCATCCAGTTATCATCTAAATTCTGATTGAGAGTACCAGTTTTGCTACATACAATGTAACCCATCTTGTGTATGCAGATATCTGGGCAGTCATCATGTCGTCCATGATACCACAGGTTTCTAAAAATGTTGAGAGGAATGTCTTTCCTGGTCGGAAAGTGATCTAGGTGACTGTTCCAGTTTTAAACTTCACCCAAGTGAGTCTTTAAATGCTGGAAACGCTGTTCTGTAAGTAACCTAAAGTGGTTGAGTCGGTTAAGTCTGCTGTTCAAAAAATTACAGCAACAAAAAATCAGCGAAAATCCGTCGCAAGAAATAGATATGGAAACAGCGGAGAGACTGCATGAGAAGTGAGAAATAGTGAGACAGGACCCTGAACGTTTTCGTTTATTGCTCTAGCCATAACTAGAAGGTTATCATAACAATATTATGAATTCATGCTTTGCTATGTTACGTTATAATGACGATGAGCATTAATCTGTTGAAGATTTCGCTGCTCGCAAAGTTCCGAGCAAGAAAAAGTGCAATAGAAGCCGCCTCCGACGCAGTTTCAGATGCACTTTTGAAAAATGGCAAATATGTGTCATTTCCGTTTCCGCGGTTCGTATTCCGGTTTCCGGCCATTTTGGAGCATTTCCGTTCTGTCTTTCGTCTTCCGCTTTTTCCGGAAAAATTTCCGCACATCCCTGGTGGTGAGATATGCAAGTCGGAAGCAGTTTTGCTCAGGCTGACCACATCATGCCTCTGTGCCCTTTTCTAGATTATCGGATGCCAGTTATGTTGACGGTCCGAGATCGGCCTGTATCTGGAAGCGGGCGATGGTGTATTTGTTGCATGTACTGTACCGCCACCCTCCTTGCAGTTATGTCGTTAATGTGAAGCCTTCTTGCTGCCTCCACTGTCAAAGTCCCTTGTCTACAAGTCTCTATGAGAAGGTGGACACATTGTACCCGCCGGTGTGAAATTTGTACATGAATGCATGTCGAAGCCGCTCTATCAAAGCTATATAACGTACCCTAGAAACGGTAATCTGTTCTTGGGCCACTCTCAGAAAATACGGACCATACTTTGTAGCCAACCGATACATAAAATCAATCGATCATACTTCGCTGTCCGATGCTGTTTACTGTCCGGTGAAAAACCTTCTCGTCTGATTCCTGTAGTAGTAATCCCACTTGGGCCGTGTATAAATGCACACTTCTGCTTAATGTATTAGGTTGTCCCATAAGTCCCCGCCGTTTTTGTTTTCAACGATTCACTGCAGATTTCGCCGGCGGTCTCTTGCATAGCGCTGCATAGCTTTCGAAAGAGAATGATTTGCTCTATCAGAATATATATTGCATTTCTTTTTTCATCATGAGTTTTGTCAATTTTTAGGTCGTTGAAGTGAAAAGTGAAAAAGTAGCCATTTGCGCACTTGTTCTCTCCGCTTAGGTTTGTAATTTTTGCGCAGTTTTTTATAGCACTTGGAAGACAATGTTCTGTACTACAAGAATATGTGTTGGTCCTATTTTCTCACTTGCCCTTTATTGATTTTTAGTCCATCAAATTGGGACGTCCGAAGGAGGATGGTTATTTTTGCCGACAGCTCCTGCTCTGAAAGCAGGAGCTGTCGGCAAAAACCTAAAAATTGCAATACAAGCTCTGATAGAGCAAATCATTCTCTTTCGAAGGCTATGCAGCGCTATGCAGAGACCGCCGGCGAAATCTGCAGTGAATCGTTGAAAAAAACGGCGAAGACTTATGGGACAATCTAATATATGGTAGTTGACGGCATGCGACATAACATGCCTTCTAAATCTAGTGATTTTCACTTAAAACGGTCCATACTAGTAAGACATTGATAAAAACGACCCATAACAGTTATGCGACTCTACAATGTACCTGTTTAATTGTTGTGAAGTATCTTCATTATATTCAGTCTCATTTGTTTTACCGCAGTGTGCGACGAAGGCCAAGCTATCACTAACAAGTTGAGTGTGGAGGTTCAGAGATATAAGGGCTTCACTTTTTCATTTTTTTTGTCACAGTAGAAGTATCGACGCTCGCTTCTCGCACGCGCGTGCTCAGCATGCATGGCCTGAGGGCATTTTCCTGTGCCCACGGTGGCATTCCCAACGCCGGGTGGTATACCAGATGTCAAAGAAAACCGACTATGCAGTGAAGACGGGAACGGAAACACGAGCACAACCAAAGCAACAATGAAAACGATCAAGCGAACACCAACAAACCCGAAGCGACAATGCGAACCAGCAAGTTTCATTTATTTTGTATTTATCTAAAGATGTGGGATCAAGCCACACGTGTGAACACAAAGAAAAGAAGCGAGAAACGGACATTAAATATGAACAAGAAGCCATCAACGTAGGATCTTGAGCAATGGTTACCGTTTGAGGACGATCATTCTGAAACATGACAGGACCCAAAAAACAAACACAAACACAACAAACATATCACCTCTACCCCACAGCAGAGTTTTCACCCAACAATTTCCGGAAGGCTTGGAAAGATAAACCCAGCGACATTTTATCACAACCGAGCTCTTTAAGATTCCTATAGGTGAAGAAGTTTGATCTAATCTTTGTTCTCACCACCGGAATATATAACCTAAACTTTCCTCTTCTGGAATGACTCAGCGAAACACCAAAGAAGGAGAGTGAATCTATAGCAACCCTATGAGTCAAGATCTTAAACATCATAGTGAGATCTGCCATCCTTCTCCTGCTATGTAGTGTTGGAAGTCCAAGAATTTTTGCCCTTTCAGATCCATTAGGCAGCTGTCTGTAATCTAGTCCAAAACACCTCATAAATAATTTTCGCGTAAAGCTGTTTTGAACGCTTTCTAAGAGCTGAATGTCTCCTTTTCCGCAGGTGTTCCAGACAGCTATTCCAAACTCCATTATAGGTCGAGCATAGGTCATGTAGGCTCGCAAATAGACTTCAGGGTCTTTTGTTTTCAAAACCCTGAATAGGACGTATGTGCAACTATTGGCTTTCTTCGTGAGAATTCGATAGTAGCTGCTGAAATCCAGGTTCCGCGTGATTTGAAAGCCTAGGTCTCGAACTTCCTCTGCAGGTGTGAGACTTCTGGACTGCAGTGTGCATGCTAATGACGGCCCATTATTTTTCGTACCAATGACCATGTAATTTGTATTTCCGTGGACAAAGTTAACGCGACTAAAAACAAGGAAGCATCGAAAATGAGCAGGGAAACACGAATAAAAACACAGACTCAGTGAAAACAACTAGGTAACCATGAATACGATAAATGAGTTCATAACAAAAGCAAACAAGAATATTCAAAAGCAAACAAGACTATTACGATTTTTGGCACTATTGTACTTTATGAGGAGAGGTCGAAAAAAAAATTTCGCCCAAACCTCGTCCAGGGGAGTTATTTAGGGTGCTGATCACGAAGCTGACATCCGTTTTTTGAAATTTCGACCGATTACGGTAGGTTACAGTAGGTACGGGTGGCTAAGGCTGTCGAGGTCATAATCACCGATTTCGCCCAAACTTCGCCTATGAGGGTTATTTGGGATGCTGATCACAAATCTGACATCCGTTTTTCGTTTTACGCTGGAGTACGGTAGATTACGGTACGTACCGGTGACTAAGGCTGTCGAGGTCATAATCACCGATTTCGCCCAAACTTCGCCTATGAGGGTTATTTGGGATGCTGATCACAAATCTGACATCCGTTTTTCGTTTTACGCTGGAGTACGGTAGATTACGGTACGTACCGGTGACTAAGGCTCTCGAGGTCATAATCACCGATTTCGCCCAAACTTCGCCTATGGGGGTTATTCGGAGTACTGATCACGAACCTGACATCCGTTGTTCGTTTTACGCTAGAGTTTGGGCGCAATCGGTGACCATTACCTTACTCACCGGCACCCACCGTAACCTATCGTACTCCAGCGTAAAACGAAAAACGGATGCCAGATTCGTGATCAGCATCCCAAATAACCTCCTGGACGAGGTCTAGGCGAAAAAAATTTTTCGACCTCTCCTCGTCCTCTGGAGTCCCGAAAGTACAATAGTGCCCGATTTTCACGTCAAATTGGACTCTTCTCAAACCAAATGGGACACTTTTCTTAGCAGTTTGGCTTAAACTGTGTCCAATTTGGTTTGAAAACCGTCCAATTTCACGTAAAAATTGCATAAATCCCATAAAACGAGAAATCGGTTGAGAAGCAGCTCGAAACGGAGTATTCCAGACTTAAATTGTAAGGCTGTGGCCATCTCGATATAAGCATAAACGCCTCCCAGGCTATAAGTCGAAGGCCTACTTCAATGAGAATGTTTTGGCCATGAAAAATGGGATATCCTACCCCTTCCCCCATGCTTGGAATCCGATCATTCCACCCGGAGGGTCTCACCCGCAGCGCCTGGCACTGCGAGTGAGAGCGGCCGTGGACTATGTCAGGTCTCGGCGACCTTTGCCTCCAGCCGCTCCGCGACAAGTCGTCCGCGGCTGCGAAGGAGGACGGGGGAGAGGAAGTTAACGTCTCGCGAGAGCCGACGCGGATAATACAAGGGCTCGGCGGAAACAAGGGGCCAGCGACATCCATCTCATGTTCCAGCATGAAGTTATCGTCGACATGCTGTTCTTATACCATTATATGTTTGTATGTTAATCATTTGTTTATCGAAGTTGTGTTTATGTTTATATAAGATACCTGGCGAAGCTGATCCCAATGCGCTTTTAAATACCATTGGAAACTGTTGAGGCGGAAGACGTATTTTCCGCCGCACGACAAGCTATGAATGGTACTCATAGGACACCTACGCCGACAAATTTTGCAGCGCTCTTGTTCTCCTATTCCTTTGCGAGTTCTGTCAGTGGTTTTTTTTACCAGTAAGCGACGTTCAGGTTTGATGTCGCTCTTTCAACATTCCTTATTTTGATAAAAAGTAGTGAAGATCACTTTATTCAGAGCATGGACTTCTACCGTCCTTAACGTGACCAGGCGTGATCCTCTGGATCCTCTCCCTTTGGCCAAGCTCGATCCTCAGGGTCTTCCATTGACCAGGCGTGATCCTCTGGGTCCTCTCCCTTTGACCAGGCTCGATCCTCAGGGTCTTCCATTGACCAGGCGTGATCCTCTGGGTCCTCTCCCTTTGACCAGGCTCGATCCTCAGGGTCTTCCACTGACCAGGCGTGATCCTCCGGGTCCTCTCCTCTAGCTAAATGTTTATATTAGACAACTAACGAAAATACTATACTGACTTCTACACAAATGTTTGCTTCCAAGACCCTATTCACTATGGCGAACAAGAGCTTCTCCAACCCACTTTCCCTTTTTTGGACTATTTGTGAAAAACATAATTTTTTAATAAGTAGCCCATGCCTGCACACTTTGAGAGGCTCTATTGAAAGTTAAGTTAAGATTTTTTTGGGATCAGAATTCTGTGCTCCTAATTACGTCAAGCACGCCTATAGTTACCCAGTAACGAAGGGCAATTTATCGTTTTCATATCGGTCTGCAGACGTTTGCCAGTTAGGGTATGCTAACCTTGCAAATACCCTACCTTTATCTATAGCAGGAGCAGCGATAGCGTAGGCTACGACAGCGAGAAGAAGCAGCTTGAAGAACATGTTGTTGACTGGCTAAATGAGTGGACCATCAAACCTCTGTCAGAAGCGGTGGAGAGCTTTTTTGTTAAAACTAAAAACTGGTAGAAGTATTAGATCTGACACAGGCAATATTCACCCGTTGAGGGTCAACCACTCTATAAATGACGACAAGGAGAGGAATTTATAATTAAAGAAGACTTTCCTAGAACGGAAGAGAGAAGAGTAGAAGTCACTAAAATAGAAGTGACCCCGGACTTACCAGGATACTATCTCAACGGTAGGTCGGAACGACGCAAGTGTTGTATATAGGCAGAACCGCCTCTCCCTGGGAAGTAACAAACTGTAGGTATCTCGACCCCAATACAACTCTGCGCAAAGTTAGGGGCGACGGAAGTCGCCTGTTGGCGCACTGTTGATTCACGTTCTCCACAGCTGACGGGCGCGCGCGGGATGAGGGCTGGTATCGAGGATCAGCGCAGTGCACAGGTGGCGTAATAGGGAAGAGCTCGGGCTCGTGAGCGAGGGGTCGGTGGTTTAGATCCCGCAGACTGCGTTTCTTTTGCACTATTACAAAATCCATGTTTATCATATAGGTAATCCAGCTAGGGGTATTATAGTGTGTTATAGCATGTTTACATATAACATGTGCTTCAAACTACAGATTAGCTAAAATGTTCACTTCTGTGTGTCACTTATTTTAAGCCTATTTTGTGTGAAGTTGTAGTTATGTAACGATAGATATTTTGTGGAACTAGTTAAAAGTTCCGACTCCACCAACAAGACTTCGGTCAAATTTTTTTTTGCTGAAACTTCGTCTAGGGGGTTATTTGGGGTGCTGATCACGAATCTGATATCCATTCTTCACGATTAAAAATAGGCTTAAAATAAGTGACACACAGAAGTGAACATTTTAGCTAATCTGTAGTTTGAAGCACATGTTATATGTAAACATGCTATAACACACTATAATACCCCTAGCTGGATTACCTATATGATAAACATGGATTTTGTAAAAGTGCAAAAGAAACGCAGTCTGCGGGATCTAAACCCCCGACCCCTCGCTCACGAGCCCGAGCTCTTCCCTACTACGCCACCTGTGCACTGCGCTGATCCTCGATACCAGCCCTCATCCCGCGCGCGCCCGTCAGCTGTGGAGCACGTGAATCAACAGTGCGCCAACAGGCGACTTCCGTCGCCCCTAACTCTGCGCAGAGTTGTATTGGGGTCGAGATACCTGCAGTTTGTTACTACACAGAGAGAGGCGGTTCTGCCCATATACAACACTTGCGCCGTTCCGACCTACCGTTGAGATAGTATCCTGGTTAGGCCAACCGCGGAAGTGCTAGCATATTTCACAAAGTGACACTGGAGGCAACGTGCTCCCTATTTATAGAAGTGTAACCGTAAGAAGGGCATATTTGGCAATGCTCTGTCTAAATAATCCGTATTTTCCCCCTCATGCAACTGCTGAAATAGTCCTTTTTCCAGCGAAAATTGTTTGTTAAGCAGTGTAGGCAAACACCGGGCACTCATGTCCCTGAAACCTTTTTTCTGCTCAAAATCGGCTCTAATATCGCTCTAAAATCCTTCTGTTACTTAGCCTGCCTCTCAGCATTACACATAAGAGGAGTGGTTGTACCGCTAAGAATTAACGAAACCTATACCAGATCCAGCTTCCACTGCTGTTAATTCCGGGGTCGTTTTATTGAAAGGGCCTCGAGCAGCTTTTTCCCAACAGCGTTGTCAAGGGTCCAAAGCGATTACATAATTAAGCTGCATTCAGCGGAGGCTAGATCTGGAATAGGTTTCATCAATTTTCAGCGGTACAACCTTTCTACTTATAATGCTGCGCAGCCGTCTAAGTAACAGAAAGATTTAAGAGCAATATTAGAGCCAGTTTTCCGCAGGAAAAAAGGTTTCAGGGACATGAGTGCCCTACGTTTGCTTACAGTACCTAACAAATTTTCAACGGAAAAGGACAATTATATCAGGCGAGTCAGGAAGTATGTACGATTTATTTAAACAGAGCATTGCCCAGTATGCCCTTCTAACGATTAGACTTCCATAAATGCACAGGTGTATCGCCTCCAGTGGCACTTTGTGAGATATGCCTGTAAATTAGCTAAATTAGCAATTCCACCAGTTGGCCGCCAACGCTTCCACCAGAGCACACGCTGTCTTCAAGCCATCTCACTTCACAGGCTAACTATAACAAGTGGGCATATGCAGTTCCACAAAAAACTAACCGACAGAGGACTGTCTTGAATATGGCATATGTGTGTCCAAGAGCGCGTGCAGCGCAGTCGGAAGAGGCGCCGGCTGTCGCATGCACCCGATACCAGGTTCCTGGTTCGGATTTCCCGCCCAGGCCAACAAAGCCTTCCATCCCTTCGGGGTAGTTGAATTTGTACCAGACTTGTCTGGGAGGGACAAAGCGCTGACTTGTTCATCGGCTGGCCACCACAAGTGATTGTGTGACCAAATACGCATTCATGTCGCCTCCACGATATCCCGCAGAAGTAAAATGCGTGGCGCATCCCAAGAGGGATTGAGCAACGCCGTCCTTTATCCTTTATGTGTGTCTAAACGAGTCACTTCTGTAAGACCCTCGTTCCTCTTTTAGTTCCTTTTCTTCCGCTAAATGATACGCTTAAGTTCGAAGTCGCTTCTTCCTTTGGGACTTCTACTTTCCTCACTTCCATTGTAGAAAAGCCTTCTTTAATAGCAATCGTTATTTCTTCTCGTCATCGTCATTTATAGAGTGGTTAACCCTCTACTGATGAATAATAATTGGGTCAGACTTTATACTGGCTAGCAGTTAGGTATTACATATTAACGAAAAAGCTCTTCACCTCTTCTGACAGGGATTTGATGGTCCACACATTTAGCCTATCAACAACACGTTCTTCAAGCTGCTTCTTCTCGCTGTCGTCGCCTACGCTATCGCTGCTCCCACTGCAGATAAAGGTAGGGTATTTGCAATGCCACCTCCAGCTGGCAAAGGCCTGCAGACCGATATGAAAATGACAAATTGCCCGTCGTTACTGAGTAACTATAGGCGTGCTTGACGTAATTATGATCGAAGAATTCTGTTCTAAAAGGTCTTTTTTCAATAGGGCCTCTCAAAGTAGGCAGAATGGGCTACTTATTGACAAATTATTTTTTCACAAAACCAACTTTTTATCTTCTAAAAAAGAAAAAATGGGTTGGGGAAGCTCTTGTTCGCCAGAGTGATTGGGGTGTTGAAAGCAAACGTTTGTGTAGAAGTCAGTATAGTATTTTCGTTAGCTGTCTAATATAAACATTTAGCTAGAGGAGAGGACCCGGAGGATCACGCCTGGTCAATGGAAGACCCTGAGGATCGAGCCTGGCCAAAGGGAGAGCACCCGGAGGATCACGCCTGGTCAATGGAAGACCCTGAGGATCGAGCTTGGCCACAGGGAGAGGATCCAGAGGATCACTCCTGGTCGCATTAAGCTCTCGCACTGTTTGTCGCTTTCGACTTTCGAAGTCCATGTTCTGAATAAATTGGTCTTCACTACTATTGATCAGATTAAGGAATCCTATTTACGTATTTCTTACCGCTTTACTGTGTGTATGTGCTAAGTAGCATTATTGTATTCAGACCTGAAGAAGGGCTTATGCCCGAAACGTTGTCACCAATAAAGATCAACTTCGAGCTTCAAGCAGTCACATAAATCGAAGAGAGAATATGAAGCTCCAGGAACCATCCATTTTGAACAGATTAAGGAATGTTGAAAGAGCAACATCAAATCTGCACGTCAGTTAAAGTAATGGAGTACATTATTCGTGACAGAATGGTGGCGTGGTTTACTAAAAACAACACAATTCCGCTTGAACAACATGGCTTTATAGCAGGAGCTTCTACTGCTACTCAGCTCGCAGACTCTACCTTCGATTGGAATTTTGCACTAAACAATGGAGAGTCCGTTGATGTGATTTATGTGGACTTGTCGAAGGCTTTTGACAAAGTGAACCATGAAAAACTTCTAAATAAACTTCATCAACTTGGCATTAGAGGGCGTATCTTGAGATGGATTCGTTCTTATTTGAATGGAAGACGTATGTGTGTTAAGGTTGGTAATTCTTTCTCTAAGAGTTATGATTGCAGTAGTGGAATTCCTCAAGGAGGCGTACTGTCACCGCTTCTTTTCCTTGCATACACATGCGACCTTCCTGCAAGATTGGTCACCCACTCTCGGGTGAAGGTGCAAATGTATGCAGATGATATAAAGATTTATGGAATCTACAACAAAAGAAATAAGGATGAGGTCTGTGAGGCGTTATCTCGCTCTATCAATATAATGGTGGAGTGGGCTAATACTTGGGAGATATAAATTAACCTCTCTAAGACCTTAGTTCTTCACATTGGTGAATCATCTAATGTGGAATACAGCATCAACACCTGTATGATCACACCCATACCGGTGGCTCGCGACCTTGGAGTTTTCATAGATCGTGAGCTTAATTATGTGAGTCACATTGACACTATAGTCCGGAAAGCATTTTCTACTCTTTTTATGATTTTCAAAAACCTGAAGTGCAATGACAGCTCGACTATGATTTGCTTATGTAAGACTTATGTTCTGCCAATATTAGAGCACTGCTCTCAGATTTGGAGTCCATTTACTAAAATGGGTCAAGAAAAAATAGAAAAGGTTCAAAAGGCCTTCACAAAAATCCTGTTTTATAGGTGCACCCCCGTTACCAATAATGCCAGAGTAATCCCATCATACAACGAGAGGCTCAAATTTTTCAATCTTAGAAGTCTTTATTACAGGCGGGTGTTCAATGATTTAATTTTCTGTTTTAAAGTTCTTAAAGGTGAATGTAGACTAAGAGTAAGCAAGTATTGGACCTTTCTGCCAGTTCAAGGTCGTCGAACTAGATACCGTTTTCATTATCCGAAATTAAAAAGAATGCATTGTGAAAAGGTGTTCCATTCCATCTTCTACCGTGGTGCTCGATGGCTTCAGATGCTGCCTTCTAACCTATTAGATGCACCGAATATTTCCGTGTTCCGTGAAAGGTTGAAAAAGGTAGATTTATTTTCAATTTTGCATATTTCTGACATCACCTAGAAACAGCATCTTGCCCTACTTCGTTTTTCAATTGGTTTCGTGTTTCTAATGTATCCTTGTCCAACTGAGTTCGATAGCAGTACACATTCGTTCCTACTTTGTTGCACTATCTCCTTACCTAAGTTCATTCGTAGTTGTTTCATTAGATTTTTTTTCTAGCACTTTGTCACTGTTCAACCTGTTATTCTGTTATTCTAAGATACATTAAAGCCCTCTTGTTTCCCCAATGCATGTGGATGGGTGTTGGTGAAGTTGGCGGACCTACTAAGTTGGTATCCGGAGCCGTTCTCCCTCGTGTCGACTTGCAGTGTTGGCGGGCCACTGCCCTTCTTCACCTCTTCCCCATCCTCCCTACCAGACTATTGTCAGCGATAGTTGTAATGCCTTTTAATTTTCATTCCTTTCTTTTTCTAGGAGTTTCTAGTCTCACCGAAAATCATTTATGATGGCTGTGCTTCTCCATATTTGTTGAATTTCTTTTGAGTTTTTTTTTTACATGATTTGTTTTCGCATAATTGCTGTGTCCGTAGATAGACCATTTCATGCGCACTAAATTGTGCAAATAAATAAATAAATAAATAAATAAGTTACCGGTGAAAACCATTGACAAAACGTGCAAAGGAATAGGAGAACAAGAGCGCTGCAAAATTTGTCGGCGTTGGTGTCCTATGAGTACCACCATTCAAACTTTTAACACGTGTATGCCCAATTGGCACACAGGAAGAGAATCTCGATGTTGTACTCTTAGTAACAACAAGCGCTTTGGGTTAAGTCAGGTCTTTTTTTTGATGGATTACAAGTTAAAAGCAAGAGGAACATAATCGATGTGCTATGTAACGTATATAAACATAAACTCGACTTCTACAAACAGATTAATACGTCGACAAGTCGAAAATAACTTCAAGGTGGAATACGATGTGAGTCGTTGATGAATCCGACCCACCTAGTGTGTGCTACCTGGACAAAAAAAGGATAAAAATAAAGTGGAGCTTTTATATCTCTCAACCTAAACTCTCAATTTATTAGCGACAGCTTGCTCACTTATTACTTCGTGGCGCACGTGGTAAACCAAATGAGGATAAGTGGAATGAAGATGCTTCACAACAATTAAACAGGTACATTGTATTGCAATACAAGACCATTGAGAAGACAGATGATACCGTTTTTATTCAAGCAGCGTTGAACTATATAGATTCCCAGGCTGAAAGATGGGAATTATCTTTGGCAGCAGGAAAATCGCATTGCTTCATTAATGGAGAGAATCGCGCCAGTTGCAACCCTTCATCTAAACTAACGAGGAAGGTCAAGGAGGTCACCGTGGAGTTTCTCAAAGTGACCTATATAGGGTTGTAGGGCGTTGTCTGGGAAGCATCATAGTGGTTTCCAAATTTCCTGCGGACCTCTGGGTAGGTCAAAAATGGCAACAAACTGTACCGCTTCAGTGCGGGCCGATAACGCAAAACTGACGCTTGGAATGTCCTTGTCGTGCCCACAAATAGTCCTGCAAAAGGTTTGGAGCTTCAATCATTGCTATAACTTAGGAATTGATTAATTCCTAATTGAAGCGAGACGGCGCATTCACGGGAGGAGCGCCAGCGACTGGATGGCCGAGTGGTTAGCGTGGTGGACTTGCGGGAGAGAGGTCGTGGGTTCGATTCCGGAGGTGTGGTTCCTACATTGCTGGACACACATCTTGCGATTTTGCCACCGTAAAGTGCTTTTCTGTCACGACTAGGTGTCATATTCGTTTTCCAACCCTCTGTGATACGATTTTACTTCAAAACGCAAGTCACGCTAATGAATATGCAATGAACTGTTTAACAGTTGTGGTAACGTTCTATAAAACACGCGAAACAAAGCAGCTTCTGACACCAGCAGCAGTGGATAAATGCCAAGGAAAAGCAGCCGGAAGCTTCCTGCCAGGACGTGTCAACAGGCACTTCATCGAAGGCATAGTCCGCCGGCGTTGAGAAGTGCCCCGGATGCGTATCCACATATCCAGTATCCTCTCTCCCGCAAGTCCACCACGCTAACCACTCGGCCATCCAGTCGCTGCCGCCCTAGTGGCGCGCGCCTCCCGTGAATGCGCCGTCCCGCTTCAATTAGGAATTAATCATTTCCTAGGTTCTAGCAATGATTGAAGCTCCAAACCTTTTGCAGGACTATTTGTGGGCACGACAAGGGTATTCCAGGCGTCAGTTTTGCGTTATCGGCCCGCACTGAAGCGGTACAGTTTTTGCCATTTTTGACCTACCCAGAGGTCCGCAGGAAATTTGGAAACCACTATGCTGCTTCCCAGACAACGCCCTACAACCCTATATAGGTCACTTTGAGAAACTCCACGGTGACCTCTTTGACCTTCCTCGTAAGAGGTGTCACTTTGCAGTCAGTAAATGAAGTTCGTGACCTAGGTTTCTTGATATCTAGGGACTTGAGGTTTGACGTGCACTACAAATCATTGGTTAAAAAGGCTAACTATCGCATCTACAACCTTTTTGATGCCTTAAGAAGCAGAGATCCTCATGTTCTTATTCGAGCATATAAGACATATGTAAGGCCCATCATAGAGTGCGGAACCACCGTTTTCAACCCTACTAAGAAAAAAGACATCAGACTTCTGGAGAGCGTTCAAAACAGCTTTACTCGCAAGCTTATGATGAGATGCTACGGCATCAGTTACTACCATATGCCAAATAGTGCTGAGAGAGCCAGAATGTTGTCTTCACCAAGTCTTCACATAAGGAAAATATTTGATCTTCCTATGTTTTTCAAATTAGTCACAGGAAAGGTTTCTATTAGCCCACTCTGCTTTTCGGTTCACCTTTGACAAGAAATAAAAGAGGCAAATTCAGACTATATATTGCGGTTGTAAAATCGCGAGTCAGAACAACTTTCTCCACCTACAGGAGTATAATGGAGTTCAACTTTGTTTTGAATGCAAATCAAGATGCCTTGGGTCTATCTCTGCGTGGTTTCAAGAATCTACTGTTGCGTTTGCAATGAATCTCATCGGATGTTTTTTGTACTCTTTTTATTGTACTTTATTGTCACTACTTGGATGTTTTTTTTTACAATCTACTTCTACGTGTGGCTGCGGCCCATGTCTTGGATAAATAAATAAATAAAATAAAAATACCGCTCCTAATTCGTGAACAATTGACGCTTTACGACAGATGTTTCCGTCGCAATCCGTCGCAGTGCCATGACTTCGTTTAAATTCAACTATATGAAATTTAAATTGCACCATTAGATTTACCTCCCTCCTACTAATCCAACTACCTGCATGGAATGTGCAACTACAAACTCTTGACCTAGTAGTGGAGCTAAGGCCTATGTTATACTTCGGCGACGCGTCGCCGGCGACGTCGCCGAGAGCTCCGCAGGGGGTGTTATACTTCCGCCACCACCGTACTTCGAATTACGAAATCGAGAAATGCAAAAGACGCCGTCTTGCGAACACAAGAAGTGCAATTCACAAGAATACTGAGTGTTTGGGAGGGAGTGGGACCCTAAACCTTAGCTCCCCTTCAATCTGTCACTTTTCTTCTTTTTGTGTCCTTCTCAGCCGTTCTGCTCGCATTTTCTAGGCCTATTTGCTTCCGTGTAGAGCAAGTAATACTAAATAAAGCTGTGTAGAAAATAAGTAGTGTTTCTTTGCGTTCTCAAATGGTAATGCAAACCTCTGCGAAGAGCTTTTTCGAGATAGAATTCTTACTAATTAAGAGTTAAATTTTCCTTTGAACTTCGAGAATTCCGCGTAAATTTAATTTAAATACGATTTAACGAAAAAGGTCTTTGCTAAACTGACGCTTTTTTGACGTATGATCGGGATAGACTGCGCCATGCACTCGTCTGTTATCTTGCATTTTACAATCTATTGATAGTGTTTCGCTTGAATACTTCCTTAATCTCTTTACAAAGTGACCGTATCGATTGATTTGTGCTTCTTTTAAAGTTTAAAACCTAAAAACACACTATGCCTTGCGAAAAATAGAGGGCATCCTAAAAATACAGGTACTTTTGAACGGTTCTAACATTGCTACTAGTGAAACCTTTGAACACTTATCCATCCTTCTAAAAGCCAAATTTGGTTAGTAAGAGAAAATTCGGCAGATTAACAATGGTTGAGCAGACTGTCGTACATACAGAACAAAAAATCATCATCAAGTCTTGAAGCATTAAGAAGAAATAAGAATTAAAAATTCTTTTGAAGATTAAGAAAAGCTCAAAATGTATGCAAATTCGGGGCAGATGTGATCACTTAGCTTTTCTGTGGGCAGACTGGTTACCAAATGATGACATTGAAAACCCTCTCCGATGCTAAAAATGCGCTCCGATGCTCTCCTGTCAACGTCGCCCCCGACGCCGCCACAGAATCTGTTGGCGACGTCGCCGACATCGACCACGCGTCTGTGGCGACGTCGGCGACCTCTGTGGCGACGTCGGCGACGTCGGTGGTGACGTCAGCGTCGGCGACGTCGGTGACGGGCTGTCGCTGACGGGTCGCAGCGTCGGCGACGCGTCGCCGAAGTATAACACAGGCCTTACTAGAGTTCTCAAAATGGTTGACGTGAGTCTTGTTCACCGTCCAGTGCATTCGTGCAATTCCCACGCTGAAGGGTTTAATCTGCAGAAAAATTGGTAACGTCGAATTTATTCGATTGGTCGATACACTCCAGTTGCTGTGAATCATGCCTGAACGCCATCATTTGGAGTAACTCCAGCGAGTGATAATAATTCATTCGAAGAAACGGTTGCGCGACTCCCGCCCCATTCGATCAAACCGAACGGCAACTCCGGTCAAAAAATCGATATAATCGATCGATATTGGTCGCCCGAATGAACCCTATAACCTGCAATGAAGCCTTTGAACGGTCATCATAACCGGCTGACACCCGCTATAATATAACAACTTTGGGCGGAAACCCATAATTCCGGCGGAAAATCGATAATATCGATCTATATTGGTCGTCCGACCGAATCCCTCCACATTCTTTTTTTCCGAATCTCACCATCTTCCGCCAATTTTCGTCCATTTTCATCGATTGCACTTGAGAGCAACCTTGACAGATTTTATACATGCACGTGCGGGTTACCTTCACACGTTTTACATGTTTCGCAGGCTTACACACCTTTGTGACACACGGACACACACACGGACAGAAGGACGAACGCTTTTGTATTAGTAGGATTACACTTATTGCTGCAGATGAACTAGAAATTTCAATGAAACTCTTACCAAATTTTCCTTGAACAAAATATTGTTATAAGCATGTTGAGAATATGTAATATGCTCACTTCGCCTTAGACCAGCTTAGAAGAGTGTCCAATTTGATTTGAAAAGTGTCCAACTCGACAATAAAATGCTATACTCTGAAGGCACTCAAATCGCCTTTTCCCATAGATTTAGAATGCGTGGTGCATCTCCAGCTGATACACGGCAACAAACAGAGTTCGTTAATATTTATTATATACTTCTAGCGACATATAGTGCAATATATATTTACAGCTCGCAGCTTATATCTACAGATGAATACCTTCGCGATGATAACAATGGAATGTAACCGAGCCCACAAGAATAGAACAGGTAACGGCAACTACACGCTCCACACTCTCAGGTCCAAGTGCTTTTCCTTCCACGATTTCCTGAAAATTATCATGATGACATCGATTCTGATTTTAAAAAATAATGAAGAAGCTTATGTGAAACCCATCGAAGGAGTGTAAAACAAGAACTTTCAATCGTTCGAAGAGAATGCACATTTCGCTTCTAGAAAATGCTCAAAATAGTATCACTCATAAGGTGATGTTGAGGTTCTTCGGGAATAACTAATATCAGCTGCCGAATGGTACTGAGAGAGCAGAAGTATTAGCTTTACCTACCGTTATCACTAGAAGGAAAAGATCTGACCTCCTCATGATGTTTAGAATACTCATAGGCAGGGTTTCTATAAACCCGCTCAACTCTTTTGGGCCTAGACTGACAACGAATGTAAGAGGAAAGCTCAGATTTTATGATTCGGTGGCAAAATCACGAGCTCTATTGTTTTATATTGTATGTATTTCCAAGTACGACCTCGGTTAAGTCATGAATAAGTAAATAAATGAATTTCTAAATAAATAAACAAATAAAGTGGACCTGAGATTCCTGTGGAAATCTCCTAGCCACAAGCTGATGATAGGTTGGTGCAACTGAGGCCTAATATATCCGCAACCCGGCCTCCTAAGCTCAACTACACCATGTCTTATCTGCCAATCGCCGACATCATGATTTCTTCATCAACGATTGGTTCTAAGCAGAAATCGATAATGAACTACGGACGCCGATGAATGGCCATTGATTTTGCGTGGACGGAGCGGGACACGTACACAGCTCCGGACGAAAAATGGAAGGATACTAGGTGGTAGTGGGACTTCGTGATGAGATGTATACTATTTTCAAATTAAACTGGACACCTTTTAAATTGAATTGGACACTTTTCACGTCAAACTGGGCACTCTTCCAAGCAAGCCCATGACTTTTGAAATCAAAGAGAGCTCTTCCAAATCGAAATGATCCAAAAAGGTTAGAATAGTTTTTGTTCAAAAGAAATTTCCTTGAAGTTTTAATTCAGCTATCTCATCGGTGAATACACAGGTTGAAAGCTCACAGATTTTTATTTTTTGAAAAAAATATTGGTTTAAAGCTTGCCTTAAGGAAGGGAAGGCGGCCATTTTTTAGTCCCAAAAAAGAGATTCCTGATCTCTTCAAAAATGTCGAGATTTTATTCGATTGATAGCAGAATTTCTGCTTGCATGGAGTTTGACACCTTATAAGGTAACTGAATTAAAACTTCAAAGAAAGTTCTACTAAAAGTTTTCCACGAACAAGAAATTATTCTAACCTTTTTGGAGTCTCTAGTTCAATGTAGAAGAAGCTCATCTCGTCTTGGAAGGGTTCACTTTAATTACAAAAGTCTTCGAACTTTTGTAATCCTTAGAAGAGCGTCCAATTTGATTTGAAAAGTGTCCACTTCGGCGTGAAAATGCTATATATCACGGGATGCTGAGGGTGGAGGTAAAAGTAGACCGCAAACAGCGCCGGTACCCGAGCAGTGGTGGCGCGGTGGATAAGGAAGCGTGGTGACAGGCGAAGGTTTCTGATGCGGCTCCCTATTGGAGCAAATCTTTTGTACTTCTTAAGAAGTCCGAATAAAATCACCAATCAAGGCTCTTCATGTCAATCCGCAAAACTTCGTTAGGAATAAGACCCGATTCTATGACATAGTTGTACCCTCACGGATCCAGACGTCGGAAGACTTTCACATAAGCCTTGTCCAGGTTGAGGGATTATTGGAGCTACTGGTCACAAATACGGCTAAATACACAGGCTTGTTGATCGGCTGTCCACCTCAACTCTTTGTGTAAGCCGAACAACGCATTCAAATCGTTCCTACGACCTATTAATGCATCGCCATTAAAAATAGCAATGGAAATCTTTCAAACAGCAAACCTCGAACCACTCCCTCACAGCTCGACCATGACATTCAATCTCGAACACTGACTGCGGCGTATTTCCGGCCAAAAATTTCTGCAACCAACATCACATCTGCAGTGTGACACGCTGATAACTAGAGCAGGCTCACCTCAATATGCCCCTGAACGAGGGATACGCCCTTCTTGCCCAGATATGGAGAATCCAAATGCAACAATTTAATGCTGGATTTTAAGAGGAACGAGAGATCCTCCGGCAGCATATGACCAGTTGACCAGCGGAACTCCTTCACGTTCGAAAAGTCGCATTTTTCGAGCAGAGGCTTCCTGAAAATAGAAGTCTATCGCTTTAATCAACGAGTGCAAGTGGCGAGATCCATCTAAGTCGATCGCATCATGGGATATGCCACGCATCCTGCTTTTACAGTAGAGTATTGTGCAGATCTGGTACCAAATCTGCGGAGCTCGATAACAGGAAGAGTAGAAGACCTGCGACCGAAATCACCAACAATTAAGCGTGCGTGTATGCGGATAGAGATAAGATAATGGATAGAGATGAACGCTTCATTGTGGGTATCTCAACCCTTTATACCACCGGGTTTAATTGCTGATGAATCGGGCCCCTGGTTACCCTGACCGCCAACCAGCCGCAACTAAATCGCCAAAGGCAGCGACAAGTTGTTCGTCAAGAATTGGACGAGTTGTCTGGCAGTATCCAGACGATCGTTGCGGGACCACTTACTCCATCACCTCGTCAACCGCGTAATGGGACCTTCGGTGAAATTTTTAGTTTTCTCTTCTTAGTTTAGGCCGTTTTATCGTGTTTCGTTCGTGTTTCCGTGTTTCCCGTGCTAGTACGTATCTTTCTCGTTTCCTCCGCAGTTTTTCGCGTTCCTTATGCAGTTTAGCAATTTCTTCTGCAGCTTCACGTTTCTTACCGAGCTTTTTTGCGTGTTTCGTTCGCTACATTTTTTAACATTTCTGATTATTTTTGTACGATATATTCTTTTTTATGGGCGCGTGGACCGCAGTCGGAGAAGGCGCCGGTTTTCACCTGCACCCGATACCAGGTTCTTGGTTCGGATTTCCCGCCCAGGCCAACCAAGTCTTCCATCCCTACGGGGTCGATGAATTGGTACCAGAGTTGTATAGGAAGGATAAAGCGCTGACTTGTTCATCGGCTGGCCACCGCAAGTCATTGTATGGCCAAATACGCATTCAACCTGCCTCCACGACATCCCGTAGAAGCTGAATGCGTTGCGCATCCCAAAGGGGATTGAATAACGCCGTCATTTATCCTTTTTATAATTTTTTCTGGCGCAATACGGATAGTGTGGAGGTGGGCCTTCGCTACGAAAGCGGTGTTCTACCCTACCCCAGTTGTACAGTGAAATTTTCTAAGCCTACCAGCCCACAGTCCACTGTCCCCCGTACCCGTATTGCGCCCATTTTTCTTTATAACTGAGTAACGCAGAAAATGGCGGAAAAATAGAGAAATATCTGTACGACTAACATGGATATACGAAAGGGACACAGAATTAATACGATAAATCGGCTTAACCTTAAAAACTGAGAAAAATAAAAATTTCACCGACAGTCTCATCACTGACCGTCTCCTATCGATTGAGGTGACAGAGCAAGTGATCCCGCAACGACCGCCTGCGTACTGTGAAACAACTCGTCCAATTTTTGACGGATAACTCGTCGATACCTGGGCGATACAGTCAAGAGTCCCGCCCATATCCGGCAAGTGAAAACGTGTATCGAGCACTAAAAACTGGAAGTCTTCCTAACCACTGCGCTATATATGCATCCATGAAATGTCGGGAAGATGCTGGACGCTAAGTGACACTCGTGGGGTCATTTTTATATCTGGCCTCGGCACTATGCGCATGGGGAAGGCTGTCCTATTCCAAGAGTTCTTGTACAATTCAAGGTAGGGCAGGATACTACGCTTTCCTAAGAGCGCTCCAACCTCAGTTCTAGGATTATAAAGACCTATGAAACCATAATAGAAGACGGTAAGGAAAGTCGTCATAACAACGGTGCATTTAGCAATCTCACGAAGAACGTTAAGTATCGCCTAGCGAATCCTGATCCTCTACTCTCCCGCCTTCTGCGCCCTTCGTGCTCGGAGATTCCGTCCACGCTAGCTCCTTCATGTGTTTTCAATTGTCAGAGGCGTTATTTATTTATTATTTATTACAAGGCACGGATAACAATCACATGCGGTAAGATTCTAACAATAACATATAACAAACAAAAAATAAGCCGAACGAAACCTTAGTGCAATTAAACGTTTAAAAGAGGATAGAGACATATTAACAATGTTCTCGTTCTCCGAAAGCAAGATGTTGAGCTCCCTGATGCTCCTGTGAATGAGGAAACTTGACCTTACTTTTGACCTTGGAAGTGGCAGGTAGAGTCTGAGATGCCCTCTTCTGTCAGTTGTCAAAGGGGTGCCAAAAAATCCAATTGGGTCAATGGAAAGCCTTCCTGTCAGAACTTTGAACAACATAACTAAATCTGCTCGCTTTCGTCTAGTCTCAAGGCTAGACAAATCAAGCGTCTTAGCCCTGTCAGACCCTCTCGAAATATTGTCATAACTCAGACCACGACATTTCAGAAAAAGCTTACGGGTGAAGTTATTCTGAACACTTTCAAGGAGTTTTTTGTCCTTCTTTTGAGAGGGACTGAAAACTGAGACACCACATTCTACAATGGGCCTTACGTAAGATTTGTAGGCTCTCATAAAAGAAGGTTGATCTTTGGTTATCAGTACCTTAAACAAGTTATAAATTCGGTAGTTAGCCTTCTTTACAAGTGCTTTATATTGATGCTCAAAGTTTAGGTTACTCGCCAAAATTGACCCGTTGAGTGTGTATGTTGGACGGTGACTTTGAGATTTAGATTGAATCACAAGGCAATGCGATTTTTCAGCCGAAAAGGGTAGTTCCCAGGTATTTGCCCAATTCTCTACAAAATTTATAGCTGCTTGGACAAGACAGGAGCTTTCTTGATTGTCGACTTCTCTATAGATCTTTATATCATCCGCGTACATTTTACAAGAAACTCCAAACCTTTGAACTGAATCAGGAATCTCATACGTATACAAAAGAAAAAGTAAAGGCGATAGTACTCCACCCTGTGAAACACCACTGGGGGCAGAATAAACCGATGAATACTCTCCTCCTACTCTGACTTGATAGGTTCTGCCCGTAAGAAAACTCTTTATCCAGTCTACAATCATAGAATGTATGCCTACCCTTCCCATCTTGTACAATAATTTTTCTGTAGGAACCTTGTCGAAGGCTTTTGAAAAGTCAAAAAATACAATATCTGTGCGTTTTCTACGGTCCATAGATTTAGTCCACTCGTTTAGAGCAGAAAGAACAGCTGTTTCCACCGAGCGTTGTTTCAGGAAACCAAACTGGTACTTAGAGATGATGTTATGCTCTTCAATATGATCCAGCATGTGTTTCTTTACAATCTTTTCAAAAGCTCTAACGAAAACAGAGGTCATACTGACAGGCCGGTAATTACCCGGTTGATTGAATGGTGGCTTTTTGCGAATTGGCGTAATAAAGGCATGTTTCCACCTTGTAGGAACCTCAGCTCTCATATAGCTCGAATTGAAAATTAGTTCTAATGGATAAGCAATACAATCCGCCACTTGTTTGATAAACGTTAATGGTAGATGATCCGGGGACGTTGAGAAAGACTTAGGCCATTTAGTTAATATGTCGAAAATCTCCTCTTTATGAAACCACAGCGTAGGCCCCATTTGGGGGAAACTAGGTAATGCATTGTCCTGGGAGGCGAAAAACGTGGAACTACTGCAAGCGGTTTGGTTAAAGACCTTCTGAAACTCCTTTGCAAGAAGGTTAGCTTTACCACGAGCTGAGGAAATAGAAACACCCTCTTCATTCCTTAGATTTGGAATAAAGTTATCATTTTCTGTACGAGAGGCAATATACCTATAGAAAGCTGACTTGTCCTTTGAGAAAATGGATTTCTTTTCAGTATAAAGATTGTACCGTGAAAGGGCTTTGTCAAATTTTCTGCTGAAAAATAGATACTCAGCCCAATCTTCATTCAGGGCGGAATGAGTAGCCTTGTTCCATAAAGTTATCCTTATCTTTTGAGGATTCTAGCGTGAGCACAATCTCTAAAAAGGAGGCTGCAGACGGTAGACAGCAGTGTACATCCTGCAAATTCGAGGATGTGACATATTCTGCCCTTTAGTAGGCTCTAAGTCGAGCAAATCCAAGCTAGGAGGTCATCCTCCAGCCTAGCTGCGACGATTTGCTGCTACCACCAATCTCGCTTGAACGTTGGCAGCCGAATAGACCTACATTGCCCTGCTAATGACCAATGGCTAATTGACCTGTGTATTTCCCCAGCTACTAGATTCTACTCCAAATGCTATGAAAACGGCGCGATATAGGGCAGAAGTAGAATGCGTGGTGTATTCCAGAAATGCTTGTCCCACAGAGTTAGGAACCCACTTGCTCTTCAGCCGCGTGTCCTGGAGTAGATAGACAGTCGAGTCGGGACGAAGAGAGACCGAATGAAGCACCTTGCGAGCCTCCTGCTGGGAGTCGCTCACCAGAAACAGCACGTCGGTTGTGATTTTCGCCAGCACCTCGTTCACTTCGTTGAACAGCTTGGCCGGCTCGCGATAAATCAGACCGAATTTTCCCTTAAAATAATTATTTTTGGCTTTAAAAACACGTGCATGAAAGAGCACTTGGAGAAAGACTGTACCTGATCGACTCTGACGATGGGTATGTTCATCAGTTGGAACGGCACATACTCCCAAGCGAATTTCGGGAGCTCAACTACATCTTCAGTCTCTATTTTGATACATAGAGCGTGCTGAAAAAAAAGAACACAGAGAATATATATTCTTCACATCAAACTGGACACTTTTCGAACCAAACTGAACACTTTTCAAACACAATTGGCTCATTTCAAGGCAAACTGTACACTTTTCCAACTAGGCTGAATACTCTTTAAATCAAATTGGACACTTTTTAAGCCAAATTGTTCGCTTCTCAAATCAAATAGGACACTGTTCTAAGCAAGCTTCCCGCTTTTAAAATCAAACTGATCAAATTTCAAATCTTAAAGCGAGCTTTTTCCATACTAAAATTGACCGATCAGAGACTAGAGAATCTCCAAGATGGCTAGAATAATTGACACTAAATAGATCCGGGAAATGGGTCACCATATATGGGACCCCTTTACAGCATTTTGTTGTAGGAAATGAATAATTTTATGCAGGTCTGATGTATTCTACCATTGTGGTCAACCGATCTAGGCCAATTCTGATAGAATTAGACATTCATTTACTATTTCAATAAGAAATGACAGGCAACCACTGAATACAACGCGACCCTCACAAGCCACAATGCGCAGAAAATTTTTTGTCCACGGAAAATTTGCTTCGACTTTTGTGAAATTTTCACTTTATCTACCTCAATGAATGAACATACTGCTGGAAATTTTATAAAATGGTTATCATTCTTATTAAACGATGACATCGCGTACTAGAAAGGATGATATGTTCTTGTTGTACCGCTTAAAGCTGTGTTAAACCAAATTTTTGCTATCAATTAAATAAAAATTGCGATGATCTAGCAAAGTTCATGGCGCAGACTATTCTCACCTCGCCTCAGTTCACAAAATGACTTCCAGTCAAGTTAAAAGTTCATTTTCTAATTTTTCCCCTATAAAAGTTTCAAGCAGTATGTTCACTTGTTGGGACAGGTGAACCAATACTTCAAGAAAAGCCAGACGACAACTGTTCTTGAACAATAAACTATTCTGGCATTTTTGGAGAATCTCTAGTTAACGTAGAAAAACCTCGTTCCGACTTGGAATGCGTCCAGTCTGATTCCAAAATCGCTCAACTTCCTTAAGTGCCCCATCAGATTTGAAAAGCGTCGAATTTGACGTGGAAGTTGTATGTTGTAATTCAGCAAGTACTTGGAAGTTGCTGTTCAAAGACGAACCCTAATGCTTTCCTCCAAAGTGAATGATGACGTGCTAGCCTTCGATCCGTCTTCAGAATGAGATTTCTTCTTACACTTCCCCAAGCAACACTGAAGGAGTGGTACAACAGGCTCCTCTGACTTGTCCAATGAGCAATACTCCAGAATTGCACACCCGTAACGAACTGACTGAAATAAGTCATTTACTGTTCTATCAGCTGTGATGGAAAATGCAGAGAAACATGAAAAATGCAATAATTCCAACGAATTCGGATCGCGGCTAAACTTTAAAAGATAGCGACGAGATTCTGACATAAATAAGGCAGGATTTACACTTCTGCCGTAAAGTGACGCGGTGTTATGAAGGCTGTCAATATCGATCATCTGTGCCGCCGAATCGATACTGGTAGAAATCATAACGCCGTACCGGCCAGCGTCTAGAGTAAAATCCCGCCTGAGGTGTTCTTCAAAAATACTGGCAGTGTGCGTAATGTCTCAAGTGGTAACTGCTGACTTCTTCGGGAATTCTTCGAAAATCAGCGATTGTCAACCTAATTCCTAATCGGTGCACTTTAAAATGCAAACAGCCAACGCGTAGAAGAAGAAAAACGTCCAAAGCCTTGTGAATAGTAGTCGACTGCTCCAGCTCGTTGTCATGTGAAACATTGGCTAGTTAGCCCCTTATCTGTACCAGCCGACTTGCAACAACCGGTAGAAGACGTCAAGTGCAGAAAATTTGGATGGAAGTGTGCGAAAAATAGGTGGATTTAGAAATTGTATCTTCACATGGTAGAAAACTAGATTCAATTTTTGTAAAGCCGAGATAGAACCCCTGAATTTTACCGTCGACTCGGACCGTCGCACAATACAATACCACCCAATCATATGCGGTTCGATGGAAATACTGCTTCATAACACGGGTCAGATGCTCGACTTCTTAGCCTGCAAATGCATGATTCAATTGAAAGATTTTGGGGTCCCTAACTCGGCACTTTCAAGAAATTTCTGAAAATGTAACACATTTTCTTATTATTTCACAGGTGTCCATTGTTGGTGGTTTCCATTTTCCCCTACAGACACATGTTGGAAAACTGTGCTTGAAGTATGGATAGTACTTGACTTATAGGACCCATCCCTCTGGTGCTTAAAATACAAAAAAAACCTACGTCATTGATAATACCGTTGGAGTGTGCCGAGTGCTCCTGCACTTCTTCCCTGAGTTCGTTGTTGTCTTTAGGAGTTTAAGAACTCGGTTCATAGCCGAGATGTTCATTCAACGGCTAACGAAATAATTGAAAGCTTCAGAAATCGAATGAACTAAATTTTTAATCGATTTTTCGAATTTGTAATCGATTTACGATCTATCGGTTAATCTGCTCCTCTTAATCTAAATAGTATTATGTGAAGTGATATTCCTTGAGAAAAATAACATCAAATATAATAAAACACTGGCGAAAGTAATCGATTTTATGACGAAATATGGCTTCTAGAACCTAAGGGAAAAGTTTGTGATCATGAAGAAGCCTATTTTGCAGGTTCCTCGTCCAATTACAACAGGATAATCGAAGGGGATTGTAAAGGTAGAAAAAGGACTATTGTGACGGAAGAAAGAGTGATCAGCAATGCTTTGAGGTTTCTCTGAAGCCATCAGTCTCTCTGTTCACTATTCTTGAAAGTTTCCGCACCGTCTCATTTCAGATCTCTAACATCTTTTAATTCGAGTTCCGGCGATAATTGATAATAGGTAACAGTGATAGCCGCATATTGTATTTGAAAAACAACATTTAATGCTCGATTTTTCAGCAAAACTACATAAGATTCCACAGATGCTACGCTAGAATGGAACTGAAACGTGCTCCTGCAAGAGTATTGTTAACCCCTTCGCGACAACGCGATTTTTCTTTTGTCCCTCGTGCCCGTTGTTGGCTGTTATTGGTAAATTTCGTATTAGACAAAACGAAACAAAAAACTACATCAACTATTATTAATATTGTTGGTCAATGTCTGGAATAGAAACAGGGAAGAGTTCGGTACAATTCTACTTGGTGGTAGCCGCTCTTAAGGCACGATCCAAAAAACGGTGCTCACGATCGCCAGATCAGGACACACCTTCAGAACAGCTACTACTTCAGAAGCGAATAATACTATACACAAATAATAGCAGAACTTGGTAAACTTTTCCCAACATTTTTCCACAATGTGAGATATTTTCCCTACTTTTTCCCCACAATGTGAGATAAACAATCTCCCGACATAACGAAGCACAATGAATGGGTAACAACATATGGAAATAAGTAAACTACCCTCACCTGGTGTCGGATTCATCAACGACTTACATAACTTTAACAGAGAATTCACAGCGGAAAACTCAGATAACGCGGCTTATCGCTCACCATATCTCTTGATAAGCCGCACTATCAGGGATTTTGGCAGTAATTTTCTCTGTTAAATTGCTGTAAGTCGTTGATGAATCCGACCCCCCCCCCCCCGTTGCCTAGGTAGATTTTCGAGTTCTTAGTCGGGAGGGGAAACCAGAAAACGAACGTCCTCGGTACAAAGACATTGCATTTGCACCGAGAAGTGATCATCTTCTATTCTGATCATCACCAAAAAACCCAATTAGGTCAATAGACAGCCTTCCTGTGAGAATCTTGGACAACATAACTAAGTCTGCTCTATTTCGTCTAGTCTGAAGGCTATACAAACCAAGCATCTCATAGTTAGCCCTGTCAGACCCATTCGGAATATTGTCATGGTTTCAAATGAAAGTGTAAGCTGGAACTTTGAATCTCGTGCACTATTAAGTTGTTGTAAAGCTGACCCGTTGAGTGTGTGGATGAAACAGATAACATCAGTAAAATAAAAATAAAATTAGCTAAGACACCACTGTTCAATTAAGCTTTTGGATAGGGCAAGATTCTTCACGTTGTGATCATTTGCAAACGTCCAGACCTAGCTTACAAAAGCTATATAATGTCAAGTTTTCTCTGTAATTTATTTGTACTCCATTAGAGCAGTTGTTTTCTATGGAACAAATGAGTTCAACATATTGCAGTACTGAACACATTCAGTTCTTATGCGATCGTTTGAGAGTGGCTACCACCAACTAGGACCGCACCAAGGATTGTTCTAGAAAAACTGTTTCGCCCTCCTGTGACACCGCCTGTGAAGTTATCTGATCCCGCCAATAAGTGTCGTACGGCATTCAACAACATTGTCGCGAAAGGGTTAAATGGGCGCTTTGTTAGGGCTATGTTATACTTCGGCGACACGTTTGCGACGCTGTGTTGCGCGGGCTGCTATGCACTGCGTAGCAGCACGCACAACACTGTCGCCGACAGCAGCGTCGCCCGAAGTATAACATAGGCCCTAGTTGGGGGGGGGGGGGGCTTTTAAAAAGTGTCACCAACAAGAAAAAATAACGAAAACACATTGATAGTAAATAAAACGAACAAACAATGCTATAGCTCTGCTCTCTGCTCTCCTCGCATGAGCGGAGGAGATCACAGATTTAGGTAGGGAAAGGAACTCCAGGGTGTTGCTCAAGTGACACACTCGTGGTAAAATTGCCTGCATCCTGGAGTTTCCTCCTTTGCCCAATTCGAATACAGATAAACACGGATCTGTACTTGAAAAGTGGAGAGAAAACTGCATTTACATCCGCGGTATGTAGCTACTCGTCACGCACGCCCGCCGCGACATGCTATTGTGACCCCCCCCCCAAACTATCATAGTGGCGTTAAATGTACTTGAACATCAGATGGAACACTACAAGTCCGGCGACAATCAGCTATGAAGCTTAACTGGTTTGTAGAAGCGCAACAACCGCGTCTCAACAAGTCACTACGGTGGCAGCAAATTCTGGTTGATCCTTATAATTCGGTTCACTTACCGCTTTAATACCCCAGCTCTTCTTCTGGATGGTCCGCAAAACCAACGATTCCCACTCGGGGTAGGCCGCCGCAAAGCTGGATAACGTGGGCAGGTCCATACGCGCGCACAATTCCAGGACGATGTCTGTGTTCAGAAACTGCATCTCGACACTGAAACAGTGAAGAATTCGTCAGAATAGCAGCGAAGCATGCACAGCACATGAGAGTACTCGAAATGCCGGGAAAAGCTGTCTAGAACCCCATGAATAGAGCGCGATGCAAATTCGCTCCACGGCTAACTACCGTAATGCCAAGAGGAGCAGTGCAGATAGAAGGGAGAAGGAAATCGCCGAGTTGGGCAGGGTAGTGGCATTTATGAAGGATGCATAGGTGTGACTGTGAACCCAGAGGGAAGGACGCCATGACACCTCCGGTTGCATCGCGCTACCGCATCGGGTCAAATTACCGTGACCCTGAAGGCCTTCGGGATATGACCCGGCTAGTTGACCAGTAGACATGGGCAACTGGTCAGCTGGCCCAAGAATAATGGTGAATAGCGCAATCAGTGTTTGAGGAGGGATGAAAGACAAACCGCACTTTCGGGAATTGCCCGTCTTCCCTGTACTCCCCCCTCCCCTCCACATCCATGAAGTTACAAGCCCCCTGTCTAACTCTTCGGCAAATTCGTTAAAACACCACATGGTCCTCTCCCAACTCGGATTGCACTTATTTCTTATGGTCAGTTTAAAGACGACCTATGTGAGCCTGTGTAAAGACTGTCTGAAGACACACATCTTTGCCAAAAAGGTGACTATTCAGATGTTCCATAGACACAAAATTAGAACATCTTCTGGAACCGATGAGTCTTGAGAAATCGGCCTCCTTATGGATCCGTAACTGCTGTCTAACTGCTGACCCGTTTATACTTCGACGCCGAGCGACGCGACGCCACATATTGGGGCAACATTGATTGAGCGATGCGATCGATCAGTTTGGCCACTATACATGCGATCGGGTCGCTCAGCGTCGGAAGTATGAAAGGGGTCTAGCAGTTTTATCAGGAGACGCTTATGGTGGTATCTAGTTGCGGTGAGATTTGTAGATTATGGTGGCGTAATATGTAACACGTTCTGACGAATACACCCCCGAATAGTTACCGTATACGGACTAACGATGGAGCGCGGAAACTTTACGCTGGGTCTCACATACGTTCTTGTACACCAGCGATGGCACTAAGATCGGGCGGCTCGGGGCGCAGTGGATAATGGCGTTCCTCATGCGAGGGAGCTCGAGAGTTTGGCTCTCCTGTGTTGCGGCGTTTTTGCTCTTCAACTGACTGGTTGAGATTTGAAGGGTTTTGACGTCTACACAACTTTCAGGCGTTTTCTGCGCATTTTTTCGAGCTGGATGGGCTTCGCTTCTGCGCTCGAAGAGCGCAGAACCCAGCTGCGAGCTCCCCCTGAGCGACGAAAGCAGTTTCCAGACGAGTAGCTTGGATGCACCACACCCCTTCCCTTGTCTGGTTCTTCAAACAAATAGTCATTTTCCAACTAAACCCCCCCCCCCACAGAATAAGTCGAATCGTAGAAACAACAGCAACAAAACGCCTCACCAGGCAGACCGTGTTAGATAAGTGACGAAATGACCGGGGGAGAGGTTAAGGAGCAGGGCGCCCGAAAGTTTCTGCGCTCCATTGCTAATCGGTGTACGATAACGGCTTGTTCATACTTTGCGACAAGAGCGACTTGTCGCCCGTGCAAAACATGCATATCGATTAAAACCGAGCGCGCGCCGCCGAAAAGCGTTCATATTCGAGCCCGGCGCTGTCGCTCCAGTCGCTGTTGTCTCTGCGCACGCTGCACACGCCACGCGCGCTGCGCTCTCGTCGCTCTCGTCGCCCGTGCAAAATGTGCAAATCGATTAAAACAGAGCGCGCGCCGCCGAAAGGTGTTCATACTCGAGCGCAGGCGTTGTCGCTCCAGCTGCTCTCGTCGCTCTAGTCGCTGCTGTCGTGAAGTATGAACAGGCCCTAACTATTCGGGGGTGTGTTCGTCAGAACCGTGCTAGTGGCCTAATCAGAGGTTCTGTTCCGACTTCCTTTTAAACAGTCAATTTACCAACGTTCGGCCGAGCCGTGCTGTAAACTAGAGGTATTAGATTCGACGCCGATTCGGATAATCCGGATACGTTAATTTCTTCATACACCGGTTGAAAGGATTCTGCAAGCGATGATGTTTTTTGAAAAGCCTGGATCTTACGATTAGAACGATTCGCATGGGGCTGATTTTCACCCTATCAGATTTTTGAATAATTCAGGCAAGTGATTTTGATTAGAAATCAAGGGCCAGATTCATCAACCGCTTAGCGGCCGGTATAGGTACATCGGTTATCGCATCTGTATCTCTGTATCTCTCTGTATCACCTACTACATAGGCCGATATGGTGAATCCGCAGTGAGACGATACCGGCAGCATCGTTGATGAATCTGGCCCCTGGTGACGAATCCGATTCGGTTATCCGATATTGACATCCAGGAGAAGTCAGTTATTTGAATTATCCGAAAATCCGTTCTTATTAAAGCTGCCCTTCCTTGAATCATCTCAAGATTCGAGGCTTTTCAAAAATGCCATTATCCGCATAAATCTTTTGACCTGGTTCGAAAAAAATGACGGGTCCTAATTAGTTGAATCGACGTCGGATCCAATGTTTACTGTGACGGGGTGTGCGTTGCTACGATCTATCGGCGATTTTTGGCTTTTTACGATTTACGACATTTTGGGCCATAATCGCAAATTCTCGTAAATGTGATCTCTGATCCACGAACGACGGTGGCTCACATGGCGTGACACTACCTGGCTTATGACACGGGCGCACTATTAAGTTCTCTTCTTGCGTTAGCATTTCCTGCTTGATTTTTTTTGATGCTCTGATCTCACCCAACGGAAGACAGTGTCTTGACCTCAGCTTCCCTCGTTGCTTAACCTTTCCTCTAACATTGTGGAAGCTGCCGCTTTGCCTCAGGCTTGTTAATGGGGGAGAAGTAAGCACAATAAATCACTGAAAAATAAACTCCTCACCGCGAGATTCTGTTCCTACATTTTCTCCCCTCATTTGTATGTACTCGCAGGGCCACGCGCATTCAAACTTTCGGAGATCGTTCCGTTCCAGCCCAGAGAACAACATGCAAGACTGGAGAAGCATTCGCTAATCCATATTCTATTCGCTGACTACCGCCTCCTGGTTGAATTTCTCATAAAATAATTATTCCAGCCGACGCGAATAGAACTGGCGCCACATCCAGCATTTTTGAATGCTATGAGATACTCAGAGAATCTTCATTTCATTATAACCGGGCGAGGACTTTAAAATGCATGTAGAGACTACAAACACAAACATTCATTAACCGCGCTTCAGCGACTTCGACTACCCTCAGGGTTGAAGTTTCGGACTGTCTGAACGACATCCACAAAAAATCGATTATTCGGTCAATATCGATTGATGGCGATCGATACTTCAAAAACGAACTTCAGATTAGTGTTCAGCGAGGTCGACTGCACGGGCTGAAGTTCTCAGGGAGGCACAAGACGCCTGGGTGTTGTTTTCCGCTATTTTCGCACACCCAACTCTCCTCAACCCCCCCCCCCTCCCCCGATTTTTCATCCCTATTTTTCTTGCTATTTTATGACTTATCCTTATTATATAGTGTAATTATTCTAATCGACGCGAATAGAACTGACGCCACGCCATAAATATCACTCGCTATTGAAAGTGGGACACGGAGCAGCTGTTAGACTCACATGAAAAGAAAAAGAAACACTGGTGTTTCTATCAGGCTACCAATGCACGTCATAACGTGCCTATGACTTCAAGAATTTCTGAATTCGGGTGCCGCGTAGCACTTACTGCTCGGTAACCCCTCAGGGATTTATGCTTGACTACTTTCCTTAATCGCTTGTATACTATTTCCCCTTAATACGTATTGAATTTCAAACGAAACTGTACCCTTTTGAATTCAGACTGCCGCCTTCCCTGTTAAAATTCGACTTCTTTCAAATCAACGTGAACTGCTTTCAAATCAATTAAGAATGGCACAATACATTAGGTTGGTGCATAATTTTTGTCCATATTTGGGCTTATTCGGACTTTCTTAAGGGCACTTTGGGGAATTTTTGGTGTCTGCAATATCGCGAAGTGAGTTCTAGAAGCTTTTAAGGGACGAGTGCATACATAAGCGCGAAAATGTTCACGAAGGATCCCACTGACCATAAATTGCAAAACGCAAAGTCCATAGAGTTTGCGGGAGTCGAATCCATGACCGCATTCCTGCGAAGCAAGAACACTACCACTGTGCCGCTGCCGCAACCGGCGTAACAGCTAAAGGCGTGTTCATACTTCGCGACAAGAGCGACTCATCGCCCGTGCAAAACATGCAAATCGATCGCGCGCCGCCGAAAAATGTTCATACTCGAGCGCCGGCGCTGTCGCTCCAGTTGCTTTTGTCGCTCTGGTCGCTCCATTCGCTGCTGTCGCCTGTTCATACTTCCGCACGCCGCGCACGCTGCGCTCTCGTCGCTCCTGTCGATGCTGTCGCGAACTATGAACAGCCCTAACGTCTACACTGATTACGCAACACTGCGTCCACGCTGCATTAACGTACGCGGCCCGCAGTCGGCAACGCGACTTTGGCCAGCCAGAACCCGTTTATGGGATCCATATAACGAATTTGGTCTACATATTTGTGATCAGCGCTTCGATCCCTTTCACATGGCATAGGTCTCTGTCCGAAGTTCCTAGGGAAGCTGAAGGCATTTCCTGGTAAGTTGTTTTGAAGTCATTTCGATCTGGGGTCAAATTCATCAACGACTTACATAACGTTAACAGAGAATTCACACCGGGAAATTCAGATAACGCGGCTTATCGCTCACCATATCACTTGGTAAGCCGCGTCATCTAAATTTTCCGCTGTGAATTCTCTGTTAAAGTTATGCAAGTCGTTGACGAATCCGACGGCTGATCGCCTTCACGATATGCCATACAAGTAATGTGCGTGGCGCATCTTCCACTGATTCACGGCAACAAACGGAAGTTGTTAATATTTATTACACACTTCTAACAACAATAACGCCATCTATGTTTACAGTTCACATCATATATCTACAAATGAAGCTCTTTGCGAGTACAGTGGAATGTAACAGTGCCCCATGCATAGAACAGGTTATGGAAACCTGATGCTTATCATTTTCAGGTCCAAGTTCTCTTCCTTGCACGAGTTCCTAAATGGATTAGGATGAAATTGATTCTACAGAAAGCAATGAGCATGACCTGCAATTGCTGTCGAATTCGATTAACCACAAGATAACGATGGATTGATTCAACTGGGCCACGATATTTCCCTCAACCCATCTCTTATTTTATGTCTGTTTTTCTGTTTTTGGCTACAATAATAAATGAATATAATAATAATAATAACGGCGTAGAAGTATATTCATCACGGTTTTATCGCCAACTATCTGCTTTCTCCTCTTCATTGACGACAAGCCGTCCCCACTGAAGGATTTCGTGCCCCATTTCGACCGCCGCGCGCATCTTTGGGCTCTCCTCGTCCCTCGGGCTATTTCTCGGCGCCTCCTGATTTTCAGGGATTTCTTCCTATGCAGTCGTCCAGCCCCGTTCTTGGGCTTGCAGGCAGTGTAGCGCCTGTGCGCGTCCGGGGCGGTTGATATGAGGGGGTTTTTCCATTCTGCGCGTATTTGTGTCGTGGTCTCTCCGTTCTGACTCCTTAGCGCTTGCCTTCCTGTTCTTATTTTGTTCATATTATGTTGTATCATTGTTTTCATGTAATCTTCTGTTGTTCCTTCATGTTTTAGTGTTGTAATCCGTTTAGTCTTGCCATATCTTTTCAGGGTCCTAATGATATCGGTGCTACTCTTATTTGCTTCTGTTCATTTTTCGCGTAGTTGCGCTCATATTATCCTGTGTTTATCCATTTTGTTATCCTATCTCAGTTATGATTTTACCACTGATGCTTAAACGTGTTATTTCGTTAGCCGTGCGCGTGTTTATTTATGTATAGTAAAAATAAAGGTTTAATTACCCAAGTTTGAGGTGATCTTCGACGCATTCGGTCGCATCGTATATCTAATACCGCACGGCAGTGCATTTCGTGTGGTTGGAGTCACTTCATTCATATTACCACTACCACAACTCGCTCATAGCACCCTTTTTCCACTTGTTGGCAATGAACTTGCGACGATTTCAATTTAGCTAAATTCAAACTGAAATTTCCACATTACTCACAAAAGGGTTGAAAAATACTGAAGCCGAACACAAGTGATGTATTCTGACTTCATCTACAGTATTTGTTTTGTTTATTATTTATAGCGCACAGTACGTGTAATAAATAGAATGGATTAGCGTTGTGGGAAAGCGCCGACAGGTGACACTATGTTAGCGTGATTTCCACACCAGTAATGGGTTCTAAACAGAAATCGATAATAAACTACGGATGCCGCTGAATGGCCATTAATTTTGTGTGGACGCAATGGGACACGGACACAGTTCCGGACTACGGTGGAACAAAGCATTTGACTGACATTTCCTTTAGAAACATTCAATGCGGTAGAAAGTTTGACACGGATCCCACAGGATTAATACAAATATACTTTTAAAACACAAAGTTTAAGAAAACCAGAACCATTTTCCTTTGCAATGCATGTTTAGAAGGACACATAGCCTTCCTGAGGCTAGGGTAAAGTTACTAGTTTGTTTATTTATTTGTATTTATTTGTACGCCAAAGCCGTAGTTTAAGGCCTTCGCACACTTTCGCCGCCACGCGGCGCGGCACCACGATTGCCATAGATATCGATTTGCCTCGCGAGGCGATGCTGCGTCTCTGCCCCATGCTTAAAGATAGGGCTGCCGCGTGGCGGCGAAAGTGTGCGAAGGCCTTTAAACTTGCGCCGCCATGCGGCGCGGCACGACGATCGCCATAGGTATCGATTTTTCGTGCCGCCGAGCGATATCAATCCTGACAATGGTGTCGCGCCGCGCAGCGGCGCAAGTATAAACTAGGGAAAGGGCGCACTAATACATCACAGAACAGTAGGCACTTGATCAGCTAATACCACAGCAGGGAGAAGTGGAAAAAATGAAGATCAGGGATGAAAGGCTGACAATGAGAGACGGACATCCTAGGGTTGACAGCTCACACCAAAGGACAAGAGAATGGTGGTGCCTCTCCTGAAGAGGCTTATAGGAGCTTACTAGCGAAAAAAGAAGCATAGCGATAACTGCTAAGCTTGCCTCGCAGCCGGGGTGAGCCTAATGGTAAGAGTCATAAGTTGAACTAATGGGTTTCAAAAGCATAGCACGAACTGTTTAGGTTAGTTTAGCACAATTATGGATAAAGAGTGGATTCCCGCGCTAGGCCTGCACCTTATCGATCGATATTGTCAATTTTTGTATCAGTTCATGATTGTAGATGGAATCACGAATTGCAATTATAATGATAGGTAGGACAATTTCCCGACAGGTGAACAAAAGCAACACTCGACCAATCAATATCGATCGATATTACACGCACTTGAGGAAGTTCTTTTGGGCATGATAAGGGCGAGATTAAACGTTGTTGCGAAGGAGTTAAATATGATCACTAGGGAAGAGCTTCAGACGTAGGTCTGATCGGGTGTGATGCTGCTTCATAGGTGATAGGCCAGATGTTCGACTCCCGTGCTATGCACTGTTTTTGCATTTTTTTCATGACTGCTGCTTACTTTTCCAATTTGCTCCCTACACATCTCTTACATGTTTATTTCATTCTAAATTGTCAAATAAGGGTCAGAATCGTGCTGTAGACAAGGGGCCAAAAAGGTGACCCATTATGCTTAGATTGCTATCTCTCGATTAAGCCTTCGCCTATCGAAGAGCTTCCCGCAAAAATGGTTTCCCGCTGATTTGCGAATTTTCACGCGATCGCTGCGGAACCGCTTGCATACTGAGCTCAACCGTAGCACCCTAAATAACCACCTAGCCGAAGTTTGGGCGAAATCGGTGACCATGACCTTACCAGTAGTCACCCCTACCTGCTGCAACTTACCGTACTCCAGCGTAATACGAAAAACGAACGTCAGATTCGTGATCAGCACCCCAAATGACTCCCTTGGGAGAAGTCTGTGCAAAATCGGTGATAATGACATCGACAGCCCTAGCCACCCGTATCTGCTCTAACCCGTACCTGCTGTGAGGTCACTGTTTAAGATCCGCTGAAAAACACAAAACGATGTATAATACACAAATTGAGAGAAAACTGAGTGAAGCGCAGCTAAAAGTAAGCTCTTGTTTGACAATTTAGAGTGAAATAAATGGGTAGGAAGTAAGCTGATTGAAACTACCATTAAGGCACAGGCGGTACTTTCACTACTTCAGGGGTCGAGGAGAGGTCGAAATTTTTTTCCGCCCAAACCTCGCCCAGCGGGTTATTTGGGATGCTGATCACGAATCTGACATCCGCATTTGAAATTTCGGCCAATTACGGTAGGTCACAGCAGGTACGAGTGACTAGAGCTATCGAGGTCGTAATCACCGATTTCGCCCAAAGTTCTCCTAGAGGGCTATTTGGGGTGCTGATTACGAATCTGACGCTCGTCTTTCGTATTACGCTGGACTAAGGTAGGCTACAGTAGGTAAGGGTGACTAATGGTAAGGTCGTGGTCACTTTTTGGCCCAAACTTCGTCTATAGCATGATTCTGACCCTTATTTGATAATTTGGAGTGAAATAAATGTTCAAAATGGATGGTTCCCTGAGCTTCATATTCTCTCTTCGATTTATGTGACTGCTTGAAACTCGAAGTTGATGTTTATTGGTGACAACGTTTCGGGCATAAGCCCTTCTTCAGGTCTAAATACAATAATGCTACTTGACACATACACACAGTAAAGCGGCAAGAAATACGGACCTGGGATCCACGACGGATTAAAAGGGGAGGGAAGGGCCAAGGTCTTCTTGGACGTTGGTTGGCCGGAAAAGAAGTGCAGGGGTGCTCGGACTCTTTATATAAGGCCGAGTCGTGACTAGTCATTTATATGACACGATGGTCTTCATCGGTCACGTCGCTAACCCCTATAGAGTGATAAGACTCATCGCATACTTCATTTCTTCCCTATCGGTGGCTCCCAGTGTTTTATTTCTAGCGCTTCCTTGATCTTCCTCTCTACTGGGTCTGCCAGGTTTTTGTGGAGGATGGAAATCCGCAATTGCGGCGGTGGCTCACGCGTGTGTCTCAGGGTGCGGTGCTTCGAGAATGGATTGTCCGGGTAGCTCTGAGGGTTACGCAGAGCTCTCACGTGCTCATCCATTCTCTTCCATAGTGGTCTCGCTGTTTCACCTATATAAAATTCTTCGCAGGACACACAGACCACCTTGTAGACCACACACTTCATCTCACACACGTTGCTGTCTCCTTCGCAGATCATGCAATTCCTTCTTTCACAATGATTCTCGTATGGACGTGACGTTGTAAGTAAGCGTCGCAAAGACGGTGGTGGTTGGAAAACTTATGGGAAGCTCCGATCGCTTCACGACACGGTTGACGTCCATTGCGAATGAATCCGAGATGAAGGGCATGATCAGAGGAGATCCACAGAGAGATCTGTGGGGTTTCCAACAACGGCACTCCTTTGAACCGTAGCCGTTTTGCCGCAGAATTTCGGTGATTTCATCATCCACTTCTTGATAATTCGTCGAGGTCAAGGCGGAAGATGTGACAACCATATGATGAACGATGTTTCGTTTCACATATAGAGGATGGCAGCTCCGAGCGTGAACGATGATGTTCTGAGATGCCGGTTTCTTGTACCACATACTACTAACCTGACCTTCCGATATCCTGATCTTCGTATTGAAAGGAAGATCAAGGAAGCGCTAGAAATAAAACACTGGGAGCCACCGATTAACAATAGGGAAGAAATGAAGTATGCGATGAGTCTTATCACTCTATAGGGGTTAGCGACGTGACCGATGAAGACCATCGTGACATATAAATGACTAGTCACGACTCGACCATATATAAAGAGTCCGAGCACCCCTGAACTTCATTTCCGGCCAACCAACGTCCAAGAAGACCTTGGTCCTGCCCTCCCCCTTTTAATCCGTCGTGGATCCCAGGTCCGTATTTCTTGCCGCTTTACTGTGTGTATGTGTCAAGTAGCATTATTGTATTTAGACCTGAAGAAGGGCCTATGCCCGAAACGTTGTCACCAATAAACATCAACTTCGAGTTTCAAGCAGTCACATAAATCGAAGTGAAATAAATGTGTAAGAGATGTGTAGGAAACAAATTGGAAAAAGAGGCAGCGGTCATGAAAATGCAAAGACAGTGCATAGTAGGGGAGTCGATCATCTGGCTATCACCTGTGAAGCAGCATCACACCCTGCTGAGCCACCGACTCGCTTAATGCAGGGCCTTTCGCTGCTTTCCATACAACAACGCGCGCACGCATGCGCGTTGGCACGTGCAGACGATGCGCTACTGTACCCTGCCTTCGAGGGCCCGTAGCTCTTTTGTTTCAAGGACTCAGCAAAAACGCAACATGCTTTTCTAGTATATGAAGGGTGGAGATTCTCGCAGTGCTATCCATTTCCCCTATTCAGACTTACGCCTGATGCCCTTCCCAGGTCAGGCGCGCATACTCTGGCTGCGTGGTAGCGCAGTGCGCATTGCGCCGTGTGGAGGGTGCCGTCGCTGGTCGCGTGCACACAATCCCAGGTTCTTGTTTCGAATTTCCCGCCCAAACCAACGAAACCCACCTCCCTCTGGAAAACACTGGCTTCATGATCTGCTGGCCACCAGAACCCATTGAGTCGACAGATGTACGCATTCAAACTGTCCCTATGACATCCCTTATGCGTGGCGCATTCCAAAAGAGATTGATCAACGCCATCCTTTATCTTCACCCTTAGATATACATGACGGAATCAAGTTCAAACAACAAACCTCGAACCACTCCGTCACATATCGACCACGGCAATCAATATCGAATAATGCCTGTGGCGTACTTCCGGACACAAATTCCTGTAACCAACAAGGCTACTGTGAGGTGAATCGCTAACACCTAGGACGTTCTCACCTTGATATACTCCTGAATAAGGGATGCGCCCTCCTTTTCCAAGTTAGGAGTAGCCAAATACAGCGATTTAATGCTGGATTTGAACAGGAATGAGAGATCCTCCGCCATCATACGACCGGTTGCCCAGCGGAAGTCGTCCACATTGGAAAAGTCGCACTTCTCCAGCAACGGTCCCCTAAGAAAAGATGTTTACCGTTCTCATCGATGAGAACAATCCGTGGAATCCATATAGAACAATCGCTTTCTGAGCTGCGCCACGCATCCTGTCTCTGAAGCAGAGCGTCGTGAAGGTCTGGTACGAGAACCTCGATGATATTGAGTTCCCACAGTTTTAGTGTCATGCGGGATTTCTTTTAAAAGCACATAAATTTTTTTCTTTTGGTGTACAATTACTTCGTTGTTGAGCGAATTTGGGCTTGGCCTAACGTTGTTCTTGGTATTTTTGTTCTATGTCTTAGTGCACCATGAGTACAAATGAATAAATAACTAAACGAATAAATAGGAGGGACTGACCTCCCTCCCCGGGTCCGAACCAGGGATGAATTTCTGTTTTCTGTTTTCTGCCCTTTTTGGGCATTTTTTTCTGTTTTGTGAGAAAATGGCCAAAAATTGGCCATTAAACAGAAAAAAGAGCTGCCAACAAAAGTTATATAATGGAAATCCAATAAAAAGCATCCAAACATTATTAAGGAATCATGGATTTCATTCCAAAATAATGTTTCTGGAGTATTGTGAATGGCAAGCGTGTGGCGTTTTTGGATGCGCTCGTGTAGAAATTGCGCCATGAACTAATGAACAACACCGCTTTGTTTGCTTGATTGATTGTGTAAGTGCTGCTGATCCTAGAATTCCTTCATTGGACGTTTCTCGACTTTCATAATTCGGGTTCATATTCTTTTGGAAACTAACATTAGTTTGGAGCATCTGCGATTACTTACAACTTTACATTAAGACCGTAAAACTTGTGTTCTGAGGGGCATTTCATCAACTAGGCCACTTGTCCTAGACTTACTGTGGGTAGAATTATTTCCCGCCTACGGTTTAAAAATTGAACATGTTAGCCAGTCATCCTCAATGATCGCTTTCTGCAGAGCCTTTATCGAAGCTGCTTTTCTAACTCTGAACATTGCTCAGTTTTTGGCTGTCGAAAACTGGTAAGAGAAGAAATGTTTCAGTTACCTTTGGTTTCGCTGATGTAGTGGCACGGTAATGATACACGAAGTTTTTCACTGTATTACTTGTATCATGGAAAATTATAATAGAAAGAAAATTATCTGTCGTCCCGTTGATCATCGAGTTGCTCGAACGGGCGCCAGCAGCAGTGTCTTTATTCGTCCCTGTCGTATGCCAGAAGGCTTCAACGGATCCTCCTCGCTCGAGGGACACGAAGAGCTTCATATCGTTCGTTCAGGGCTTTCACGAAGACGCCCGACCAACGCGTTGGTGGGCGACCTGGTATTCTCTTGACATCCCGCGGAATCCAGCCGGCGACGGCTCTCGTCCAGAGGGTGTCTGCAAAGCGCATTACGTGGCCGGCTCACCTCATTTTCGAGGACTTGCCCCATGTGACAGTGTGTCTGATCTTCGAACGTCAACGAAGCTCAGAACTCCGGAAGTTTTCCCTCACTTGCGTGAGTCGCATCAGTTTGAGCATTGTCCTCTCAATTCCACGCCACGCGGCGCTGATCGCATGTTCATCCCGCTTTCATATAGCTCAGGACTCTGAATGTTAGCGAAGGGAGAACAGTGGAGTTTAATACAGGGAGCCGGACGTTCTTTGTCTTCTTCACTTCTTCAACACTCTTTAGCCCTTCCCAAGCCACTCGCTTCCTCCTGCCCGGCTCTGGCGCTAGGTTGTTGGCCATGTGGACGCCCAGATATGTACATGTAGCTGGGGCATTCGAAGAAGTTCGTTCCATTGAGCGAGAATGGGGCATCAGAAACTCGTCCGTTCATCATGAACATCAGATTCAACTGCAACCCAACGTTTCCACATACGCGATCGAACATCAGATTCAGCTGACGACATCGTGCTCATCACATCGACCATTTGCCAGGCCATCAGTCGTTCTGCCCGGCAGATGGCCGGTGTTATGAGTACGATGTCGTCAGCGAAGCGAAGATGGTACAGTTGCCGGTCGTCGACCTTCACTTCCACTTCTTCCTATTCTAGCTCGTGCATGACGTTTTCGAGAGTGGCGCTGAAGAGATTTGGGGATATGGTATCCCCTTGCCGAATCTCTCCCTTCACGACGTTGTTGTAGAATAGAGAGATCTTGTGAATCCACTGTACAGCTCTCGAAGTGCTCTGATGTGCTGAGTAGGAATGCCCTGAGTGAGCAGGGCTTCGATGACCGCTTCAGTTTCGACAGAGTCGAATGCCTTCTTCAGGCCAATGGACGCAAGGCACTGCGGCAGCTTGTACTCTCACAATTCTTTGATGAGCTTCGTACAATGAAAGGTATTCTCGAAGAACGCAACGAACTAGGAGCAGAGACTCTGGCGCAGCCGCAACCCTTGAAGAACCAAAGCATTTACATTCATAGAAACGCTCGCAGTGCTGCGATTAGTTATGTAATCGTTATGGCGTTAGCTGCGAAACAGAGCTGATGAGCAATGCTGCATACTTCAAATGTCGAGATTCATAGGATCTATCAGTCAATATTTACAATTTGTTGAGTGTATTGAAATTGGAGTGTACTGGAATTCTTTATAATCGCTTGCAAGTTCGATAGCTTGTCCACGACCATGTTTCTATTCATACAAAAGCACTCGCTGCTGGAAGAATGGATCTTTCGGTAGAATAATTACGTCGTATGATAATTTCGAAATTTTCTGTTTTCTGGTTTCCGACGAAACCGACTTTCCGTTTTCTGCTTTCTGGGAAAATTTCAAAAATTCCCGCCCATCCCTGGTCCCAACTGCGAGAATTCGCTGGTGCCACCAATCTTGCCTGAACGTCGGCAGCCGACTAGACCTACATTACGCTGCTAATGACCAGTAGCCAATTGGCCCGTCTATCGCCGCAGCTACAGCCCTGATGGCCTCCTGGACTCTACTACAAGTAAGTACCAAGACCACCGGCAGGAAATCATGCAGAAGTAAAATGCGTGGCGTATCCAACAAAGGTCTCAATCAACGTCGCGCTCAGCCCTTTCTATCCTTCACTTTCCCTACAGAATTCGGCACCCACATGCTCTGCAGCCATGAGTTCAGGAACAAAGAGACAATCGAGCCGGGACGGAACGTGATCGCCTGAAGCACCTTGCGGGCCTCCTGCTGGAAGTTGCACGCCAGAAACAGGCGGTCGGTCGTGATTTTCGCCAACACCTCAATCACTTCGCTGAACAGTTCGGTCGGCTCATTGTGAAGCACACCGACTTTTACCTAAAAGTTATTTTTGACTTAGAGCAGAGTTCGAGTTGTAGAGCTCTTAGAGAAGAATGTTTCATCAACTCTGACTGTAGAAATCTTCATCAGATGGAACGGCACGTGCTTCCATGCGAATTTCGGGAGCTCCGCCACTTCGCGAAAATCGGTATCGCGTTTAACAGACAGGGCGCGCTGGAAAAGGAAAACGCTAAGAATATACCATCTCAGCATCAAACTAGACTGGGCCCTTTTCACATTAAACAGGACACTTTTCAAACCAAGTGGGACTAATTTGATATGAAAAATGTATATTAATTCAGCAAGTATTAGGTTGGTGCATAAGTTCTCGGACATTTGATCCCTCCTGAATTGAAAGCGCATTTTCCCGCAAAATTTCTCACATGTATCAACGCGAAAATGATCGATCGACAGAGAAAGGAATGGGCTACAAAACTGTTCCTAACATTTACTTCGGCGTTGTTAACGTCAGCTATTATGGCCAAGCAATTCATCCCAACTGAGACGCGTATTCGGCACGTCATGTTATTCCTGCATCAATCTGGCCTCAATGCCAACGAATCGTCGCCTGAAGGACGTTTACAACGAGAGTGCTCCTGCTCGAAGTACTGTGTACCATTGGTTCTCGAAGTTTGCAGTTGGTGAATTCTCCGTTGAAGATAATGAACGAGAAGGGCGCCCGGTGACACTGGATTTGGATGGCCTCCGAAGTGGAGTGGAAGCGGACCCATACCAAACCACTCGCGAACTATCAAGCACTCCTGGTGTTAGTCACTCAACAGTCGTTCGAGGATTGAAGTCGATTGGCAGGGTGCAAAAATTGGGTCGCTGGGTACCTCACGACTTGACACAACATGACATGGATCGCAGAGCCGATGTCGCTCTGTCTCTCCTTACCCTCAGACGTACCCACGGATGGCTGGACAACCTTGTCACCGGGGATGAGAAATGGATACCCTACTCTAATTATCACCGGCGTGCACAGTGGGTTGACGCAACTGGAGAGGCAGAGGACGTTCCGAAACTCGACAAAGGTGATGCTATGCATTTGGTGGAGCGTTCTTGGCGTAGAACACTGGGAGCTGCTGGACGAAGGTATAACAGTGACGGCAGAGGTTTACGTCAACCAACTGAGGAAGTTGAGGGCCCACCTTCAAACCACACGAGGAGAGTAAGTGAAGGTGTGTTTTCAACACGGCAACGATAGGCCGCATATTGCTAGAGCGACGGCGGCTGAGTTGGCGGACTACGGATGGACCGTTCTTCCACATCCACCTTACTCATCAGATCTCGCTCCTTCTGACTATCATTTGTTTTCAAGCCTTCAACGCTATTTGGACGGTCAGCAATTTAGGAACCGAGAGGATGTCAAGGAGGCACTGCTCACATTTTTCGAATCACAACCGGCCACGTTTTGGAGAAAAGGCATCCATGACTTACCAGCACGTTGGCGAAAGACAATTGATGTAGAGGGTGGTTACTTCAAATGATTTGATATTGTTGTTCGTATGTTGTGATAATAAATATTTCATGCCCCAAATGTCCGAGAACTTATGCACCAACCTAATACTTGGAAGCTGCTGTTCAAAGACGAACCTTAATCTTTTCCTTCAAAGTGAACGCTGAGGTGTTGGCATTCGATCCATCTTCTGAATGAGATTCGTTGTCGGCTTTCTTCCCGCAGCATTTAAGATGTGATATAACAGGCTCCTTTGAGTTGTCCAATGAACAATATTCCAAAATAGCACGCCCGCGGCGAACCGACTGAAACGTATGTTTGTTGTTTGTTTGTAAATATTTACTGTTCTATCAGATGTGATGGAAAAATATGCAGACAGACGTTGAAGAATTGCAATAAGTCAACCGAAACTGGATGTTAACGTACGTTAAAATAGCTTAGCAGTTTGCTGTCATGCGGGCTAGTCTATGTGGGAAATTGCAAGGAAATAGGAAACTGAGGGCCTGTCCATACTTCGCGACGGGAGCGACTGGTCAGCCAGGCAAATCATACTCAGCAAAAGCTCTCATAACGATGTTTTGTTGCAAACAGAACTCCAGTGCCAGGCGGAACTCGAACCCGCACCTGCTGCTGACGTGTTCGATCAAGCCGCGCCGTCAGTGAAATGGCGAAGAGCATTCCACCCCCTCCCCCCTGATTAGCAGGTGCGGGTTCGAGGGCGGAGTGGCGTTCTACCCCGCCCTTTAAAAGAGGCGTGGCAAATGTCTGCGTATCCACTATTTCGCAAGGCAGCCACTGGACTCTCGAGCAAGCCCAGGGGGTTGCGGGTGGGCGGGCCAGGGGAACGAGGGGGTAGAACGCTCGTCCCCAGGGTTCGAGCCCCGCTTGGCACTAGAGCTTTGGTCGCAACAAAACATCGATATGAGAGATACAGCTCCTTGATGCTCAACAAAAATGAATTGAATCATACGCACCGACTTTTGCTGAGCGATCGCCCACCAAAAATCAACACGTATGGTTTGCCTGACCGACCAATCGCTCCTGTCAAGAAGTATGAACATACCCTCAGTTTCTTTAGCAATTTCCCACATAAACCAGCACTCAAGATAGTAAATCGCTGAACAGGTTTAATGTGTTGTCTTTGCAAAATAGTTTACAAGCTCCAATTTTCCTGTCGTTTTGTTGTTCCTGCCCTTATGAGGATTAGTTCTCATGTTCAGGACGCCATAATATATAAATGTGAGTAGAACACAGACAGACGTTGAAGAATTGCAATAAGTCAACCTGGATGTTAACGAACGTTAAAATAGCTTAGCAGTTTGCTGTTATGCGCGCTAGTCTATGTGGGAAATTGCTAGGAAATGAAACAGTTTTAATCTTCAAAAAAGGTCAGCAGGAGGATATCAACAACTATCGACCCATCAGTCTTCTCTCGGTTGTGTACAAGATCTTCACCAAGATACTGCTTAACCGCATGGAGCGTTGCTTGGATGAATATCAGCCAGTGGAGCAAGCAGGAGTTCGCAAGGATTTCTCCTGCATGGACCATATTCAGACTGTCTCACAGCTCATCGAGAGGAGCCGCGAATACCACCTCCCACTTGTCCTTGTCTTAGTGGATTACCGGAAAGCGTTCGACTCTGTGGAAATCAACGCCGTTTTGAACGCACTTGTGCACGCTGGTATACCATCGCCCGACATCCTACTTCTCGACGAATGCTTCTCGAACACATCGTTCACCATCCAGCTGTTCGATCGAAAGCTTAAAATTCCTATCGGGAAAGGAGTACGGCAGGGAGACACGATTTCTCCCAAGCTATTCACAGCGGCACTTCAGGATGCCATGAAAGACTTGAACTGGGACGATAAAGGCTACCTTGTCGACGGTAAACGGATCAGCAACCTTCGCTTCGCCGACGATATTGTTCTCATCTCTACCAGCACGGCAGAAGTCGAGGAAATGCTGAACGAGCTCATTGTGGCAGGTATGAAGATTGGATTGGACATGAATATGTCCAAGACACAATTTATGGTCAACCAGTGGTGTGACACGGGACTCGTAAGGTTAAATGGAGTCGCTCTGCAACAGGTCGACTCCTACGTCTATCTGGGAAGAGAGCTGAACATGGATAACGACCTCGCTCCTGAAATCGCCCGCAGGAGACGCGCAGCATGGGCAGCCTTCAGTTCGGTTCGCGAAGTCGCCGATCAGGTCAAGGATGCCGTCCTCAGGGCCTCGATATTCAACGCCTCTGTACTGCCTGCGATGTGTTACGTGACGGAAACCTGGCCCGACAACAAGACAATCGCCAGAGCAATGCAGACTACGCATCGTGCACTGGAGAGATGTCTTCTGAGGACAAGCCTTCGTCAGCAATGGCAAGAAGGCCTACGAAGCTCGGAGCTACGGGAGAAGTCGCAATTAGCAGACCCGCTGCAGTACATGAAGAAGTCCAAATATCGCTGGGCCGGACACCTGCTTCGACGAAAGGACGATAGATGGAGTCTCCGTGTCACAGAATGGCTCCCGAGAGACCATAAGAGACCACTGGGACGACCGCCAACGCGATGGGCAGACTCCTTCTCAAGATCTTTCAGAGAGCGGAGTCTGCCTCACTGGATGCAAGCAGCGAGAGATCGAGCGGTCTGGAAGAGTTGTGGTCCCCGCTGAGAAGACCTCCAGCCGACAAAAGGACCATCAAAGTATCAAAGTAAGTAAGAGTAGAACAAAGGAATAAACAAGGAATTAACACGGAGAAGTCATTGTCAGGAAAAAAGGAAGGCGCAATCGCAGAATAGAGGGGTTGGTAAAATTAAATGAATCCCTATGATGTGACTGAGCACATCCTAGGTGACTCAATCAAATCGAGCAATACACCTCTTTCCCTTCAATATAAAAGAAAAAGCAGAGCGCTATGGTAGTTAGGGGGGAGGTCACCATAGCACGCCGCGGCGGACAGGCGTGACGAGTAGCTACATACAGCGAATGTAGAATGAATGAGAACGACTTCGAGAATCGGAGGATTATTATTGCCGTCGGATATTTAGCGGTATAGAGCTCCCAAAAGACTATCACAATCTGTTCCTCGCGGCGTAGAGAATTTGAACTTCGGAGAATAAATCGGCGTATGTGCCATAGAGAGTGAGTAGGCTTCATAGCAGTTTTGAAGATTGTGCCTACCGTCCCGCTTTCCTGTAAAACCAGTTTTTCACTGTAACGCGAGTAAGAAGGCATAGAGCGGGGGGTGTTCTATTCTCGGGGTTTGGGGCGAAGCCCCCAACCAGACGTTTGGCGGTCGCTACCCCGCTAAACGTCTGGTACATATATATATATATATATATATATATATATATATATATATATATATATATATATATTTTTTAACCAACCCCTCTATTCTGCGATTGCGCCAAACGGAATATTAGGGAACTGGCCCCCTTCAACTTTAATTGTTTTTCATGCCTTTAACAGGCAACAGTATTACACATAAGGATCAGAGATTTTTCGGTACTATTGTACTTTTGGTACCCCACTTAATCTTGTTCAAAATGGGTCTACTAGGGGTAATCTGCCATGGGAAGAACGAATATCATAGTCGTTTTCTGCGGAAATGCCTTATAAGCGCGTTATATTAAGTTAGAATCGCTCAAGGCCTTGCGAAATAGCGCGCGCTGGTAAGAGACGCAGAGACTCCGACTCCTAACGATGCGCACTATTTCGCCGTCCCTAGCCTGCAGCAGAGGTTAGCCAGGGCATAAGCCTTGAAATCTCGAAAAGCCTTAAAAGCTCTATTCTGTGCTCTCCTCCGCTGGCGCGGAGGAGAGCACAGAATTGGGCAGGGGAAGGGACTCCGGGGTGAGGGCTCACTAGCGCACCCGAGTTAAAATTTCTTTCATCCTGGAGTTCCCCTCCCTTGCCCAGTACGGAAGCAAATAAGACGCGGATCTTTAATCGAAACGAGGAGATAAGACTGCATTCACATTCGCGCTGTGTAGCTAGTCGCCACGGCGTGCCCACTCCCCCCTCGGAGACGGCCGCGAGTGCGTGCTGGTAGGGGCGGAGTCTCTGCGTCTCTTACCAGCGCGTGCTATTTCGCAAGGCCTTGAGCGATTCTAACTTAATATAACGCGCTTATAAGGCATTTCCGCAGAAAACGACTATGATATTCGTTCTTCCCATGGCAGATTACCCCTAGTAGACCCATTTTGAACAAGATTAAGTGGGGTACCAAAAGTACAATAGTACCGATTTTTCAGAAGTCGCTACCTCACTTACCGCTATGACGCCCCAGCTCTTCTTCTGGATGGTGCGGTGAGTTAATGATTCCCACTCGGGGTAAGCCACCGCAAAGCTGGATAACGTACCCAGGTCCATACGTGCGCACAGTTCCAGGACGATGTCTGTGTTCAGAAACTGCATCTCGACCCTGAAATCGAGAACTTCGTCAGAGTAGCAGCGAAGCATGCACAGAACAAGAGAGTACTCGAAATGGCGGGAAAAGCCGTCTTGAACAGCTTGAATAGAGCGCGGTGCAAATTTGCTCCACGACACAACACGTTCTCACCAGGGTGTCACGTTTTCAAAACGGTTACCGTAACAACAATCGTTGCGGGACCATCACGTCTCTGGTGCAGCGCTGGCGCCATGCCAACTGCACAGTAATTAATAATATAGCTGCGGAACGACGGAGGCGTGGCAGGGGGTAGAACACTTGTCCCCCATGGAGCTACAGGACTACCGAAAGGAGTGATTTCAGGCCGAAGGATTAAGGCGAAGGGCGGCTGTTGGCAACGTGCCCAGCGACGCACGTGACGCAGCCGCTTGCACTTCACTTTGACGACGGAGCGCGGAAGCCGTGCGGTTTGTGCCTCTTATACACCCGCGAGGCCACATCCGCTAGGCGGCTCGTGGTGCAGTGGGTAGAGCGTCTCGCTCTGGCGATGGAGGTCGGGGGTTCGGTTCCTCTGCATGTCGGCGTTTTTGCACTTCAATTGACTGGATGAGATCTCAGGAGTTTTAACGTCTACTCAATTTTCAGGCGTTTTCTGCCCATTTTCCAGCTGTATGCGGTTTTGCAGAGCCCAGAGCGACGAAAGCAGTCTCCACACGAGCAGCTTGATCAGCACCCACCCTGGAGTCCCTTCCCTAGCCTGGTTCTGCGCTCGAAGAGCGCAGAACCCAGCTGCGAACTCTAAGGATCAGCGCTACCGATTTCATTTGGCGTTCACGCGTGTAATGATAGCAGTGAACGATTTCGCGCTCCGCGGCGAACGTACGCAGGGCCGCCGCGCTGCTGGCAAATTGCCAACAGCCGCCCTTCGCTCAACTAATGCGGCCGTGATTTCATACTCTCTGCGGAGGTTCTGGGTGGGAAAATTTGTGAGGAAGTGCTATTTGACGGTTCTACAGAGCTAACCTGTAAGAGTGTTCCAGCAGTGTCACCTAAGAACAGTCTTCACGACGTTCATGGATTATGCAGAAAGTATGCTGAATTACCCTACGAGCAGCTGACTGCCTAAATGATAAAAAGGAGTTGCGTGCGGATTTAGACTGCTATGAAATCAGATCAAATATCTTCATCCTTTGAAAGGAAAAGCAAATGATACAGAATCAGGCTCTTTACACAGAGAGAAGTTCTCAAAACGGTGCAGCAACGGTTTCCTCTGTAGACGTTAAAGCAGTCATTGAAACAGTTTCTTTGCCTTTGCTAGAACTGCTGAGCATATTTTTTACTGGGAAGATACAATAGTTTGTTTCTGGAGAGCTGGCGTAATGTAAATGAGGCGCTTCCGCAATCATTCATAGTTTCAAGAACACGGAAAATGTTTTATTCTTTAAGAATATTATACAAGATGTAACCATACATGTTCGGTGAATGCATTGCTTGAACATCTTAGGTCTACAATGCTCAACAACCTAGTAGACGTTCAAGGAGAAGGTGACTGATTCGAGGCAGAGCTATTGTGTGGGTGGCCATCTTGCCATATTGCTTCGCTCCTATGGGGTTCAGAATTCGGACACCTCTTGCAGCTAAGTGTTATGATTGTCTGTTCACCTAACGTGCCGTCGAACACACCATAGTGGGTTTTGATGATACAACGTGGGCACTCTTGCAGTCCAGCCCTAGAAAGCCGTTGAGTAGTAATTCTTCCCAAAATGTTCCATCAAAGCCCTCCTCATCCTCATTCCGTCGTTCCGCAGCTATATTGTTAATTACTGTGCAGTTGGCATAGCGCCAGCGCTGAGCCAGAGACGTGATGGTCTCGCAAGGATTGTTGTTACAGTAACCGTTTGGAAAACGTAGTACGCTAGTAGGAACGTCTTGTCTCCACCGCTAACTACCGTAGCGACCATGAGGAGCTCGACTGCTGCCGACAGGGAGGGCTAGGGACGTCATGCGCGCGCGGTCGCCGCGTCTTGCTGCTGGCGCGCTAGAGTGCGGAAGTGTGCACCGCCCGCTATTGCCTGTGCCCTCTCTAGCGGAATTAAGCGGAGACAGTCTTCGCTTCAGTTTGAAGACTGGAGGAATACGAAGGAGCCTTAGTGCTTGTTAGACGGGTGATTGTGAATACCATGATCCTTAAACTATGACAAGCGAGTTGGAGAACGATAGCGATCAAGTGATGAGCAAAACTCAAACTGAGAGGAGAGTTACGGATCAGTGTGAAATTGATCTGTTTTTGAAGCTCAGGAAACCAAGCCTTAATAGCAAAGCTAAGTATTCAAAGTAGAATTGGTACCTCAAAAAGCAGAACTGGTACCTCAAAGTACCGCAAAATGTATAAGGAATTTCGGGAACCGTTTTCCAAACGTCGACAAAAGCTCCTTAAAGTGTCAGGTAACAACAGAGGCTATCCTATCGCATCATAGAATGCAGTAGAGCGGCAAGGAGTGCTCTCCAAGGACAGCGTCGAACGGACGTGATACGATGGAGAATCTGTGGAAAAGATGCCGTAAACACTAGAGGCTTTCTTAGGACGATACCTCATCATGTTGCCTCTTTTATATGATTAGTTATTCTCCACCTACTGGGTCAAAATCTTGTCCCCCATACTTACTCCCTGACTTCTTCCAACTATTCCTCTGTTCAGGCTACAGTTCGAGTCTTATGCCGTCTTCAGACCTACGGTTTACCCCCCCCCCCAGGTTTTTTCTTTAGAGATAATCCATTATCAATTCTGAGAATGTGGAGTACCCCAGTTTCTACTTCGCTCCCCCTCCCTATAAAAGCTCGCACGCCATTTGCTTCCGAAACTTCTAGTTAATACTCGTGGCAAAATTCTTGTTTCGAATTTCCCTCATCAGGTGCTTTGGCATTTCTCCTCACTTATTTAAAACAGATCGAGTCTCTTTTCACCCGAATATGTTATAAACAACGCCTCCGTTCTTCCCTCCAAAAGACGCCAAATTTGTCTCATTCAAGTGCCTTTTTTCTTCCGCTCTAGCCGAAAGAATGCCGCCGAGAACCGCCGGCACAGATTTTCGCGCTCTAGCGCGCGCAGCACCAATACACGATGACCGCGCGCGTAGGCGTCACTAGCCGCCCCTGTCGCTAGCAGTCGGACCTGCAAGGGGTGCAGTGCTGATAGGAGGAAGAAGGAAATCAGCAGGGTAGCGATATTCATAGAGATGCATAGGCGTGGCTGACGAGCATAGCGCCTGAGGACGCGATGACACCTCCGGTTGCATCACGGTACCTATTGGGTCGAATAACCGTCGCCTTGAAGTCATCCAGAGTACGACCTCGTCTATATGGGACATCTCTGGGTCTGCTCATGGTGAGAGCTCACCAGTAGACGAGGGCAGCTGGTCAGCAGGTCAAAGAAGAATGACGAACAGTGTACTCCTTATTTGGGGAGGGATGAAGGACGAACCGCACTCGCTTGAATTGTTTGTCTTCCCTATAACCCCTCCCCCCCCCCCCCCCCCCTCCGTTCCCTACTCCGTCTATATGGGACATCTCTGGGTCTGCTTGAAGTTGCCCGAGCCTCCTGCTGAACTCTTCAGCAAATTCATCAAAACACCACTTTCTCGCTCCCCCAACTCGGACTGCATTGATATCTCAGCTCAAAAACGGCCTATGTGCTCCTGTACGGAAACGTGTCTGAAGCTACACGTCTTTGCCGAAAAGCTGATTGCTCAAGTGTCTTATGGGCACAAAATTCAGAACATCTTTTCGAGGGTTGCCCACAGGGATTGCAACAATTTTAGGCAGCCTTATTGGGGGAATTTTTCAATCCTGTAGAACAAATACTTACTGTATGTATTAGGCTTGAAACTAGGTCCCCGCCGTCTTTTAAAACATTCAATTTTAAATTTCGCTGAAAGTCTTTCGCACAATGTTATACACCATACGAAGGATTGAGTTGTCCTGTCAGACATTAGGTTTCGCTTTTTCCACTTTGATTTTTGTCAATATTTAAGCAATAAAGTGGAAGGAAAAAAAAGAATAGAAAAATTACCTTCGCAGGCAGTTCTTTCCGCCTGCTTATGTTTGAGATTTCTCGTACACCATTCGAAAAAGTATGATTTGCTCTACAAGAACCTGCGTAGCTGTTCTCGTTCATTTTCATTTTCGTTAATTTTCAAGGCATTAAAGTGAAGTGTACAGTGGACGTACGTTTTGATGCCCTAAAAATGAACAAAATTCAGAGTGACCAAAGGGCAAAACACATATTCCGATAGGACGGAATATTCGCCTTCAAGTGGCGTACGACACTGTACGAGAAAATGGTGAAGATAATTTTCTCCTTTTTTAAACATTCTGCTAAAAATTGATAAAAATCAGCATGAGCAAATTAACGGAATATACACTTTAATAGAGCAAAACATTCTCTTTCGAATGACAGCAATCGCTGGTTAAAAATTGTCTTCTGGACACTCTACTTTAATGCCCTGAAAATTAACAAAAATCACAACGAACGAAAAAACCCAACAAACATTCTTGAAGAGCAAATCTTCAGCTTTCGAATGGTTTATTACATTGAGCAAACAATCTCAAACGTAAATAGGGAGAAGGAGCTGTCAGCGAAGGTCATTTTTCTTTTTCGGTCTTTCACTTTAATGACCTAAAAATGTGCAAAAAGTCGAAAAGGGAAAAGGGAAGCATATTTTCTGACAGAGCAAATCATTATAGATTGGGCTGAGTATCTATTTTTCATCAGAAAATTTGACAAAGCCCTTTCACGGTACAATCTTCATCATCATCTTCTTCTTCTTCTTCAGCGTCTGTCCCGCTTCGTAGCGGGGTCCGCTATTCTGGTGTCATGACGCCACCTTTCCCGATCCAGCGCTAGATCAGGGTGGACACCAGCCGCTTTCAAGTCCGTATGTTACGTATCAGCCCAGCGCTGCTTCGGGCGCCCTCTAGGCCGCTTTCCTGTTACCTCGAAGTTAAGGCCTATCTTGCGGACGCTGTCTTCTTCTCCATGCAGAACGTGGCCGTACCATCGTAAGCGAGCTTCGCGCATCTTGTCAGCTATCGGCGCGACACCGAACTTCTGCCGAATAGCATCGTTTCGGATGCGGTCCATGCGCGTGACTCCTGCCGTCCAGCGCAGCATCTTCGTCTCCATGACGCTGAGGCGCGTTTCAACTTCTTTAGTCGCAGGCCAACACTCAGCGCCGTACATCGCTACTGGCCGGATGACTGCTCTGTAGATCTTTGACTTAAAGCGCTCTGGTATCTTCTTGTCGCAGAGCACGCCAGTCAACGAGCCCCACTTGGACCAAGCTGCACTCACGCGTGAATTCACTTCGACCATCAGTTTGCCGTCAGACGCGACTGCTGATCCCAGGTACTCAAAGACCGCAGTGCGTGGAAGCTCGATGCCGTTGACCTTGATGGAGCTGGACTCGGTAACGTCCGTCGTTAAATACTCGGTCTTCTTCACGTTCAATCTGAGTCCAAACCGCTCCAAGCGATCACACCAAGCTTGCAACTCTCGCTCGAGTTCTCCTTTATCTTCGCTAGCGAGCATCACGTCATCGGCATAAAGCAACGTCCAAGGGACGGGCTTCTGAAGATCTCGTGTGATGGCATCCATGACGACAACAAAGAGGAGTGGGGAAAGCGCAGAACCCTGGTGTACCCCGACAGAGATGGGGAACTCCATCGAGGTTCCAGCTGCAGCTTGAACTCGACTCTTTGGACAAGAGTAGAGAATTCGCACCCACTCTATGAGCTCTTCGGGAACTCCATGATGTCGCAAGGCGTACCATATCACTTCACGCGGTACGCGGTCAAAGGCCTTCTCCAAGTCGAGAAAGGCGATATGCACTGCCTTCTGTTTCTCGCGATGCTTCTCTATCAGGAGGCGAGTGGTGTGTATGGCATCAACGGTGCCACAACCAGCCACGAAGCCGCACTGATTGCTGGACAGCTGGACGATGTCCCGAATTCGTCCATCGACAATTCGCTCAAAGATCTTCATGCTGTGCGGAAGCAAGCGAATCGGACGGTAATTGGAGCAGTCTGCAGGACTGCCCTTCTTCTTCCAAATCGGGATCGTCGTACTTTGGCGCCAACACTCAGGCACTTTCTTCTCCGCCACAACCTGATTAAAGAACTTCGCCAACCACTCAGCAGGGTACCAGTACTTGGACTTCCACAAATCAGCTGCCACGTCATCGGGCCCAGTCGCTTTGCCTGGCCTCATCTTCTTCAAAGCCGCTTCAGTCTCCTCCACGGTGATCTTCTGAACGGGGCCGTGGGTTGGAGCCGTTGAAGGGATGGCTGGATGAGGAAATTCTACCGTAGAGATTTCCTCAAAGTAATCGCGCCATCGCTTCAATGCCTTCTTGCGGTCCGTAAGAAGATGGCCGTTCTCATCATTGATGCCGAAGAACTTCTCGATGTCCTCGGTCTGGCGATGGCGATTCTTTGCAAGTCGGTACAGATACCGCTCACCATCACGAGACTCGAGCTTCTCGTTGACATCTCCATAATGAGTGGCTTTCGCAACAGCCACGGCCTTCTTTGCAGCTTTCTTCGCTTCTTGGTACTTCTGCCAGTTATCGGCTGTCTTTTCGCCGAGAAACACGTGATAGAGCGACTTCTTCTCTCGAACCTTCGCTTTCACGTCGTTTGTCCACAGCCATGTCTGCTTGTCGACCTTCCGTCGCCCAGGCTTCGTAATGCCGAGTTCTGACTGTGCAGCTTGACGAATCGCGTCGGTCGCCTTCTTCCAAGTTTCGTCGACAGTCGTGACTGTCGGTAACCGCACGCGAGAAATCACAGCTGCTTCCTTCTCTCTGATTCGCCACCACTTAATTCTAGCTGCACCGCATCGCTCAACCTGCTTCAGCCTCGGAGGGGCGATCTTCAAAGTGCAGATCAGCGGTAGATGCTGTGGGGCGACCGTCTCATACGGCACGATCTTCGCGTCTGTGACAAGACTCCGGTCGCGATCTCTCACAAGGACAAAGTCTATCTGAGACTTGGAGCTCCCACTATAGTATGAGATGAGGTGGGAGTCGCGTTTTCGGAAAACGGTGTTCACAATGGTGAGATTATGCGATTCCGCATACTCAAGAATGCGCTCACCATCGGCGTTGCGTGATCCGTATCCGAACCCACCATGACAGCTGTACCCGTCTTTCGTAGCACCTACGTGCCCATTAAGGTCACCAGCGACTATGATGACATCTTTCGACGGTACCACTGCTGTCTTCTCATCAAGCAGGCTCCAAAACTCTTCCTTGGCTTGATCCGAGCAGCCAGTCTGCGGAGCATACGCTGAGAAGAAGTGATAGAGTCGCTCCTTAGCGGCGACAACGATCTTCATCAATCAATCGTCAAAGCGCTCGACGCTTACAATCGAGTCACGAAATCGTTCGGAGACGATTATTCCGACACCACTGGTGGTCCTGGGACTTCCACATAGAACGGCCTTAAAGCCACGTCCTATATCCCTTGACTTGCGGCAGGACCACCTCGTCTCCTGCACCGCACAGAAATCAACTCTTCTACGCTCCAGTGCTTCAACCAACTCGCACGAGCGGCCCGTCAACGTACCCACATTCAGCGTAGCCACGCGGGTCCTGCTTACGTTACGGGACTTTCGGACTAGCTCAGTTGCCCCCCGATGCCGTCCTTGCATCAGAGACCCTCGCATACTTCTCACACTCGCCGGGCTCTGCGAGTGCGCGTCAGCTCCCGCGGACGCCGTAGCACTATCTCGAAACACTTGAGCTGTCATACACCATGTGATGTGACATGGGTCTTCGTAGGCCGGCCTGTCACAAGGGCCTGTCGCCTGCAATCGAGTGTCCGTGTTCGGCTTAACTCGCAGAGCGAGTAGTTTCCAGTGGCACCACGTGGAGGAACGGACATCGCCACCACGGTACAATCTTCATACTGAAAAGAAATCCATTTTCTCAAAGGACAAGTCAGCTTTCTATAGGTATATTGCTTCCCGTACAGAAAACGATAACTTTATTCCAAATCTAAGGAATGAAGAGGGTGTCTCTATTTCTTCAGCTCGTTGTAAAGCTAACCTTCTTGCAAAGGAGTTTCAGAAGGTCTTTAACCAATCCGCTTGCAGTATTCCGCGTTTTTCGCCTACCAGGACAATGCATTACCTAGTTCCCCCAAATGGGACCTACGCTGTGGTTTCATAAGGAGGAGATTTTTGACATATTAATTAAATGGCCTAAGTCTTTCTCAACGTTCCCGGATCATCTACCATTAACGCTTATCAAACAAGTGGCGGATTGTATTGCTTATCCATTAGAACTAATTTTTCAATTCGAGCTTTATGAGAGCTGAGGTTTCTACAAGGTGGAAACATGCCTTTATTACGCCAATTCGCAAAAAGCCACCATTCAATCAACCGGGTAATTACCGGCCTGTCAGTATAACCTCTGTATTCGTTAGAGCTTTTGAAAAGATTGTAAGGAAACACATGCTGGATCATATTGAAGAGCATAACATCATCTCTAAGGACCAGTTTGGTTTTCTGAAACAACGCTCGGTGGAAACAGCTGTTCTTTCTGCTCTAAACGAGTGGACTAAATCTATGGACCGTAGAAAACGCACAGATATTGTATATTTCGACTTTTCAAAAGCCGTCGACAAGGTTCCTACAGAAAAATTATTGTACAAGATGGGAAGGGTAGGTATACATCCTATGATTGCAGACTGGATAAAGAGTTTTCTTACGGGCAGAACCTATCAAGTCAGAGTAGGAGGAGAGTATTCATCGGTTTATTCTGCCCCCAGTGGTGTTCCACAGGGTGGAGTACTATTGCCATTACTTTTTCTTTTGTATACGTATGAGATTCCTGATTCAGTTCAAAGGTTTGGAGTTTCTTGTAAAATGTACGCGGACGATATAAATGTCTATAGAGAGGTCGACAATCAAGAAGCCTCCTGTGATGTCCAAGCGGCTATAAATTTTGTAGAGAAATGGGCAAGCACCTGGGAACTACCCCTTCCGGCTGAAAAATCGCATTGTCCCGTGATACAATCTAAATCTCAAAGTCACCGTCCAACATACACACTCAACGGGTCAATGTTAGAGCAACTTACAAGTGCACGAGATTTAGGGTTCCATTTCTCGAGTAACCTAAACTTTGAGCATCATTATAAAGCACTTGTAAAGAAGGCTAACTACCGAAGTTATAACTTGTTTAAGGTACTGATAACCAAAGATCATCCTTCTTTTGTGAGAGCCTACAAATCTTACGTAAGGCCCATTGTGGAATGTGGTGTCTCAGTTTTCAGTCCCTCTCAAAAGAACGACATAAAACTCCTTGAAAGCCTTCAGAATAACATTAGCCGTAAGCTTTTTCTAAAGTGTCGTGGTCTAAATTACATCAATATTCCGAGTGGGTCTGACAGGGCCAAAATGCTTGGGTTGTCTAGCCTTGAGACTAGACAAAAGCGAGCAGATTTAGTTATGTTGTTCAAATTCTGACAGGAAGGCTTTCCATTGACCCAATTGGATTTTTTCGCACCCCTTGACAACTGACAGAAGAGGGCATCTCCGACTCTACCTGCCACTTCCAAGGTCAAAAGTAAGGACAAGTTTCCTCATTCACAGGAGCATCAGAGAGCTCAACATCTTGCTTTCTGAGAACGAGAACATTGTTAATATGTCTCTATCCTCTTTTAAACGTTTAATTGCGCTAAGGTTTCGTTAGGCTTGTTTTTTTGTTTGTTATATGTTATTGTTAGAATCTTGTAATAAATAAATAAATAAATAAATAAATAAATAAATAAATAAATAAATAAATAATATTTCGAATGGTATATAGCATTGTGCAAAAGCCTCTAAGTGAAATTCGGAATAAATTTAAAAAAACGGCAGGAACATAGCTTCCAACCTAAAAGCATATCTTCACTGCTATTGACCCTGTTGCTGATTTTCGGTCATCTCGTACGGCACCTACTTATCGAGCTCTTCTACCTTTCTAATCTTCTTCAAATGCTATGCCAGCTTGCGTTGTTAAAGTTCAGCTCTTCAGCAATTTCTCCTTCTGACATCTTTGAGTTAGCATCTACTACTGTCTTCAACTCATCGGGCCTGTTCATACCTCGCGACAGCAGCCACAAGAGCGACGGGAGGGCAGCGCGCGGAAGTATGAACAGGCGACAGCTGCGACTAGAGCGACAAGAGCGACGGATGGCCTGCATTTTTTGCAAGCCGTTGTGTGTTTTCAAGTTTTAGACCTTAAAACAAGCACAAATCAATCGATACAGCCACTTTGTGGAGAAATTATAACAAGTATTCATGCGAAACACAATCAATAGAGTGTAAAATGCAAATTTTCAGACGACTGCATGGCGCATTCCACCCCTTTTTTATTGGCCACCCAAAAGAGCTGATGAACTTGGAGAAACCCCATGGATCCGTGAACGGTGGCTAACAGTTTCAGAAGCCAATGTAGGTGAGGTTTCTAGAATTTGCAGTCAACTTCACGACGTCCAGCCCAGCGTCACCCTGAACCAAACGTTGCCACGCCTGTAGATGAGTGCTATTGGCCGCATTAATTGCCTGATGACAGATGGGTGCAGGTCTTGAAGATCCACCAAGCGCCATTTCTGTTTTTCTCGTCATTTTGAGCAATTCTTTTTAGTTGTCTGGGAAAATGGCCAAAATTTGACAGAAAACAGACCTTGCATAGAAATAAAAAAACGAAAAATTATAATAATTATTTCATGAATTAAAGCATCTGTATTGTCTTTGTTCAAATAAATAAATAAAACAAAATAAATCTGTGACTCCAGGCTTTTATTTTCAGTATCAAAACGCATCTTACGGTAGGCACAAGAATTTTTCTATAACGCACTCTTCAATTGTCAAAAATAAAAGACTGCCTCAAACAATATTTTCTTCTCGATCGAGAAATAATACGCCTCTCCAATTTCTAGGCTCATCTTACGGCTAATGGTTGCCTAACGAAACCTTTGAGACACTAAGCAAAACTTCCCGGTCCGCAGAACAGCGGGAGTACCCCTGACGCCACGCCTCTAGTAAGAGACCTCTTGACGCGGTGCCTCCCGTCGCGGGAGTAAATAAACCCCACTTTGAAAAATATGAAAAAAGACGGTTTAATCAAGGGGGCATCCCATAATCACGTGGAAATCACACCTATTTGAGGATAAACACGCACAACATGGGTTGCCTGGGTGGTTGCCAGGGTTGGGTTTGTAAACCACCTATGTGGAGATCAGAAAGGTCAGAATACACAGATCAAGGGCGGGGCGACGTGAGCGCCAAGAGAAGACGTCGCGTATAAAAGGGCCAAGCGCCCGGGGCGCGCTCTTCGCCACCCTCGGAGCAAAGAGCTCCGACCCGCCGCTGCTACGAGATCACCCTCACGGTGATCATCATCATCACCGCCGTCATCATCCTCACCGGCATCGCCCTTCTACCACCCCATCTATCATTATAAATTGTTGTGTTTCGTTTCTGGTTCCGATAAACTATTATAATACTCCACTTCGCGTTCGATACACACACTCTGGGATCATAGCCCCGATAATACTACATGGGGGCCAATCCGGGTCTCAGTGTGTGAAAGTATCAAGTGGAGTATCGATTTCGAGCATCGATTACTCGATCTAACCTAAGGCGCCGAATAGAGAGAAAGGCGTGTGTGACCAACAGTGGTCTAGAAACGAAGTGAAAGAGAGGCCAAACAGACAGAAAGGCCAACGTCGTCGTGAATACAGTTGATCGTGCCGTCGCGAAGATAATCGGTGGTGGTCAAAAGTGAACTAATGATGAATCATTCCAGTGGTACCGTACCCTTGCAACCCACGATTGAAGCAGCAACCATGGAGAAGAATCACAGCGAGGTAAGAGAATCGGAGCAATGGGGTAAAGAGGACTCCTTTGTGGTGAAGGCATCGGAAGAGGTGCGGCAGGTAATTGATCACATAAGGGAGATCAGTGATCAGATAAAAAACGATCTGGAGGAAGCGCGTATCGCCCCGAAATATAGAACGCTAATTGATAGAGCAGTAGCTAACGGAGTGAAAATGGCGTGTGAGGAGTTGGAAGAGCTAAGGAAAGGGGCGGAAACACACCTGACTTTCGGAAGGGGAATGATCAAGCTGTTAAAGAGCAAAGGCATTGAGACGCTAGAAGACATGCAAGATTTCTTCGCAGTAGTGGAAAGAGACGGAGATTTAATAGCGCAAATATGTGCCACATTGAAGACGGACGTGTTACAGGTACGGGATGTCGTAGCGGAGATTCAAGCATTGCAAGAAAAGGAGTTCACAAGAGCGAGATCGGAGAGTATGGATGAAGACGAAATGGAAGCAGAAGGTGGTCCCAACCTGTTAAAGAGGCAAGAAGAACGCCGGAGAGTAAACCATGAAGAGTTGCAGGCCAACTGGAGACAGGAAATGCCGAGCACGAAAGACGAAGCAGGGCCGACTGGAGCAGTCTCAGGGCGGCACTGGAGGCAGCCTTCGGTTCCCTTGGAGAGATTCGAGCAGCCCGAGCAAGCAGGTCAGGATTACATGAGAAGTTTCCTAGCATACCTCCAGGCTAGTGCTTGTCCTAACCCCGGTGTATTTCATGGAAAGGCAAGGGAAGATTTTAAGGAGTTCCTCCGAAAATTTCGTAGGAAGTACGCGTCTCTAAATCTCAGCGACAAAGTCCTAATAGAAATTCTGGGAGATGACCATTTGCAAGAGAGAGCGAAAAATGTGTTCTTAGCCATTCCCCAGGAGGTAGTGGAACGTGGATTTGAAGCGGTGGTGAATGAAATGGAAAGGGTGCTGGCTAGTGATTCGACAGCCGCAAGAATGCGAGCATTAACAGAGTTGAAGAATTTGAGGTTGAGACCGAACCAGACTATTTCCGAATTTTGCGTAGACTTGGAGAAACTGGCGCGTAAAGCGAATCCAGATAGTACCATCTCAGATAGATCACTAGAGTACGCAAATATTATTCTGGATAACGTAAGGAACTGGCCCGAGCATGTACAGTTGCTTAGTCTGCTGCAGAGGACAGACCCTAGGAAAGCCTATAGTGAGATAAAACAGTTGGCTATTAGAACAGTCAAGGGAAATGTACGGACACGCAAGGGGATCGGTAGTGAATGACTGGAGAGGTAGAGCGAAATCATACAAGGTCAACCGAGAAGAAGCGTGTAAATTCATAGAGCAAGGCACAGAACAATATCGACAAAACCCCGGTAGCTCAAAGGAAAACCAAGAAGATGAACATAGGAAATGTTTTAATTGCTATAAAGAAGGTCATATAGCGCGTAATTGTCCCTTACGGCGATCAAATGGGGACAACGTTCGTAATAAACGGGAGGAGCAGCAAAGACAACCCTCCGTAAGAACGGGCCAAAACAAGGTGTCCGATATATTGCGTAATGCTCGAAGCCTGGGAATTGCCACGCGTGGGCAGCTAGCGAGAGCAGACCTAATCGGAGAAAAATCAGTCGTTACGGTGAGCATGCTGCACGAGAGTGTGCCTGCACTGATTGACACTGGGTCAATGATTAGCATTGTCCCAGTTGGTGTTTTGGAAAGGGCGCATAGAAATGGCTATGAGGTAGACACCTTGAAGGTAATCGATCAGAAACTACTAGAACCAGCATTCGACGCCTCGAACAACAAAATGACATTCCTAGGAGGTGTGGTCATACCTGTGTTCGTAGATGGGTGGGAGGCCGAGGTCGCCTTCTACATTTCGAAGGACAAACGACAAGAGATCATTCTAGGAACGAACGCTTTAAGAAACCTAGGCGTCAAGGTGACATGGTCACGCAAAATAGACGGGAGTAATCATAGCGAAGCATCTAGAAAGGTAACGGTTGCGAAAAGAACTTACGTCCCACCGCATGGTTCAGCATTAATACCAGCGTACTGTGATGTGGAAGAGGAATTGGTGGACTTAGTGGTGTGGTCGTCAAACGACGCGATTGCGCCCGGTGTGTTCAGAATCCAAGATAAAATGACGTCAGTACCTGTTATGAATAAAAGCGACGAACCTTTAGTACTGAGAGAAGGAGAAAAAATAGGTGAATGGAGCACTGATAAGTGGAAAGTAAGATGGGAGGACGCAGAACCAACCATGTTAGACGACAGTAGGCAGAAATTTGAAGGAGAAGATAGAAACCAACTTTTGTACAGCCAGATTTCGCGCAACAGGACCGAGCATAGGATCCCGGAAGATTTGCTAATGCTCCTAGATGAGTTTGGAGAAGCGTTTGCCGTATGTGATCAGGAATTATCAGCTACAAATACGGTACAGATGCAGATCGATACGGGCGACCATCCACCTATTAAAATGAAAGCTAGGCCTGTGCCGTTAGGATTGCGGAAAAAGTTGGGAGATATGGTAAAGGACTTGGAGGCCCGAATGATAATTGAAAAAAGTTCTTCTGCATGGGCTTTTCCCATTGTGCTTGTCGAAAAGAAGGATGGAAGCTTAAGATTATGCATAGATTACCGGGAACTGAATAAGCGCATTCGTCTAGACTCGTATCCACTCCCGACAATCGATGCAGTACTACAAAGTATGGCTGGAAAGAAATTTTTCACAACCTTAGACTTGTACAGTGGATATTGGCAAGTGCCACTGGCGCCGGAGGCGAGAGAAAAAACTGCGATCACTACCTCAGAGGGGCTATACCAATTTCGAGTCACCCCTTTGGATTGAGCACGTCACCTGCGGTATTTCAACGCATGATGGACGCGGTTTTACACGATTTACTAGGTAGCGAAGTATTTTGCTACATAGATGATATTATGATCTGCACGCAGACAAGGGATAGACATTTGGAGCTCCTGCGTTTGGTGTTTACAAGGCTGATAGAAGCGGGGCTGCGACTGAAAGCAAGAAAGTGTGTCCTAGTAGAGCGTCAAGTATCATTCCTCGGGCACATAATAGATGGAGAGGGTGTTCACACAGATCCACAGAAAACTGAAGCTGTACGAAATTATCCAGTCCCGACGAACGCCAAAGAGCTGAGAACGTTTTTAGGAATGGCGGCTTTTTACCGGAAATTTTGCATGAACTTTGCAAGGATAGCAAGTGTTTTGTTCGAACTAACGTCATCGAAAAAGACATGGAACTGGACAACTGCGTGCGATCAAGCATTTGAGCAGGTAAAGCAGATGATCTGTTCTGCGCCAGTGCTGAGCCAGCCAGATATTGACAAAGCGCGAAGTAACGAAAGACCTTTCGTGATCTGTACTGACGCGTCAACGGTAGGACTCGGTGCGGTTTTAGCGCAAGAGGACGAGGACAAGAACTTGCGACCGATTTACTTCGCGTCAAAAGGGTTGAGTAAGGCTGAGAAGCGATACCATGTGACAGATTTAGAGGCGCTAGCTGTCATGTTCGCCGTACAAAGGTTCCACATGTTTATCTACGGCATGCCAACTATCGTAATGACTGACCACCAGCCACTAACTGCTCTATTCAAAAGAACTAATGTTTCTCCACGCGTTCTAAGATGGTCCCTTGATCTCCAAAGATACAAGTTGGACATAAGATATGTGAGAGGTCGAGCTAATGTGGTCGCAGACGCATTGAGCAGGGGTGTAAGAGTGAATGAGAGCGAGGATTCATTACAAGGACTACATGACGCCGTAGTAAATGGCATAGAGGTTCCAAAGAAATCAAAGTGGTTGGAAGAGTTGCAAAGTGATGAAGATTTTATAGAAGTGTTTGACGCACTGAGAAGCAACAGCGTGGATAGACCAGTGAAGTTGAAAGGGATGAGTAAGTGGATGAGAGCGGCAGACTTTATAGTAGATGATGATGGTGATCTAAAAATGTTCACAGAAGAAGGCAACCTTGTCTATGTAGTACCGAGAAGCGCAAGGTTTGAGCTGTTTCATGAGGCGCATGGAGGCACGCTGGCAGGACATTTTAGTGCATTCAAGCTAGTGAATCGATTGCGAAAAGAACTGTTTTGGCCCACGATGACCCAAGATATTAACCGGTGGACTAGAGAATGCCAACGATGTTTCGTACATAACAACAGGCCAATAGGAATCCCGCCATTGAAGCCCATAATTACTACGAGGCCGTATGAACTGGTAGGAGTAGATGTACTGGAGTTAGGCATGACGACAAGCGGGAATAGATACGCTGTCACTGTGATTGACCACTTCTCTAAATTTGCCCAAGCGTATCCTACACCAGACAAATCGGCAGAGACAGTAGCAAAGATCCTCTTCAATCGTTGGATCACGGATGACTGTAGATGGCCGAAGGCAATTCTTTCGGATAAAGGAGGGGAGTTCGAAAACAAAGTGATGGCTGAGCTCACTAAGATATCTAAAATCAGTCATATCACAACAAAGGGATACAACCCTCGTGAAAATGGGATAACAGAGAGGTTGAATGCCACTATTGTCGCAATGCTGAGGAGATCGACCACGTTGCCGACTGAGTGGGATGTGAGATTGCCTTACTGCATGATGGCGTATAATATGACGCCGCACAGGTCAACGGGTGAAAGTCCCTATTTCTTACTTCATGGGATGGACCCATACTTCCCCTCAGATGTGAGACCAAATGGAGGTGTCAGCTGGTACTCTATGGATAAGTCAATGGATGACTATAGAGCTAACCTGCTCCAATGTATAGCTGAGACCCATGAGCGAGTAAAAGAATGCAATGACCGTATGAGGCAAACCATGAAAAATGAATATGATAAAAGGAACAAGGTAGATGTCGAACGATTACCAAAGCTTGGAGACCGAGTTTACATACGTTGTCCCAATGAAAAGTCAATGAGCTCGCATCCAAAGCTGGTCTGTGAATGGGCAGGACCTTTCCGTGTAATCGAAGTCAGCGAAAATTCTGCAGTTGTGACTCGTATTGACGGGAACTCGGAGCCTGTTAGGGTTCAGTTTGACATGCTTAGGACAGTGCCCCTACAAGTATCGGACGACAGGATAGACACAGTGACCAATAGGGGAAAAAAGGAAGAAAACCTAAGGTCCGAGTAAGCAACATCAACACTGCGTATTTCAGAGGCGCCGTGATCGACTCGAAAGAGTGCAAAGGACATCTCGAATACCAGTGCAAGGAGGACTGCATGGCTTATGCCTGCTTCGGAGATCTCGAAGGAATTCACTTCCCAGGTGCTTTCAGCAAAGAACCGATTGGCTCGCTGTGGAGAGCATGGAACGCTGCGAGCATTTTCATGCGCTCGGACATGAACACCGCCCAAAAGATCAAAGCGTGGAAAGAAGGCCTAGTGTGTCTAGACGGCGAAGCATTAAGGAAAGTTCTACGGCTGGCGTATCAGAAATGTATGGATTGGACTGAATTCGTGATGATAACCGATGGCATAAGACGACACGAGAAGATCGACGACTACAGATTCGAAGAAACCTACGACGACGCTCTCAAGAAACTGAAGCTGGAACTGGAAGAACAGGAAAGAAAGCAAAGGCCGCAAAAGGAGGGACCAACGGCTTTTGCAGCATCAGAGAACGCGCTGCTTTTAGAGAGAGACGGGAGTCGCCGCGGGATACTCACAAGAGTGGCCACTACTTTCAGCAAGTTGAAGGAGGTGCTAGACGAATGGAAGGTGTGTGGAAAATGGATAATTGTGTGGCCATTAGACACGAAGTTCACAGATGCGGACATTTGCGACGTGTTGAAAAGATGCAGTCAACACCTGGAGGAAGGAGGACAAATCATTTCGGTGTGGCCACCGGTTACGCAGTCGAATCAAGTCGCGTGGATCGGACTCACGAAAGCGTGGCAGATGATAGAAGACGCGTTGAAGAAGCGGGCAGGTCCACGGCAACTGACAATAACGGCGAGCCACAAGGTAGAAGACGGAAAAATTTTCGTTGAGAGGGGAGCGCCAGAAGGAGCTCTGGACTTCTATGGAAAAAATCTCGGTGTCGGCAGCGCTAAGGCACTATACGAAACTATTCGGAACTGCGTCAAGGAGGCAGATTTGCCACAACTACTACCATTGGAGTTTGCGCCGTCGAGGACGCCGGCTCCCCGAGGGGAGGAATGTGGAGATCAGAAAGGTCAGAATACACAGATCAAGGGCGGGGCGACGTGAGCGCCAAGAGAAGACGTCGCGTATAAAAGGGCCAAGCGCCCGGGGCGCGCTCTTCGCCACCCTCGGAGCAAAGAGCTCCGACCCGCCGCTGCTACGAGATCACCCTCACGGTGATCATCATCATCACCGCCGTCAACGTCATCACCGCCGTCATCATCCTCACCGGCATCGCCCTTCTACCACCCCATCTATCATTATAAATTGTTGTGTTTCGTTTCTGGTTCCGATAAACTATTATAATACTCCACTTCGCGTTCGATACACACACTCTGGGATCATAGCCCCGATAATACTACACCTACAGGTTTTCATGTTTCACTATGTCTTCCATCAGGCACCTTGCCGTGGCCCCAATACAATGGGGATCTGGATCACCATCACTTTGATATGGTTTATTTACTGCCACACCTTCAATTGCCTCAGCATCACTATCATAATAATACTGCCAGTTTCTGACAGCTTGTTTCCGGCATCAGGCAAAAGTGTTGACTCTCATACACATATAGCTTGCCTATGGATATTCATCTTCGTAGGCACTATATAGCACTTATTACTCAGTTGTTGTTTCCTATATTGAGATGGATTATGACGCCATAGTATACCATGGGCAAGCTGGTTTGATTTTCTGAAGTGATCGTGTTACTTGTGGGTCGGCTGTCCTACCCTTCCTGTGGTTATTTTCTCCCTTTACAGCGCGGGTTCATAGATGCTTGGTCTTTCCTCAATGCTCTCGATAGATTTCTTTTTAGTGCTTTCGCTGTATGTGAATCGAGTTTTGTGTTGTTTCCTATTCCTGTTTTTTCTGGACAATGTTTTCGCGACCTTATTACGATCATTGTTGGCGCATCCTTATGGATGTATTAATACGTTACTTTACTTTGATACTTTGATGGTCCTTTTGTCGGCTGGAGGTCTTCTCAGCGGGGACCACAACTCTTCCAGACCGCTCGATCTCTGGCTGCTTGCATCCAGTGAGGCAGACTCCGCTCTCTGAAAGATCTTAAGAATGAGTCTGCCCATCGCGTTGGCGATCGTCCCAGTGGTCTCTTATGGTCTCACGGGAGCCATTCTGTGACACGGAGACTCCATCTATCGTCCTTTCGTCGAAACAGGTGTCCGACCCAACGATATTTGGACTTCTTCATGTACTGCAGCGGGTCTGCTGATTGCGACTTCTCCCGTAGCTCCGAGCTTCGCAGGCCTTCTTGCCATTGCTGACGAAGGCTTGTCCTTAGAAGACATCTCCCCAGTGCACGATGCGTAGTTTGCATCGCTCCGGCGATTGTCTTGTTGTCGGGCCAGGTTTCCGTCACGTAGCACATCGCAGGCAGTACAGAGGCTTGAATATCGAGGCCTTGAGGCCGGCATCCTTGACCTGATCAGTGACTTCGCGAATTGAACTGAAGGCTGCCCATGCTGCGCGTCTCCTGCGGGCGATTTCAGGAGCGAGGAACTTATTCGTGTTCAGCTCTCTTCCCAGATAGGCATAGGAGTCGACCTGTTGTAGAGCGACTCCATTTAACCTTACGAGTCCCGTGTCACACCACTGGTTGACCATAAATTGCGTTTTGGACATATTCATGTCCAATCCAATCTTCATACCTGCCACATTGAGCTCGCTCTGCATTTCCTCGACTTCTGCCGTGCTGGTAGAGATGAGAACAATGTCGTCGGCGAAACGAAGGTTGCTGATCCGTTTACCGTCGACAAGGTAGCCTTTATCGTCCCAGTTCAAGTCCTTCATGGCATCCTGGAGTGCCGCTGTGAATAGCTTGGTAGAAATCGTGTCTCCCTGCCGTACTCCTTTCCCGATAGGAATTTTAAGCTTTCGTTCGAACAGCTGGATGGTAGTCGATGTGTTTGGATGTATTATGGATATATTAATAATAGATAATAAATAAATAAACACAACAGATAGACGACCTTAATTGATGCCCTCCCCAAGAAATAGCGGGTCCCGTAGCTGGAATATTGAAAAAATAGTTATAAAAGCATGAAGAGGCTCTAGCGGCTCTGCACGTGATCCCCGTTTTCAAATTCCCGCGCAAAGAATGCGTGCGCGTCAACTCTTCACCTTGAGGAGACACACCACACAAAATACGCCCCAGGGAGGCCTGGGGCGTATTTTGTGTTTTTGTTTCTCTCATTGTTCGTTTTATTGCTTGTTTTTGTTTCTGTTTTTTTTTACCAGTTTCTGATACTGTTTGGCCTTCCCAGGGGACTCTGGGGGCCACGCTATAACTGGACTTGCGTCCGGGAACGAGCAGTAGGACGTCCTAGTCCAGTTATAAGGTGCCCCCCCCCCTTTGGGATTGAACCAAAACGCATTAATCATCGAGCAACCCTATATTTGAATCTAAGGGAACAGTACAGACGATTGCACGGGCATGTCCAGAAATGAGCAGAGGATCCCACTAGCTCAGTAAGCAAACCACTCGGAATATCGACGATGAAGAACCTGCTGAGATGGTAGAAGACAGCTGACACTGTCTTCAGCTAAATCTAGAGCGTTTAGATGGAATTTTAGACGAACAATAATTACTACCACTCTCTTGGTCAGCAACCAGATAGCAGAAATCGGCATATCACTTTGAACAATGACTTTTAATGACTTTTACAAGTTCATCACTTTCTTCGCTACGTCTCCTACAAATCTTCAAGGATTTAACAAACAGATTACCATCAACAGCTTATAACATCTGTGGTAACCACTTCAGGCTGAAAGCAAATGACATTAATCACTTCACAATATCAGGTAGAAGTAGAATGCATGGCGCATCACTTTCTGACAAAAAATAACAAACAGATTCTTAGTATTTATTAGGCATTTCTTATATTACAGCTTATTACTACTGTTCACAACACACGTTTACAAGCCGTTTTTTTCACGATGAATACAAGTAATTGTAAAACTGTCAAGATGTTCAGAATAGGTGACTCGAAGTTGATACTCATCACTGGGATATCCAAAAAGTCCCTCTCCTCGCATGAGTTTCTGGAAATGAACACGATCAGAACGATTCTGGAGGAGAGACCGTGAAGAGACGGCGTGGAATTCCAGTTGATTTCAACCCTGAGAGGTGAAAAAACGCATTATGGCCTATGTCATACCATCGCTCTTCGCTAGCGAAGGCGATGGACAACTAACATAATTGGGGAAGGGACGGTATCAGACGTTGTGGAGGGGCAGACGCCTGTAGCAGTTGTCCGATCCACCGCTAGCGAAGCCTCTCTAGCGGGGTGTCATACTTTCGAGCGATACGGCATCGCTACCGATGCGACCGCGTCGCTGAGCTGAGCAGAGCGTCGGCCAGCATTGGTAGCGATGCTACGACGCAGCTGCACACAACGCTATTAACTGCGCGCCTATTCGCTAGCTTCACGCTAGCGAAGACGCTTCGCTCATCGCTCTGTTCGTCGCCTTCGCTCGGGGTGAGCGAAGGTATGACAAAGGCCTATCACGAAGAGCTTGAGCAGTAGGATGTGAACACCTAACAGAATCTGGTTCAAACGACAAACCGTGCACCACTGTTGCAGCGTCTTATCACCGCATTGGATTTCGCACTTTGACTGCCTCGCATTTCCGAATACAAAATTCTGCAACAAGTCAGGTAATTGTAAAGCGGTACACCGATACGAAATATACTTCTCACCTGAACATACCGCTGAATGATAGACGCGCCATGTGGTCCAACGCAAGGGGCTTCCAAGAACAAGGAGTCAATTTTGGAATGTAACAGGAATCTCGCATCTCGTGCGAGCATTCGACTTGTAGACCAGTGAAATTCCACCACATTCGAAAAGTTGCATTTGTGGAAAAGAAGGCTGAAGTGAGTGCCTTATAGCGATAGCCGCATGTGTTCTTGGTCTTTGCTGATCTGCCATCACCAATGTTTGATCTTTTTGGCGCCAACCCACCAACCGTGGGTGAATAGATAGCGGCCTGCCCGCTCGGCGCTCTCACACCCTCTCGAGGACTTCCGGGGACTCTCTTTGGGGTGTTTCGTTATATTTACGTGTTTGCGTCTTGAATTCCATGTTAGCTTCGACCTATTAAATAATTCGATTGATCGCCAGTTCGTGCCGTTTAGCCGTGAAGCACCCGTCTTACTACAGGGTGCGTAAAAAGTATTGACGCCCCTACTTTTTGTTTCAGCTCCAGCTTTCTCTTTCTACCTCTCCAGGTTTTTGTGTGTTATTTTTGTTGTCTGTATTGTGCTCAAAAAAAAAAAACACTCACGAAAAAACTGAAGAAGCATGATCGTCTTCGTTACGGTGGCCTTTTTTTGTCTGTTACTCAGAGAGCTGAATACTTCCTTAACAAGAGAATTAGGCGCTGTTCGAAACGGTAGGTGAGGAAAGATGTCAGCAACCCAAACGTCAGCCACGGCTCTGTCATAACAGATGATGATTACAAGAGGTTCACGCACGTTAACGTTCAAATCCAAAATTTTCAATCTCTGTCCGATAACGGCAAACAGATAACGCGCGCAGGTGTAGACAGCTTCTCAGACGAGCACAGCTTAAACATGAATCCGCTGAATTACTCTTTTTAGGCGACTTTGGAGAATGAGTTCTGGGCTACTTTCAACAGAAGTGACCAGTCACAGAAGGCTACCCTGTTCAAAGCACGGAACGAAATCCAAGCGAGTACTTGCGGCGCGTGCTCATGAATTTTTCCGTCGTTTTCGCTCCTGTATTCACAGTAAAGGAGCCAATGTCAATTACGAGTTACTCTATCGTGTTCGCAAGATCATTTTCCATATCTCTCAAGTGAACATTTTAAAACTTACTGCGCAATACTATTTCCACAACCGTCATTTACTGCGTCAATACTTTTTACGCACCCTGTAGAGAATGGCTTCGACCTCCCATGGAACCTCAAGTGGAGACCAGGGTTTTCAGAAAGAGCTCAAAATGCTGATTACGAATATGGGTGTCGCAATTGCAAAATGAAACTCCTGAGCGAGTTGTGAGCCGATGAATTTGGGTGTGCAGATTTGAAGGATAGAGCGGTGAGGGATGGCAGCTCCATAAAAGTGGGTTGCCATTGGCGGCGGTGACACATGGGTAGTGCTTCGACTCGTCAGGTGTGAGGTCGTGGGTTCGATTGCCATGGGTGCCGAGTTTTTTGCACATCGTGATTTATATTCGAAATGAGCTTTTATCACAAAACAAGTGCTCCGTCACGTCTATCGGCGTGCCTCGAACTTGCGCGCTTCGCGCGATGTTGCAGTATCACTAAGCTAAGGACAATCACATCAAGCTAGCTGCTCTACTTGTACAGCCTTTTTCCCTATCTAGGGGTACAAAAAGCTCGTAGTACGTACAGTATATAGTATGATGGGGTGATCTATTGGTTCCCTCACTACTGGTCCTCCCTTAGTGAAACGGTCCTCCTTTACTGGTACTGGTCCGTTCAATGATCCCCTTTAGCGGACAACGTCTTCGGTACACCTTCTGAATCCTCAGGCACATTGGACGACGTCTTCGGTACGTCTACCTATCCCCAAACACGTTGAACTACGTCTTTGGCACGTCTTCTGAGTCCTCGGCACGTAGACGTCTGGGCATTTTCCGCTATTTTCGCGCCCCGTAATTTGATCAGTATCGATTGGTGACGATCGAAACTTTAAAAACGAACTTCAGATTGTTACAGGATGTTTTGTTGCGATCAAAACTCTTGCACCAGGCGGGACTCGAACCCGCATCTTCTGTTTTCCCTGCAGCGATGTTCGCCTAGAGCGGCTGGTAGAGGCTTAAACAAACGTGTTAGAACTTCGGATTCTTGTTCAGCGACCTCGACTGCCCGGGGCTAAAGTTTCGTACCGCCCGGACAACATCCACAAAAATCGATAATTTGATCAATATCGATTGATGGCGATCGATAATTCAACAACGAACTTCAGATTCGTGTTCAGCGACGGCGGTTACTCCAGGGCTGAAGTTCCCAGGGAGAGACAAGATGTCTGGGTATTTTTCGCTATTTTCGTGCCGTAATTTACCCCTATTTTATGGCTAATTTCTGCGGCGGCGCCGATCGATGGTATGAGTCATCGCTTAGCGCGTTATTATATAGTATGATATGATAATTTTAACGTGTTTGACTAAATAGCCGACAAAACTATCATACACGTTTATAAAAATGCCTGAAGGCAAAAAACTGCTAGGGTGACATTTTTGTTTACTATTTTACACAAATAGAGCCAAACTCTTATATTGAACAACTAGAGGATTTCTAACCACTTTAGCATTCATAGAACAAAGCAAAAAACGTGAAGAAAACATGTTGCTCACACACTGTAAATCTTGACAATAATGGAGGCAGCGGACGGTTGACATTGGGTCTACAGTAATCCTCACGCGCAATACTGCTTGTGGTGCAGTCACGGAGGACGTTCGAGCTGACGTCTATATTGTATTCTGTTCGTTTTGTGGCAGTAAACGCGTGGTGAATGATGAAACGAATTTGTCGAAGCGATATGAGCTGGTGTATGGTGTACCTCAGCATTGTCGAGACAGCCTCCTTGACACAGAAGAGAAGCAATGAGATGACAAGCCTTGGAACAGAACGGGCTTCGATGCAGTGAGTTTCTGAAGTCACGACTGGTCTGATGATCGTCCCAATCAGTTCATAAAGCAAGACCGCACTCTCATCTGATTTCTATGCAATAAAATTACAACTGCAAATTACACTGCATGAAAAACTTTTGGCGCCATGGCAGTGGGGGGGGGGTCATAGCCATAGCATGCCGCGGCCGGTAGGCGCGGCGAGTAGCTACATACAGCGAATGTAAATGCAGTCGTATCTCCTCGGTTCGATTACACATCCGTGATTTTATTTGGTTTCGTTTTGGGCAGGGGAGGAAACTCCAGGATGTAGGCAATTTTAACACGTGTGCGTCACTTGAGCCACACCCTGGAGTCCCTTCCCCTATCCAAATCTGTGCTCTCCTCCGCTGACGCAAAGAGAGCACAGAACAGAGCTATAGCATTGTTTGTTTGTTTTCTTCACTATCAGTGTGTCATGGTTTCTTTTTTTTCGTTAGGGACACTTTTTATAAGGTGACCCCCCGGACCCTATTTGCGCCTAAATCTTTCAACACGTAGTGTGCTCGTGGAGTGCGTGCACGTCGTACTATCTAGAGAGCACAGAACTAGGCAAAGGAAGGAACTCCAGGGTATGGTGTATCCATGCTTCTCATGTGGAAACTGCTCTCTTCGCTTCAGAGAAGTTCACAGCTGCGATTCTGTTGAAAAAGACCAATCCTAAAGACAACTGATGTGTGGTGCTTCGTTCCAACTCATCTAGGTTCGCTCCCAAACTAAAAACCACTTAGGAAGTCGAATTCTGGAGGCAAGTGATGTGTGATGCTTTGTTTCCACTCTTCTAGCTTCACTTCCTAACTACAATACCGGCCTTAACTTTTGGTCTTTGGGCGGAAAAAGCGAAAAAAACCGCATTTTCCGCCGCTTTTCTGTAGCGCTCTTCAAATTGAGCGCATTGTGAATAAAACACATATTCGTGATCAGCACCGAGCCCTCTTCCCGATGAGCTGCAATGCGCCCTTCGAATATGAAAAGACTCAGTTCGGTGACCTACATTCTACTCGACGCGGCGGGCTCGCTCGCTCGCGTGAGATAATTGCCCCCAAAGGATATATGCACCTAAGTGGTCCGAAAACAAGATTCTATTGAATTTCAGGCTTACTGTATAAGTTACACTTGATGCCACATAGATTTTTGTACTCTCCAGTTCCTGACGATCGCAGTGATGTAATTTCTTAAGGGCTCGCTAATTTCGGAGCCATCAACCTCAAGGAATGTATCAGTTTTGAAGAACTCTAACTTTGGGATATCAAGTTTGTGAACGCTTGTACTTGTTTATTCGCTAAATTGTTTTGGTTGGAACCAAACTGCGAAAGGAAAACCCGTAGAATTGAAAACCTCAGAGCTTGCACGCTGTCAAAGTAGCCCACATGACGCATTTTGGCAGCCATTAGCGCATTTTCCTACGACTGAATTGACTGTAGAATGATTTCTTTGCAGAATGAAGGTTAGGGAATTGGAGGCCCTTGAAAACCCCCTGCAGCCTCCAACACTTGCGATGCCGGCCACCTTAGAACAGATTTCTGTTGCTCAATTACATGTCAAACTCGCTGTTATGCGAAGCGGGTTTCATTTGAAAAATTCTTTCAAAATTGAAAAAGAAAAAGAGGCAAGGCATCGACACCTACGATATGCTGTGCGCAATATCTAGAATTTGCTGAAAAAAAAAAACTAAATGGAAAACTACTGTATCATAAGACGAAGATTCCAAAACGTAGCTAGAAAACCCACTACTGAATAGCGTAAGCGCGTCAAGAACTACTACAGATACGGCCGTAAAAGTTAATGTTTTAAAAATACCTAAAAAAACTCTTTTCGTCAAACGGAGACATAAGGATATAAAAGGGAAAAGCGTGTCTTAAGGATGATGTCACATTCTTAAAGGGAGGGGTTTCCAGAAAATCTTTATAACCGGGGAGCGGTCTCAGGCGTATCTGAACGGCGAAACTCAATTATACGATTTTTTAAAAGCCTTTAAACCTTCTGAACAGTCTTTAAAGAGTTAGGTGTTCCGATAGTTCAGCATTCGCACAGTGGCACAAGGAGATACCTTCTAAGCACCGAATATGCAGAGAATATGTAAAAGGCTAATGGAAATTCTCGCAGTGCTACCCATTTTGGGCGTTTACGCATACGCCTGAGACCCTTTCCTGGTTAGTAAATTATTTTAAAAAGTCTTTCGACAATGTGCCTCAAATTTGTCTTGTTGTCCCCGCTTACTCGTTCACTTTGTCTTTATTTAGAGTACAGTTAAGCGGCCGACGCTAGGATGTGATAAGTCGCTCCCGGAAAGCCATTCAGTCAGTTGCCCTTTTGCTAACCAAATCCACATCTCTTTCCAAAAGAATTCCGATTTAATTCCGATATATTGTTTCTAGAGGCGAGTGGTGGAGCAGATGGAAGAGGGGTCGGCTATCGTGCGCTCGCTGAATCGAGATTCTTGATTCGGGTTTCATTATACTCATTGAAATCTTATCCATGGCATCAAGTGGAAGCAGAATCCGCTGCGCATCCCACAAACTGACCAATTAGATTGCCGTCGCGTATCTGTTTAACCATTTGCCGTTTTAATATTGTTGCCGCGAATCCAGCTGTGAAGTGCCACGACATGAAAATCGGGCATCTTTGATTCCACATAGAGGGCCTAAAGGCTTCACAATTCAAGAGGCTTTCTGTGTGTTTCATATTTGAAAGAATAGCATGTTTTTCTAGTGTAGTGGTGTCTCAACTGAAAAAAAAGATTTACTCGAGGCTTAAACTTATTTTTTATTTTCTTTTATTTTTATTTTTTTTAATCCACTACTCGTTCAGTAGTGGGTTTTCTAGCGACGGTTTGGAATCTTCGTCTTATGATACAGTAGTTTTCCTTTTAGTTTTTTTTTTCAGCAAATTCAAGGTATTGCTTACAGCATATCGTAAGTGTCGATTTCTTGCTTAAAAATTCAGAATCATTGTTGTGACTTACCAAGGGCGTATGGTACAAACCAGCTAAGGGTCTCAGGCGAATTTCTGAACGCCGAAAATAGGTAGCACTGCGAGACTCTCCTCCCTTCAAATACTAGCAAGGATAATACAGTTTTGCACAGTCAAACCTACATAGATAGGGGCGTTCTGGAAATTAACGATGGGTTTGCACCATGGCACAAGGAATCAGCTACGAAACAACGAAAATTCAGAAAATATACATAAATAATGCTTTAGATAATAACTATGAAATAGAAAGCCATGCATGACAAATGAAGGAAAAAGGTCGTCGCTAATCAGACCTTGTTTGGGTACGCCACGCATTCTACATTGTCCCCATTTGGCATGATCAATATCGCGCCGCGGCTCCTGAAGTGTGAAGACTCTGGATAGGCGATGTACGGTGTCCTCAGAAGGCGCGAGGGGTCACAGGGGCAGGCGAGTGGGCTGACTCTCCACAACTAATCGGCGTCCAGATCTGGACGCTAGAACCTTGAGGCAGCGATAGCAGCAGTTTATATAAACGAAAATTAAAAGCAAACTATTGTTCGGCTCAGATTTAATTGGCCGATGCACTCGTAAGTTCTTTTTCAATTTTGGAAGAATTTTTCAAATGAAACCTACTTCGCATAACAGCGAGTTTGACGTGTAATTGAGCAACAGAAATCTGTTCTAAGGTGGCCGGCATCGCAAGTGTTGGAGGCTGCAGGGGGTTTTCAAAGGCCTCCAATTCCCTAACCTTCATTCTGCAAAGAAATCATTCTACAGTCAATTCAGTCGTAGGAAAATGCGCTAATGGCTGCCAAAATGCGTCATGTGGGCTACTTTGACAGCGTGCAGGCTCTGAGGTTTTCAATTCTACGGGTTTTCCTTTCGCAGTTTGGTTCCAACCAAAACAATTTAGCGAATAAACAAGTACAAGCGTTCACAAACTTGATATTCCAAAGTTAGAGTTCTTCAAAACTGATACATTCCTTGAGGTTGATGGCTCCGAAATTAGAGAGCCCTTAAGAAATTACATCACTGCGATCGTCAGGAACTGGAGAGTACAAAAATCTATGTGGCATCAAGTGTAACTTATACAGTAAGCCTGAAATTCAATAGAATCTTCTTGTTTTCGGACCACTTAGGTGTATATATCCTTTGGGGGCAATTATCTCACGCGAGCGAGCGAGCCCGCCGCGTCGAGTAGAATATAGGTCACCAAACTGAGTCTTTTCATATTCGAAGGGCGCTTTGCAGCTCAACGGGAAGAGGGCTCGGTGCTGATCACGAATATGTGTTTCTATTCACAATGCGCTCAATTTGAAGAGCGCTACAGAAAAGCGGCGGAAAATGCGGTTTTTTTTTTCGCTTTTTCCGCCCAAAGACCAAAAGTTAAGGCCGGTATTGTAAAAACCACTTAGGAACTCGAATTCTGGAGATAAATGATGGGTGATGCTCCGTTTAGACTCATCCTGGGGCCGGATTCATCAAAGTTACTGCAGTAACTTTAACGGAGAATTGTAAGCAAAAGCTCAGATAACGCGGCTTATCAAGCGATATGGTGAGCGATAAGCCGCGTTATCTGAGCTTTTCGCTTACAATTATCCGTTAAAGTTACCTCAGTAACTTTGATGAATCCGGCCCCAGGTTCACTTCCTGCAGGCGTCATCTTCGGAGGTCCTCCATGATTGAACCAGACACAAAGAAGCGTGCGTGAAGGTTACGGTAGACCCAATGTCAACCGTCCGCTGCATCCGTGCTTGTTAAATCTTGTACAAGCAGCCTCGCACCAGCCAGCAGCAGTGCAGTCTATCTATCGAGATCAAGCAAATGCTCAACCCCAAGTAGCCGCTTGGGTCTGCCAGAGTTGTGGAAGTAATATATAAAATTAGGTTGTCTCATAAGTCCGCGCCGTTTTTTCAACGATTTATTGCAGATTTCGCCGCCGATCTCTTGCATAGCGCCATACAACATTCGAAAGAGAATGATTTGCTCTATGAGAGTATGTATTGCATTTCTTTTCATACTGAATTTTGTGAATTTTTAGGTCGTTAAAGTGAAAAGTGAAAAAGTGAAAAAGTAAGCAGTTGCTTCTCTCGCTTAGGTTTGGAATTTTTCGCGCAGCTTTTTATAGCGTTTGGAAGGCAATGTTCTGTACTACAAAAATACATGTTGGTCGTATTTGCTCATTCGTTCTTTATTGATTTCTTTGGTCATCAAAGGTCACGTCCAAAGAAGTTTTGTTTTTAGCGACAGCTCCTGCTCTGTGGTAGGATTTTTTTGCTTGGTGTTATATGTCGTTTGGAAGAGGATGTTGCTCAATAAGAATTTGTGTCGCATTTATTGGCTCATGCTGACTTCTGTCGAAATGCCAAAAAGAATAAAATCATCTTCACCAACAACTCCTTCTCCTTGTTCAGTCTGTCTTGCTTACCAGGGAAGGGTCTCAGGCGTAGGTCTGAACGGGAATGGATAGTACTGCGAGAACCTCCACCCTTCATATAGTAGAAAAACATGTTTCGTTTTTGCTGAGTCCTTGAATCAAAAAAGCTACGGGCCCGTACAGTAGCGCACAGTCAGCACGCGCCCACGTGCATGCGTGCGCGCGCTGTTGTATGGGACGCGGAAGGCCCTGCGACAAGCGACAGCTCAGCAGGGAAGAGGACTACTTCGCAGGTGCTAGGTCTGGTGTTCGACTCCCGTGCTAGACAGCATTTTTGCATTTTTTCATGATTGCCGTCTTCGTTACCAATTTGCTTCCTACACATCTCCTACATATTTATTTCACTCTACATTGTCAAACAAGGATCAGAATCGTACTCAATGAGAAGTTTGGACAAGAACGGTTATCATGACCTTACCATTAATCACATTTACCTACTATAATTTAGCATACTCCAGGGTAATACGGAATACGGATGCCAGATTCGTGATCATCATCCCAAACCCCCCTGGGAGAAGTTTGGGCGAAATCGGTGATTATGACCTCGACAGCCCTTGTCGCCCGTACCTGCTCTAACCCGTACCTGTTGTAAGGTCACTGTTGACATTCGCTGAAAAACACAAAACATTGTTGTTAAGAGGATGTTTAGTTGCGGTAAAAAAAAAACTCTTGCGCCAGGCGGGACTCGAACCCGCATCTCGGGCAGCGATGTTCGTCTTACACCACCGGCGCTGTTTGACCGAACAGAACATCCACGATATCTTCCTAGCAATCTCGCCTATCAGAAACATTGTATAAATCAGAAGCTGAGAAAAGTGAGTGAAGCACAGCTCACAGAAACCTTTATTTGACAATTTAGAGTGAAATAAAGGTGTAGGAGATGTGTAGGAAGTAAACTGATTTAGACTGCCATGTCGTGCCGACTTTCACGACACTACATTCACGACTCCAAAGGTCGAGGAGAGGTCGATTTTTTTTGCCCAAACCTTTCCCAGGGAGGTTATTTGAGGTGCTGATCACAAATCTGACACCGTTTTTTCAAATTTCGGCCGATTACGGTAGGTTATGGTGGGTACGGGTGACGGTGCAATGCTGTACCCCCAATTTCGAGGGCCCGTAGCTCTTTTGGTTCAAGGACTCAGCAAAAACGAAACATGATTTCCTACTATGTGAAGACTGGAGATTCTCGTTGTACTATTAATTTCTCCCGTTCAGACCTACGCCTGAGACCCTTCCCTGGTTAGTTTTATATGACACTCGAAAGTGTATGTCTTGTTGTACCAGGCTATATAATTTGTTCTTCGACCATTTAAATTTTTGCTAATTTTCAGGTAATCAAAATGGAGCAGTGCCACATCGACAAGGATGTGCACTTTTGGCACCTTCTTCTCTTGGCTTTCAACCAGGCTTCTAGTGCGGCTAAGGCACTGGAACCCTGGTTGACCGTACAAACACTATTCTCCATCGCCAGTTACAATTCTGTACAAAAATCGTTGACTATGTCCGTTTGATGAATGATGACGGACAAGCAGGCCGGCAGCAATCGTCACTCGCTGGTTCCTGATGTTCATTCGTCACACGGACATATTCAACGATTTTTGTACAGAATTGTAGCTGGCGATGAAAAATAGTGTTTGTACGGTCAACCAGGGTTCTAGTGCCTTAGCCGCACTAGAAGCCTGGTTGAAAGCGAAGAGAATAAGGTGCCAAAAGTGCTCATCCTTGTCTTCCTGCACTGCTCCATTTTGATGGCCTGAAAATTAGCAAAAATTCAAATGGCCGAAGAACAAATCAATAATCTGGTAGAACAAGACATCGACTTTCGAGTGACATATATAAAACTGTGCAAGGCAGACTGAACAGGTTTTCCTAAGGAGGTCATTTATAACCCAATTAGCCCTCAAGACAAAGGTTGACGACATTTTAATCTTTACCTACGAAGTCATGAGACTTACTAGAAGTACCTATGTTTGCATTACCCTCCCCCCCCCCCCCATCAGTATGTGCGGGAGAGGCCGAGAGATGGTATGTGCAAGTAAAGGGCTGGAGACGGAATAACCAACCGGCAGTTCTGAACCACAGTGACTCCAAAAGTCGAGGAGAGGTCGAAAATTTTTTCCAAACATCGCCCAATACTGTTATTTTGGATGCTGAGCACGAATACGGTATCCATTTTTGAAAATTCGACCGCCCATGGTAAGTTACTGTAGGTGTCGTGAGTAAGGATGGCGGGGTCAGGATCACTGAGTTCGCCCTTTCCTCGCCTGTGGAAACCATTTAAGCTGCAAACCACGAATCTGCCATTCCCTTTTCTGAATTATCTATTTTTCGTGCACTACTTTCCATTTCAAAGTAGAAGCTTGGAAAGCAAGCCTGATCACATAGCTGAAGAAAGAGACTCTACGTACTGACATTGATGACCCTGATCACTCATGAAAATGCGGGATCACGCCATCACGTGAAAACGTTTATCAGATTTATTTTCAGCACCTCAATGAGCCCTCTAGGCGAAGTTTGACGAGACTTTTTTGGCGAGACTTGCTTTTGATCTCCGGGGTCGTGGAATACATGTCCCTACCCCTTCGTCTAGCAGGGACTGGTGGGAAATGGGTAGCAGCATTGCTAAATCGTATCGTACGGGTTGAAATAAGGTTATAACGTCAGTATGGTACACTACGGTGTTCAAGATACACTTTACATTGGCAAAAGAGCAGTGAGCAAGGCCTGGAATGTAGCATCCCGGCCCCCGAATCCGAACCCACGACCCTCCTCCTGCAAGTCCGCCCCCACACCCACTCGGCCATCCAGCCGTCACCATCTGGCTTGTGAGCGGCGCATCTCATTCCGCTTTGGTTACTGTATCGCTAACAAGCAAATTGTGAGTTCGCTGTAATTCCGCTACTGTTGTCGCCCCAAACCTTTCGCAGGTTAGATTCTAATCACAACATTGGCGGTTCCAGATATCTATTTTGCTTTATCGGCCCGCACTGAAGTGATACGGTTTTTTGCGATTTTTGACCTACCCATATGTCCGCAGGAAATTTGAGAACCACCACGGTGCTTCCCAGATAACCCCCTACAACCCTCAATAGGTCGTTTTAAAAATTGCCACGGGACGTTCATTGACCTCCCTTGTGAAACAGTTCCCTGGTAAGGAAGTAACGGGACAAAAAGTTACCTCAAAGTAAAGACGTTCAAGATCCCCCTGTGCATAAAGAATTTTGTTGATTATTTTGCCTCTACAAGAAAACAGTGAAAGCTGCACCTACTTGGAGTTCCACGGCGAGTTCATGCGTACGCAGACTTTGGATTTGGGACGAAAATACATCGCCCGAAGCAATTTATTAGCCCCTTCATCAGAGTCGGACTGCAGAAATAGTCTGTTGATTTTGATACTCGCCAGTACCTCCTTCACCTCGTCGAATACTTCGTCCGATCCACAGAGGTAATAATCAAATTCACTCTTAAAAACGTTATTCAAACTCAATTGAGAACATTTATTCAAGAGTTCATTAAAAAAGGATAGGGCACCTGGTAGACTCTGACGATGCAGACTTCCATCAAGTAAAATGGTACAAGCCTCCAGGCGAATCTGGGGAGTTCCGCTCGCTCTCCAGACTCCAGTCTAGACACCAGGTTCAGCTGAAATGAAGAACTGTTGAGAACACTCTAATTCAATGCTTATCTAGAAGCTGCTCCTGCTCGAAGATGAACCGTAATGTCTTCCACCGAACGGGATACGGTCGTACTGCCTTTCGGATCGTCTTCTAAACGACGTTACACTGTTGTTGTTGTTGTTGTTGTTGTTGTTGTTGCATTGCAGTCTCCTTTGACTTAAAGGATAAAGGACGGCGTTATTCAATCCCTTTGGGATGCGCCATGCATTCTACTTCTACGGGATGTCGCGGAGGCGATTTGAATGCGTATGTGGCCATACAATGACTTGCCGGTGAACAAGTTAGCGCTTTATCCTTCCCAAGCAAGTCTGGTACCAATTCACCGACCCCGGAGGGATGGAAGGCTTGGTTGGCCTAGGCGGGAAATCCGGACTAGGAACCTGGTATCGGGTGCACACGACAGCCGGCGCCTCCTCCAACTGCACTCCACGCGCCCTGACTTAGTGGGCGCGTGTAGCGCAGTCGGAAGCGCGACTGTCCCGTGCACCCGTTACCAGGCTCCTGGTTCGGATTTCCCGCCCAAGCCAACCAAGCCTTCGATCTCTCCGGGATCGGCGAAAAGGCACCAGACTTGTCTGGGAAGGATAGAGCGCTGACTTGTTCATCGGCTGGCCACCGCAAGTCATTGTATGGCCAAATACGCATTCATGTCGCCTCCACGACATCCCGTAGAAGTAGAATGCGCTGGCGCATCCCAGAAGGAATTGAGTAACGCCGTCCTTTATCCTTTTATCCTTTTATCCTCCTTTGACTTACCTAATGAGCAATACTCCACAAAAGAGCATCCTGTATAAACATCCTGAAAATTTAACTGGTTTAATGGAAAAACGTACAGAAGAACATCAAAATTTAAAATTGAAATAAAAAGACAAACTTGGTTTTAATCGAAAATGAATTGTGGCAAACCTTAAACGGTAGCAATGGTTGGTTCTATTTCGAAACGCGAACAATGCTCGACTCTATCTTGCTTCCGGTTTGTGATATTTATCACCTTCTCATTCGCAATTTTGCTTATGCCTCTTATCGTCGAGCAGTTGTTCCATTTTTCGCAAGTCGGGCGGCCATTTTGGTGGGCCATCACGCTTCTGTAATTCTTTCGCCTTTGATTCTCTCTTGGGCGCGTGTAGCAGAGTCGGAAGAGGCGTCGGCTGTCGTGTGCACCCGATACCAGGTTCCTAGTTCGGATTTCCCGCCTAGGCCAACCAAGCCTTCCATCCCTCCGGGGTCGGTGAATTGGTAGCAGACTTGTCTGGGAAGGATAAAACGCTAAATTGTTCACCGGCAAGTCATTGTAGGACCAAATACGCATTCAAATCGCCTCCATGACATCTCGTAGAAGTAGAATACGTGGCGCATCCCAAGAAGGATTTAGTGTCGCCGTCTTTTTCCTTTATCCCTGATTTTCTCGATAACACGGTTTTCTGACTACTATAATGTTTACTGTCAGATTCGTACTATCTTGTTCCTCGTCTTCAGATGCAAGGGGCTCCGCGCACCAGTGTATCTGGCGGGAGGCGTTTGTCGGGAATCTTTCATCCGACATGCTCGAGGTAAATGTCCAGATTGAGAGCATATTGTGCAGAGCGACTTTGCATTGTGAAACCATCGTGCTTCGTTATGCCTTCGACCAGCACATACTCGGCACATTGGCCTTTGGCACAACAGATGGGATTTGCTATCATGAGTTGTGGGTTCGTTAGAATTTTTAGGTTTGCCCACAGCATTCGTTTTTCCTAACTGTCTTTCCCATCTGTTCGCTCTGACTCGAGAAGGGGCACCGGCTTTCGAACTTACCTGAGCTATTCCTACTTCGGACTTCCCTTGTTTTAGATGCAGTGCACTTTGGCTTACCCTCTCAAAGACTTCGGTCACTTCTGACGCCTCTTTTGACGTGAGTTATTCCATCTCGAGTAGGCGTTTTCCGGTTTCTATAGATTTCAACCCACCAATAAATATCATTGCCACATTTGTATCGCGGTGATCCTTAACGTTATCGAAACCACAACCACTGGCGGCTTTCTGGAGCATTGCATAGTAGTCCTGCAGGGATTGATCACTCTTCTGTACTCTAGCGTCAGCCCGAATCTTTCTGTCATCAGCAACTTCCTTGGCTGGAAGTGTTTTTCCATCACTTCCCTCATCTCGTGCTCCTTTCCCTGCAATAAGGATTCCAACAGTTCATAGTTGGATGCTCCTACTCCTGAAGGAAGATGAGGCGCTTGTCGCCTTCATCTACTACCCTTAGGGGTGTCAAAAAGTTTTGGAACAGTTTCCACCAAGTTTTGCAGGATATTCCTGCTACATATACACCCGTCCCCTGTATGGGTCGGACGACGCAGCAAAGTCCTGCAGGCCTGGGTTGGTGGAACCTTTACATCCATGGGGATGAGCTGGCTCGTCATTCGTGGTTGGCTGTTCTGCTACTATCGTCGTTTTCGTCGGCTAGGGACCTTCGGCTTCTCTCCGCTGGAGCTCGTCTCTGGATCGCCAGTTGGTTCTTCTTGACCAGTCCGAGCACGTAAGAGAGTGCCAACTGTTTATTAGACATTGGATCCGACACCGATTTTCCGGATAATCGGATGATTCGGATAGGCCATTTTTTCAAACCCCGGATCTTCGGATGATTCAGATGAGGGCAATTTCGAAAATGCCGGATCTTCGGATGATTCAGATAACGCCATTTTCGGCCGAGCCGGATTTCGGATATCTGATTCGGATACAACCGGATAAGTGATATAATAGGGGTACGCAACCTCTTAAAAACGGAACACATCAGTAACTCCGCGTTTATTTCCTTGACCAATTGAAGTCACGAGCGCGAAGAGCAGCTTGGAGCGCCTCACCTTGAATTAAGTGGTTATATGCCCAGGTAGCAAGGCACATGAATGCCCAGTTACATTATATCTGGCCTAGCTTAGTTCACCGATGGAGTGGAACACACCAGCGCTACGTAAAAGATGTCGTATTTGGCTGCCTTACGAGGGGAGCTATTTTGCGCTTCTAGAACAGAGCTATTTTGCAGAGCTATTTTGCGCTTCTAGAACAAACAAAAAACAGCTTTAAGACCTCCAAGAGCCAATACCGACCCAATAGTGAGTTGGTAATGCGCAGCGAAGTCTTGTAAAGGACAATAATGAAACGATCCCGAAACGCCGCGCAAGAAATTTCTCGTGCTCTGAAAAGGGAGGGGTCTGAAGCGTATGTCTGAACGGAGAGAGCGAGTCATCCCACCATATATAGGAATAATCGCCACTCCTCAATTAGTATAAAAATGTATTTCTTTTTTACCAAATCGATAAGCCCGAGGAGTAGAGGATCCTTGAAGTTACAATGGAATCGACGCCTCACGAGTTCGAGAGTCTTGTACGCCTGCAATGCCGCCGGCGGGAAGCGGCTCGTAGCGCAGTCGATAGCGACGTTGCTCCATGAGAGGGAGGTAGAGGGTTCGACTTTTCTGCACTGCTGCATCTTTGCATTACAACTTATTGTTTGATTTGAGCGATTCTGACATCTGCACCATTTTAGATGTTTGCTGTGCAGTGTTTCCAGATGTATGCCATGCCGTGAGAGCAACTTTGTTGCCACTTGCATATTACTGACCGGTTTTTTAACCAAAACTCAATTGGAAAGCTGTTCAACATAACGATGTATGAACGTTTAACATCAGTGATACACAGCCAGAAAGTACATGGAACATAAACATTGGTCACAATACGAGCAGCGCATAAAGGCTACTGGCTCCTCACAGTTTGCTTTCATATATGGCTAAATGAGATCGGCTCCATAGGCGAAATCCAATTGAAGACGTTCGCTTTCCTTTGAAACAAGAGTTCCAGCCGTTATCATATGACCACTGCTTGCCAGCCTTTCCACGTCTATCAGTTCATCTTGTGGATCTCAATCTTCTTCTTCTTCTTTCACCGCTTCCAGCTGTTCGCCTTCGTTAACTTCAAGTTGACGTGCTTCGAAGTCCTTGGGTATGCCAGCCATCCGTTCGGTCAAGTTGGTGTCATTCCCATGAAGGCTGTTTATCTAAAGGTGGACCACATTTCAGCGTGAGCAAATGGATCCCCACTCGAGCATCGGCGACTTTGTTGGTGTTAGGTTTTAGAGAACCTCCAGCAGACCTCTGATTTCCAGATGATATGCAAAGATGAGAGAAAGAATGTATTGATGCCGTTTAGGTCAATTTGCGAGATTCACAGACTTTCTCGTTTTAACCACATGTGACGTCATATAATGGTCTCCTTTGAAAATCCGAGCAGGATGATTTTACACGAGGTCATTGGCCGATGTATGGAAACAGACTGAGAGGAGCCTGCAGCATTTATACACTGCGCATTGTGTCCAGTGCTGCTTATGCACGTTGTACCTGTGTATCACTGTGTTGAATATTTATGCATCAACCTGTTGAGTACCACAGCATGCAACTGGAAAGTGTGCAGAAAACATCTGAAAATGGTATAGACGTCAGAATCCCTCAAATCTCAACCAATCGTTTAAAAAGCAGGAATGCAGCAGATCATGAGCATCGAACCCCTTCCTCCCATGAAGCATCGTCACTACCCATTGCGCTCTGAGCCGGCAGAGGCATGGCGGTCGTACAAGAACCCAAATTCGTGATGCGCCGTTCAATTGTGACTTCAAGAACCCCCACTCCTTGGGTTTAACGACTTGGCAAAAATGAAACACATTTTATGCTAATTGAGGGGTGGCGATTATTCCTATTTAATAGGATCACTCTCTCTCCCGGTTCAGATATACGCTATCAGACCCTTCCCTTGTGAGAGAATTCCCGCCAAATGATTGCAAATCTGCCCGAAAAAGTCAGGTTATCAATGGCGCAGGGTTTGCCAGCAAGGCGCGCTAACCTCCTATTATCCGATTTTTATCCGAATCATTGCGTTTTTCAAACCCCCGGATCTTCGGATGATTCAGATGAGGGCAATTTTGAAAACCCCGGATCTTCGGATGATTCAGATGAGGGCAATTTTAGAAACCCCGGATCTTCGGATGATTCAGATGAGAGCAATTTTCGACCGAGCCGGATTTCGGATAATCCGAAACCGGATAAATCCGGCCGGATATCCGAAAATGCATGATTCGGATCCTATGTCTACTGTTTATTATTATCAATCGCGCAGCTTTTATACTCTCTTCTATCTCTATCCTTATCACCATTCTTCGTTTCTTCGCTCTGCATCGTCGGCTCCCTCTACAGCAATAAAATGCTCGTATAATGTAAGGCCGATTTAAACTTTCGACGTCAAGCGACGCGATAGCATCCGTAGAGAACAAATTAATCGAGTTACGCGATTGTCAGAAGAAAGTGGTTGCCGAGAAGCGCTAAAGGCCCATGCTCACTTCTGCGACAGCGCGGCGCGGCATTCACGGGGACGTCGGTCCCGTTGCCTAAAACGGTGCTCTAACGCGACCGTGCCGCGGCCGCCGGATTTCGCGGAGGTAGCCGTCGCTCCACTTGCCGCGCCGTGGTGTCGCAGAAGTGTGAATGGGCCTAATGGAGTTAACCGGCTCCATCATAGTTGCGGCTATTCACATAACACATTGACTACCGTGTGACATGCTGCCGTGCCACACACTTAAGCCCTCCGCACACTTTTGCGGCAGCCGCATACGCGGCTTCCACTGCCGCGTGCTAGAGCTCACGCGGCACTGCTCCCGCTTGCTCAATCACCACCAACGCGGCAATGCGGCAACAATGCCTTGAAGGATTACTGTCGCTGCCACCGCGTCTGCCGCGTAGGCGGCACCGCGTCTTCCGCGTCTACCGCGTAGGCGGCACCGCGTCTGCCGCGTAGGCGGCACATCAGCGGCAGGCCGTGCGAGGCTAGTTTTGCCTCGCGCTGCGACTCTGCGTCTCTGCCCCATGCTTAAAAATAGGGCTGCCGCGTTGCCGCAAAAGTGTGCGGAGGGCTTTACGACCGCGTGGGATCCGCGTGACATGATGTCGTATCACAGTCTTGTAGTGACGACAAATCGTCTTGATCGCGCGTGATCACGGTTTCGGCACCCCGATCGACCGCGTTTCTCTGCACTCTCTGTCTAGCGCGTAATCTTTTGTCATGAGTATCTGCCCCGCTCCCGCCTTAGAGAGGAACTGAGCCCCGGTGATATGTCACCTTTTTACTCCGGGACTACTGCGCGTCACCTTTTTACTCCGGGACTACTGCGCGTCACCATTTTACTCCGGAACTAATGCGCGTCGAGTCTTCCACCCTCCTTGGGGTTTTGTTCACTCGCATCCATTCCTCCTATTATTGTACTTGTGGGCAGTACTGGATCGATACTCTCCCGCAGTTATTTTTCCGCTTTACCTGTGGGTATAGTACTGTTGTGTTCATCATTCCTGCTTTAGCATAGCCTTTATGTTCTCCTACTTCGTTATTTAGAGTGTTGCTAGCCTGTTATGATCTCTTACTTCGTTATTTAGAGTGTTGTTAGCCTGTTATGTTCTCCTGTTTCGTTGACTGATTTTAGCAAGCAATAAATGGTTTAATTACCCAAGTTTGAGGTATTTGGAGTGGTCTATCCGCCCGAACTACCTCTACCGCGTGGCATATCGTCTCGATATTTGGCGAGCAGAAAGCGCGTTGACCACTTCATGTAGTCAGTTTTTCTGGTTTCCGAAGGAACATTTTGGTGTTATGTGTACTTCATCTTTAGACAGTGTAGTAAAAAGCGTGGTCCACGAAAACATCCTTCGGATATTGATTTATTGACCTTCTCGCCGAGTAGTGGCTTCAGTTGCCATCAGCTCTCGAATATGCAAAAACTTGACTGGCTTCACGTGTCAGAAACGCGAAAATCTCGCGGTCATCAACGTCGGAAATGTGGCAGAAATCGTCAATAGTGATCCATGTCAGGGAAGAATAACCTGCACATCCAAACTGCTACGCTTGCTTGTACGGTAAAAACCTCCGCACACTTTTGCGGCAGCTGCGTACGCGGCAGAGGCCAGAACAGCCGCGTACGCGTCTTCCACTGCCGCGTGCTAGAGTTCACGCAGCACTCCCGCTCGCTCAATCACCAACGCGGCAATGCGGCAACAATGCCTTGAAGGATTACTGCTACTGCCACCTCGTCTGCCGCGTAGGCGGCACATCAGCGGCAGGCCGTGCAAGGCTAGTTTTGCCTCTCGCGGCGACTCTGCGTCTCTGCCCCATGCTTAAAGATAGGGCTACCGCGTTGCCGCAAAAGTGTGCGGAGGGCTATGCATGTCCGATCCACAAGGGGCGGAGAGAGAGAGAGAGAGAGAGAGAGAGAGAGAGAGAGAGAGAGAGAGAGAGAGAGAGAGAGAGAGAGAGAGAGAGAGAGAGAGCGGCAGCATTAAGGCCCCATATAGTTTCTGCGGGCAACGCCGCGGCCCTATCCTTAACCATAGGGCAGAAACGCAGAGCTCGCCGGCGGCTGCGTCCATTCCCTATCCTTAACCATAGCGGCGTGCGGCGTTGCCGCAGAGGTGTTTGGGCCTTTAGTTTTAGGCACATGTCATCGCTTCGCTCCGCATCGTCTCTTTCGATGCGGAGCGAAGTGATGGCATGTGCAGTAGCCAAATTGATCGAGCGATACCATCGATCAATTTCATTAATTTGGGTACAATGGGGTCATTGTGCCGCTCGACGACAGAACTATAAACGGAATCTTAGAAAGGTGAATCGGGTATATATAGGCTGGCACCTCCTCCCAGGAAAGGAAGTGACAAAACACTGTAACCCAGCAGACTATGTTGTAGTTTGTTCTTCGGGTGCGCACGAATGCGCACGATTTTGAGGGCGGCGTCTCCAGCATTGGGGACGAGCAGTCGCGGCGGTGCTCACGTGATTCCAGCGCGTTTACTGATTGAGTCAAGAGGATCGAGGCCTGTCTCACGCATGAGAGGGATGATTTCAAGGTAGAAGAAGGTGCACCAGGGTTTTCGGGAGCGCTGAATACGATTACAGTGTTGTTTTCACCGCAGTTTCTGTAGATTGATGACTTTATGCGATTTGTCGGATAGCTTTCAAGACAATGCTAGTAGGTTTACGTTTCTAATATGTTGGTATTTGTAGAGGTACGCATAATTTCCTTGCCTACCATTGCCAGCTGGTTCAAACACTTGAAGCTGGGGATGTTTCTGAGCGTTATAAAGATCAATCACTGCCTAATTCCACCCGAAAGCGTTTGGCTAGAATAGGCTAGAATAGAACATGGAGCTTACCAACACGTAAGAAGTTTGAATGAAAGTTTTGAAAGGTGCTGATTAGAATGGCTTCCTCGGTCTTCTCTCGACTGCAAAGGGGGAAGAATGCTACGAACACACGTACAATGAAACACTTATATTGCAGAGTGGTAGAGATGGTAGGTGTTAGATAAAAGAACTTTAAACAAAGCGATACCTATTTATTTGACGCTTATTCGATATTGACTCGTGCAATAACAAAGCAGCTTGTCCGCTAATGTTCTACCTCAAACGAATAATTGCAGCGACCTTGCGAAAGCGAATTTCCTTCACAGATGGGAATGCTTGGTCTTATGTGTATTCAGCAGCTAATAACTTGTTACAATGGAAGTTTCATAACAACAGCTTCTTCCTTCGAATATCTTTCAACCTCCTGAGACATTTCAAGACTTCTCGTCACCTGCAATTATATGCCAATGGGGAATTTGAAAGAAAGGAGACTGAACACATGGGATTCCACAATTCTAAGGCGCTATCGGTTCTATTAGGAAGGGGTCAAAATCGGGAACCGATATTCTGTTCAATAGTTACACAGCACTGCAACAGTGTCTGCGTGCCAGAAGTGTTCTCCGGCACACAAAGTCAAAAGAACTGTGCTGAACCAAGAGCACTTGCTAAAATCGTTTAAACGAGGTCTATCAGATCTAGTTTTCATTGGAAAGAATGCCACAAACAGTAAAGTGCTGGCGTATTTCTTTGAAACACAATGGAAACGTGACGTAAAAACTGCTTTGTTTACTGTGGGTGATGTTTAAGGCTCATATTCGAATATGGCATTGTTTTAATACCAGGTTTTTCGGAAAATGGTTGAGTTCCTCAGCCTTTCAGTCATTTGTTATCGTTCATTCGCCGTTTTGAGAGAGCACACATGTGAAAGAGGGCCCTGTCGACTAGAGTGGCATGGTTGTATACGTTGGCGGTGAAAGAGTGTGTCAGACAGCGAGGAGAGCATGGTGGCGCGGTGGGCGCGAGGCAACGCGACAGCTTGTCCCAAATGGCGGCCACAGCCGTTGTTCCCGCCCCCAAAATCGTGCGCATTTGCATCCACCCATTGGTCGACGGCGTCGCTCGATCTATTCGGCCAGTATGCATAGCAATGCGTCACACGGCGTCGGGGTATAAATGTAAAACAAAAGAGTAGGAATGAAGTGATCATTAAAAAAAAACTCACCAAGGAACTGTCTCACCAGGATACTATCTCAACGGTAGGTCGGAACGGCGCAAGTGTTGTATATGGGCAGAACCCCCTCTCTCTGGGAAGTAACAAACTGCAGGTATCTCGACCCCAATACAAGTCTGCGCAAAGTTAGGGGCGACGGAAGTCGCCTGATGGCGCCCTGTTGATTCACGTGCTCCGCAGCTGACGGGCGCGCGCGGGATGAGGGCTGGTATCGAGAATCGGCGCAGTGCACAGGTGGCGTAGTAGGGAAGAGCTCGGGCTCGTGAGCGATGGGTCAGGGGTTTGGATCCCGCAGACTGTGTTTTTCTTGCACTTTTGCAAAATCCATGTTTATCATATAGGTAATCCAGCTAGAGGTATTACAGTGTGTTATAGAGCATGTTTACATATAACATGTGCTTCAAACTACAGATTAGCTAAAATGTTCACTTCTGTGTGTCACTTATTTTAAGCTTATTTTGTGTGAAGCTGTAGCTATGTAACGATAGATATTTTGTGGAACTAGTAAAAAGTTCCGACTCCACCGACTCCACTCGACTCCACGACCGACTAAAAAGTTCCGACTTCGGTCAAAAAATTTTTTTTTGCTGAAACTCGTCTAGGGGGGGTTATTTGGGGTGCTGATCACGAATCTGACTTCCGTTTTTCACGATTCTGTCTCTACCTGCCGTCACCGGCAGAAACTTTAGGAATGTAATTCTGTGCCTTCCTGTATCTATATTATCCAGCCGAATCGTGAAGAACGGATATCAAATTCGTGATCAGCACCCCAAATAACCCCCTAGACGAAGTTTCAGCGAAATCGGCGACTCTGCCTGGACCACCCTTGTTAACGGTATGGGTGGCCTTCGACCGAATCGTGAAGAACGGACATCAGATTCGTGATCAGCACCCCAAATAACCCCCCTAGACGAAGTTTCAGCGAAATCGGTAACCCTGCCTGGACCACCCTTGTTAACGGTATGGGTGGCCTTCGACCGAATCGTGAAGAACGGACATCAGATTCGTGATCAGCACCCCAAATAACCCCCTCCCCCCCCCCCCTAAACGAAGTTTTAGCGAAATCGGTGACCCTTCCTGGACCACCATTGTTAACGGTATGGATGGTATGTTATATGTAGACATGCTCTATAACACACTATAATACCCCTAGGTGGATTACCTATATGATAAACATGGATTTTGTAAAAGTGCAAAAGAAACACAGTCTGCGGGATCTAAACCCCCGACCCCTCGCTCATGAGCCCGAGCTCTTCCCTACTACGCCACCTGTGCACTACACCGGTCCTCGATACCAGCCCTCATCCCGCGCCCCCCCGTCAGCTGTGGAGCACGTGAATCAACAGGGCGCCAACACGCGACTTCCGTCGCCCCTAACTCTGCGCAGAGTTGTATTGGGGTCGAGATAACTGCAGTTTGTTACTTCCCAGGGAGAGGCGGTTCTGCCCATATACAACACTTGCGCCGTTCCGACCTACCGTTGAGATAGTATCCTGGTCAGACGTAGGCCTGAACGACGAAAACAAGTACCACTATAAAAATCCCCACTAACCCCACCCTTAAAATAGTAGAAAATTGAGTTTCATTTTTGCAAAGCCCTTGAACCCAACGAGCTAATGGCCCTGCAAATTGAACATGGGATAGCTCTGTCAGCACTTGACACGTCTACTTACTAGGGAAGGACTCCCATGGAACTTCAACTGAGACCTGAGACCAGGATCATTAGAAAGAGCTCGGAATGCTGATTACGAATATGGGTGTCGAAATTGCAAAATGAAATTCCTGAGCGAGTTCTGGCCTGCCGAATTCGGGTGGCATCACCACAGGCTGGCCGTGCGACACAGCTGGCGCGGGAGTGGTGAGTCATCGGGGCACCGCAAGAAAGACCAACTAGCTGCGGCGGTGGCGCAGGGGTAGTGCACCTGCTCGTCAGGTGGACGTTGTTGGTTCGGTTCCCATTGCTCCGGCATTTTTTGCAAATCATAATTTATCTTCGATATGGCCTTTTATTCTGAATTATGGCACGTGTCTGGGCAAACTACCATACACGTTTGTAAAAATGCTTGAAGGCAAAAAATTGCTGTGGTGACATTTTCATTTACTATTCTGCACAAATACATAGTGTCCAAATCATATATTGAGTAACTAGAGGTGTTTCTGACAACCTTGTCATTCGTGGAACAAAGCAAAAAATGTGTGAAACAAAAAGATTAGTAGAATGTATGAGAAGGAACAAAATGTCGTTGATCTACTGCACTTTGATTGATGTGGAAGCATCTCTCAACACATTCTACATCAATATTACATTATTACATTAAAAACAAAGCAGTTTTTTGCCTGCAAGCACTTTTACAAACGTGTATGGTAGTATTCCAGCTATTCAATCAGACACATGCCATAATTCAGGATAAAAGCTCATTTCAAAGGTCAATTATGGTTTGCATAAGAACCGGCAGCAACGGGAAACGAACCAGCCAGTCGCACCCGACGAGCAGGAGCACTACTCTGCGCCACCGCCCGCCTCAGTTGGGCGGCCCTTCTTACGAAGCCTTTATGACTCACCACTCTCGCGCCAGCTGTGTCGCACGGCCAGCCGGTGGTGAGGCCACCCGATTTCGGCAGGCCATAACTCGCTGACGGGTTTCACTTTGCAATTTTGACACCGATATTCGTAATCAGCATTCCGAGCTCTTTCTAATAATCTTGGTCTCAACTTGAAGTTCCATGGGAGGTTGAAACCTTTCCCGTTAGAAATAAGATAGGTTTTGGACCAACCAGCTCAGTGGCTTAGTAGGAACGGTGCTTCATAGGCTATTGACTAGTTCTAGTGCTAGACTCCCGTGCCTTGTCAAATTTTTACATTTTTGATCATCATTCCTTGTTTGGTATTTATCACTTCCCAGCCTTTCACAGGTACATAATTGACAATAGGCTCCCAAACGCGGCAAAAGCTTTCCAGCTGTTGCTGTCACAACGACACTGCACTTTCACGACTTCCCTAAGAAACTTCGTCCAAGCGAGTTCTTTGAGGTGTCGATCACGAATCTGGCATCCATTTTTTTTCGAATCGAATCTGACATCTGTTTATGAAATTTCGGCCAATTGGGGTGGGTGCTGGCAGCAAAGCTGTAGAGGTCACGGATTCTCTCACCCGCACCTACCGTAAGGCCTGAGTTATACTCCCGCGGGAGCATCCGCGGAAGGGCGGGAATCGCGCCGAGACTCCTCACCTGGCCAATCGCGCCGCCTCGCCACGCCCGCCTCCGCCGTGCACCATTGGTCCGCGGAACGTGATGGCACGTAAAAACACCCCCACGTGCAATCGATTGGGTCAGCCTCTCGCGATGGGGCGCGCTCCCGCACCGTGCACTGGAGCCGATCACGCGGCATAGTCCACTGACTTAGCAGAGGGGAGCAGGAGTTTCCATGACGGAAGAGAGTGCCGACTTGACGTAATTCGAAATTACATTCACGGCCCGCCGTATTTCACAGTAAACGCTAAGGAAAAGCACTTTGCTACAGCTATTACGAAACTGAGGCACGGTAGACAAATGCACTTTGGAACTGCTCTTACGATTCGTGGTTGTAGATGCAGTTGCTTACCGAGTGTATGCGTCACACACTCAGTTTTGCTCATACAGACCTCTTGAAATCCACATTTTTTAAAAGAATCGCATCAATTTCGACGTTATTATATGGGTTTGGTCCAAAATGCCTGATTTAAACAGTTACCCCTGCTCAGAATTAATCTTAATGAAAGCTGAAGGAATCTACATGCCCTTGGTGATAATGTCAAAGAGTTCCACGGTTATGAAATGGAAGGCTTCCAGGGATGAAGCATGGGAGTTTGAGTTGACTTCATCATTTTGGCCTTAGGGTTAGGGTCTCCGCTCTCCACTACTGGTCTTACATATGTTTTATATGCGTGCACTAAAAGTTGTCTATCGTCTGTTCCAAGACATGTAAAGATAAGGTACGTGAACTGCAACGCTTATCGAGCAGAGCACTCCGACCCTCCCAATCTCATGTGTACATTTTTCTCGGAGGCATGTAGATTTGACCACTCATAAAACTTTTCCAATGCACGATGTATTCTCTCCACATTCAATTTTCCTATAGATCTTGATATCATTTGCAAACTGCTTACAAATAACGCCCCTTCCCTCAAGAATTAACGTCAGCTCAGCTACGTATATATCGAAGAGAATTGAAGAAACAACCCCTCCCTGCGGAGCTCTGCTCTTCACTAGCTTGCAGACTAAAAAAGTACCTCCTATCTTCACTTGAACACTACGCTCTGAAAGTTAATTCTGTATCCATTTACACACTAAGGCGTGGAACTTCAGATGTTCAGGTTTTGCATAAGTCTAGAACGGTCGACGCTATCGAATGCTTTAGAAAAATCGAAGTAAATTACATCTCATGTATCAATGTACATGGACTTGTACATTATCAAAGTAAATTACATCACATACATGATACTACGCGTTATCCGTTGCTCGCACGTTGCGCGGGTTACTCGATCTCCAGTAGTACTGCCGTGTGCTCATATCGTTTCCAGTTCCATCGAAACTGCTAAGCCAGTGCACTATGCCGCGTCGTCGGCTCCACTGCATTGCACGGTGCGCGCGCTCCATCGCGAAGGCCTGACCCAATCGATTGCACGTGGGGGTGTTTTTACGTGCCATCCCGCGGACGTTCCGCGGATGCTCCCGCGGGAGTATAACAGATGCCTAACCTATCGTACCACTCCGATGTACTGAAAAGGTGTCAGATTCGTGAGCAGCACCCCAAATAACTTCCATGCACGAGGATTGGGCGAAATTTTGGCGGCGAGTCGTTGGATACACCGCCCTCAGAAAGGGGCGGGGCGAGGGGCGCGCCGAGGACCAGATGTCCGGGTGCCTGCCATCACATGGAGGCATCGCATTTCTAATCACTTCCCTTGGCTCTATCCTGAACTGATTTCGTTCATGAGACAAGAGTCAGAATCTTGTTCACCACATTTCGAGAAATGGACTTTCATCTGCAGCGCCAAGGCTTTCTTCAGGTCCTGCCTTCCGACAAGTGCAGCAACATCTTAGCGAGATATGTCATGACAACAACGCGACCATCCACTAGAAAGTTCTTCAATAAAAGGAGAATTGCCTGATCCTCGGAAAGATAGGACAGTGAGCCGGTTTTGCGCACAATTACGAATAAGAGTTCAATGTAGAACTCCTGACCGGAATCACACATAGTCTCTAGTTGAGGCGAAAACTGAAAGAATCTAGAGAGAAGAGCGACGTTCTCCTCTCCTCAACTGTCTCCATAACCGAACCGACTGAAAAATGACTTCAGAGTTCACCGAGATGCGCTTCCCAATCGTCTCCTATCAGCTGTTAGGTTTTTGAACGACGTCATGCCAATTAACGACGGTTTCGCGCGAAGCAGACTTGTCCAAATAGGGCGGCGCGGGCAGGGCGGGCAACACGGTGTACCGAACGACTGCCCCCCCCCCCCGAAATTTTTTCTACATAGATCTTCTCTGGAGTCGTTAAAGCGCAATAGTGCAGCTTCTGATCTACCCATGATAATCTCATAGTCAGGAGAGCATGGCGCGCTTAAGTCATGGCGAATCATTGCGATCATCTTTTTGACAGATCTCTTCAGCCTATATTTAACAAAAAATCTATCTATCGTTAAGAATTTTGATAGCCCGATTCATCTTACGTGTTTCAAGACCAGTTTGTATTTATTACACATGCACCCAAACAGTATATGTGACAGTAGAACAAGAACGCATACAAAACATCGCAAGAACAGAACAACAAACGATAGACAGAAGCGAAATGTAAAGAATGAAGTGAGTAAACTGGACTCACGGAGACTGGTCAACGGTAATGTTGTGGAAAGATGCGTGAAAGTGCAGTGTCGCAGTATTTGATAAACTTACACCCGGAAGAAACCCGTCTGCGTTGTCCACCGTAGTTTTGAAGTAAAATTCAGGGAAATCGTTACGGGACCACGCAGTAGCCTATCCCTCTGCTTACCATTCGCTGCAGGATAGTGACATTTGCGTGCTCATCCCGCGCAAATAGGGTCGGGAGGGGGGGGGGGGATCCTGATGGGCAGAAAACCCTATAGAGCGTCGCTAATGCCCTCATTTCTGGCTCCAACGTATAGAGCCTGTAGTAAAGGCGTTCCCAGGCTAATAAAAACCAGGTTTGAATCGCGCGTAAGTGTATCGGCGAGTCAGTGCCGCATACAGAGATAGCAACTATTGAACAGATTTTGAAGTCCCCGTATTTGTGAGCCTATTACCGATTATATACCTACGAAAAGTTCGGAGGTGATAAATACCAAACATAGGATGATCATAAAAAGCAAAAATTCGACAAGGCGTGTGAGTCTAGCGCTAGAATTAGTCCTTTACCTATGAAACGCCGTCCCTCCGCAATGAGCCACCGAGCTGGTTGCTCCAGCAACTGTCACCACATCTCTTATCTCCACGTAAACGTGTCAGCTGCTGACTGACATCTATCCCATATTGAATTTCACAGGATCCCTATCTCGTTGGGTGCAAGGGCTTAGCAAAAATGGAACCTACCTCTACTACTTGAAGGGGAAGGGTATTTTCATACTGGTATTCGTTTTTGCCGTTCAGACATACGTAGAGGTTTCACATATACTGCTTACAAGGGAGGTCAATGAACGTCCCGTGGCAATTTTCAAAGTGACCTATTGAGGGTTGTAGGGAGACGTCTGAGAAGCACCGTAGTGGTTTTCAAATTTCCTGCGGACATCTGGGTAGGTTAAAAATTGCAAAAAACCGTATCATTCAGTGCGGGGCCAATAAAGCAAAACAGAAGTCTGGAACTGCAAAGCCGTGATTAGAATCTAACCTGCAAAAGGTTTGGGGCTGCACGTTGAGGTACGCCGCTCACGATCCAGGTGGCAGTGAGTGGATGGTGTAGTGGGTGTGGGGGCGGACTTGCAGGGGGAGGGTCGTGGGTTCGGATCCGAGGGTTGGAATTCTGCATTGCTGGGCTTGCTCACTGCTGTTTTGCCGATGTAAAGTGTATCTTGAACACCGGAGTGTACCATACTGACGTTATAGCCTTAATTTAACCCGTATGATATGATTTAACAACGATGCTGCCTATTTCCCCACCAACGTCTGTTAATCGAAGTTGTAGAGACTTGCACTCCCAGGACTCTGGAGCTCGAAAGCAATTTTTGCCATACTTTGTTTTGTGGGCTAATTGAGGCGCTGATCACAAGTCTGAAAACGTTTTCACGTGATCGTGTGATCCCGTATCTTCATGAGTGATCAAGTTTATTTATCAATGTCAGTAGATAGAATCTCTTTCTTCAGCTATGTGATCAGGCTTGCTTTCCAATCTTCTAATTTGAGATGGAAAGTAGTGCATCGTTACATCGTTGTTAAAATCGTATTATACATGTTAAAATAAGGTTATAACGTCAGTATGGTACATTAGAGTGTTCAAGATACACTTTACATCGGCAAAACAGCAGTGAGCAAGGCCGGCAATGCAAAGTTCCAACCCCCGGATCCGAACCACGTTCCTCCCCCTGCAAGTCCCCCACACCCAGTCCACCATCCACTCGCTGCCACCTGGATCGTGAGCGGCGCACCTCAATGTTCCGCTTTGGTTACTGTATCGCTAACAAGCAGAACGTGAGTTCGCTGTTATTCCGTTACTGTTGCAGCCCCAAACCTTTTGCAGGTTAGATTCTAATCACGACATGGCAGTACGAGACATCTGTTTTGCTTTACCGCACTGAAGTGATACGGCTTTTTGCAATTTTTGACCTAACCAGATGTCCGCAGGAAGTTTGAAAACCACTACGGTGCTTCTCAGACGACCGCCTACAACCCTCAATAGGTTACTTTGAAAATTGCCACGGCACGTTCATTGACCTCCCTTGTTAGACCTCATTAACACATTCTAGCACAAGACGTTTTTGCTAACGTTCCACGTTTTCAAATCGTTACCGTAACAATAACGTCACGGGACCACTGCCTCTTCCGATCAGTGCTTTCACTATGCCAACGGAGGCTAATCATTTACGGAGCGGCGAGATGGGAAAGTCTTATAGTGTTTGGTAAGGTTTTGGATAGAACGTTTGGAGAAGAATCACTACTTGACGAGTCTACATTGTTGGCCTATAGAAGTCCTCATGTTGTGTCATCAAGACTCACTGTGATATGTTCGACGGCACGTTAGGTTAAACAGATCGTCATAACACTTAGCCGCCAGAATGTGCGGGAATTCTTTGACCCACAAGGACGAAACATCATGGTGAAATGGCCACCCACGAGATACGATCGTTTCGATTCAGTGGATATAAATAAACAAGTGCACCGTCACGCCTATCCGCGTGCCTCGAACTTGCGCGCTTCGCGCGATGTTGCAGTATCACTTAGCTAAGGACAATCACATCAAGCTAGCTGCTCTACTTGTATAGCTTCTTTCCCTACCTAGGAGTACAAAAGGCTAGCAGTACATACAGTATATAGTATGATAGGGCGATCTATTGGTTCCTCACTACTGGTCCTCCCTTAGTGAAACGATCCCCATTACTGGTGCTGGTCCCCTTAGGGGACGACGTCTTCGGCACGCCTTCTGAATCCCCAGGCACATTGGACGACGTCTTCGGCACGTCTAGCTGAATCTCCAAACACGTTGAGCGACGTCTTTAGCACGTCATGCGACGTATTTCGCACGTCTTCTGAATCCCCTGGCACGAAGAAGACGTCTGGTTATTTCGGAAGACCGTCAGGACGCACGAAATATGGCCACGCTCCTCGCCGGGGGGGGGGGGGGGACGCGATATTGGCGGAGTGGCGTTCTACCCCGCCCTTTAAACAGAGGCGTGGCAAATGTCTGCGTCTCCACTATCTCGTAAGGCAGCCATTGCACTCTCGAGCAAGTCCAGGGGGTTGGGGGTGGGCGGGCCAGGGGGACGAGGGGGTAGAACGCTCGACCCCCGCGATATTCCTCTCACCCCCAGTGCTCACTCACCATCAACCCCTAGGCTTCACCGAGAGTCTAACGGCTGCCTTAGGAAGTCTATGAGACGCAAAACGAAATTTCTCGGTCCGCAGAACAGCGGACACCTCCTGACTCCACGCCCCCAGCAGGAGGCGGGTGTACTTCCTGACGCGTTGCCGAGTATTTTCCGCCATTTTCGCGCCCCGTAATTTAATCAGTATCGATTGAAGGTGATCGACACTACAACAACGAACTTCAGATTCATGTTCAGCGACCTCGATTGCCCCAGGGCTGAAGTTCTCAGGGAGGGAGAAGACGTCTGGGTATTTTTCGCGGTGCAATCCCTGTCGGGGGGGGGGGGGGGGGCAGTCCATTATGAATTGTTAACGATAGCTACGCATCTGTACTTACAACATGCAATACAACGTATGAATGCCTTAACATACCTGATCCCCTCCCTTGAAAATGTCCGGGCGTTATGCTGAAACAATGAAAAAGTTTTAATATGGGACTATGCACGGGGCAGGGAGGGGGGGGGGGGGGGGGCACTATGCACGGCAGCACGGTTGTGATCCAAAACTCAATTTGCTTTGGAAAGAAATCGCAAACCGCTATGCACTAATTGATTAAGGTAATAACGTCGCCTTAACGTGTTTTCGTGGTTTTATAGTATTGTAATTGTTGCAGATTTCGGTTCAATTTGCTGTGTTTTCATTACTCCCTCCCCCCGACTAGGAAAGCAATTTAGAAAGCTGATTTTGGCATTGGAAGGATAGAAATGGATAATGTAAACATATATATATATATATATATATATATATTTATATGTTGTGGTGCATGTTGCATTTCTTTAGAACTTGAAATGGACTGCCCCCCCCCGACAGGGATTGCACCTTTTTCGCTATTTTCGTGCCGTAATTTTCCCCCATTTCCCCCTGTTTTAAGGCCTTCGCACAATTTCGCCGCCACGCGGCAGCCCTATCTTTAAGCATGGGGCAGAGACGCAGAATCGCCTCGCGAGGCAAGTCGATATCTATGGCAATCGTGGTGCCGCGCCGCGTGGCGGCGAAAGTGTGCGAAGGCCTTTAGGACTACTTTCTGCGGCGACGGCGCCGATCGATAGTATGACTCAGCGCTTAGCGCGTTATTATAGAGTACATGAAGTATATGATAAATGAGTCTCCATCCTCCTCAGGCATCCCTCTTCTTGCCCGTCGCCCTTCGAAGGCGATTACTAGTAATAATCACCTCGAATGTCTACTAGATTGTTGAGCATTGTTAGTAGAGCTAAAATGTTCAAGCAACATATTTACCACACATGTACAGTTAGACCTAGTTTTACACTCCTAAAAGTTAAAACATATATGCTATGTTCTCAAAAGTATGGATGACAGAAGCAATGCAACGCAAGCTCATTTACATCACTGCAACCCTCCAGAAGTAGAACAACGCATTTGTTATCAGTAGAAAAAAACGTGCTCAGTAGTTCAGACAAAGGAAAAGAAGCTGTTTGATGGACTATTTAAACTTCTACTGAGGGGACTGTTGCTTCAATCTTTCGAGAACTCTGTGAAAACAGCGAAAGAGTGGTTGGCCGAAAGGAATGCTTTGCAAGAACATGATCACCAGTTCCTGCATCAGGTTCGAATAGGTTCTTTGACCTATTCGATTGTCCAGATGAGCTACTGAGCACTGTTACAGGTTAGCTCTGTAAAGCTCTCAACCAGCACTTCCTCCCAAAATGTTCCATCATGAATCGTGTTAAATGGGGGTCGAGCGTTCTACCCCCTCGTCCCCCTGGCCCGCCCACTCCCAACCCCCTAGGCTTGCTCGAGAGTCCAGTGACTGCCTTACGAGATAGTGGAGACGCAGACATTTGCCACGCCTTTGTTTAAAGGGCGGGGGTAAAACGCCACTCCGCCGTGTCAAATAGTAGGAAGTGCCGTAGTTCCGCAGCTCCATTATTGATTATCGTGGAGTAGGCATAGTGCCAGCACTGATTCGAAGAGGTGGTGGTCCCGCGACGATTGTTATTGCGGTAACGATTTGAAAAGTGATGCCCTAGTAAGAACGTCTTGTCGTTCTAGCTACTTACCATTTTAATACCCCATCTCTTCTTCTGGATGGTTCGGTACGCCAACGATTTCCATTGAGGGTAGGCGGAAGCGAAGCTGGCGACCGTGGTTAGGTCCATGTGAGCGCATATAATAAGGATGATATCTCCATTCAATGACTCCATTTCGGCACTGAAATCGGTAATATTTTTAGAATCGCAGTGAAATATAGACATCACGAGGGAGCATTGTAAATGTTGGGAAAGCTGGGCAGAATGACTTGAACGGAGGGCGCGCTGGAAGTGTGCGTCTCGTCGTTGAACGTACGTCAACTCGACGCTACACTTACAACGATGAAATTTTCATGGACGAGTTGTCCGGGGCGCGCCGATGGGCTTGGGGTGCGGTGCCCATCGTGGAGCGCGGTCTGAGGGCGAAAGAATGCCCCGCCCTTCAGCACAACTCCACGACCTTTGCTCCGCCCGGGTGTCACGAGCACCCCAACCAAAAATTCTTGTTTGAAACCAACCGCCGAATCACTTGGCCCGAAGCCCGGCAGTGCGAAACACCCCTCGTCGCTATGCAGGCTGTGCCGTATGCGGCGCGGGTTGTCCGAGAATCGCTCTCGAGGCAAGGAAAGCAAAAATCGATACGGTGGCGTTCCACCACGTTGTTGTTGTTGCAACCCGCCCGGACAACTCGTCCGTGAAAATTACAACGTTGTAAGTGTAGCGTCGAGTCGTACGTCAAGAGAAACGATGGAAGATGTTATTCCGCTCCATATCAAGGTGATGCGGAGTCTTTCCTACCAGGAGCCAGCTATCCGCACAGGACCTCTGCTTAGTTTATTGAACGATCAATTTGACCAGATCGCTGGCACAGATTGGTGCGACACAAAACAAGGTCAACTTAGTATTAGCGGAGAATTTCAAGGTGCATCAGGGTTAGAAACAAGAGTAAAGCGTCGAATTGAAAGCGAATAGCCGAAACGTCCTCAAATTTGAAGAAAACATTACTCTTTCAACGGAACCGTTGGAAATAGAACGAGATGTGCCACGAGAGATGGTCGCCACACTGAAGCCGTTGGTACACCCCCGCTTCGCGCCTGCGACAAGTAGCTACGGGCTGCGTGGCCACCCGCACAACACTGGCGCCGTGACCTGTCACCGGCGCGACGCGGGAGGGCCAAGCATCGCGCGCAGAAACTCGTCCACACGTTTCCAATGTCCGCTCCGGCAAAGGATAAGTATCGATTTTTGTGTGGACCTCTCGGCGTTAATCGATTTGTGAAGATTGCACGGACGTCTGAGTTGGTCTCGTTACTGGCGTCGCGGATTATGTAAAGACGGGGCGAAGAATGGAGACTTTCTTGGGAACCATAGCAAAAAAGGAAATGCTCCACGTTAATGTTATACAATATCGAGCCTGGAGGTATCGATCGGCGTTGTATGGGAAATTAGACTCGCCGATACACTTACAGCGGAAAAAAACCCGGCACTATTGTATCCCAGGACTCCAGTGGTCGAGGAGAGGTCGATAAAAAATCCGCCCAAGCTTTCCCCAGGGTTATTTGGAGTGTTGGTCACAAATCTGACCGTATTTGAAATTTCGGCCGATAACTGTAGGCACTGGTGACTAAGGTTTTCAAGGTAATGATCACTGATTTCGCCAAAATTTCGCCTAGGGGGTTATATGGGGGTGCTGATCACGAATCTGACATCGGTTTTTCGTTTTATGCTGAACTACGGTAGGTTACGGTAGGTACCGGTGACTAAGGTTGTCAAGGTCATAATCACCGATTCCGCCAAAACTTCGCCTAGGGGGTTATTTGTGGTTGCTGATCATGAATCTGACATCGGTTGTTGAAGTTTCGGCCGGTGGGTTACGGTAGAGCAATACTTCCGCGATGTTTGTTGCGAGTATTTCCGAAGAAATACAACGATTCTTGGAGGGTTTGGGGTCACGGTTGAACTGGATGAAACTTGTGTGACCAAGAGGAAGTACAATAGAGGGTGCTTGGTGCGGTGGCACCAGTGGCTATTCGGATTATACGAACGGAGAAGTGGTATATCGTTCCTGAGGTTGGGGCGCAGAACGGACGCGAACCCCTTAGAAGCTCATTAGATGCCACCTGTTGTGCAAGGTTACGATACCTGTTCAGATATTCTGAAGCGTTCCTTACTGAGCGAAATTCGGGCAAAATCGGTTGCCATATTTTAGTCACCGGTACCTACCGTAAACTACTGTACTCCAGTGTAAAACGAAAAACTGATGTCAGTGCGTGATCAGCGCCCCGAATAATCACCATAGGCGAAGTTTGGGCGAAATCGGTGATCATGACCTCGAAACCCTTAGTCACCGGTACCTACCGTAACTTACTGTAATCGGCCGAAATTCCAAAAACGGATGTCAAATTCGTGATCAGCACCCCAAACAACCCTTTAGGCGAAGTTTGGGTGGAAAATTTTCTTTCGACCTCTCCTTGACCTCTGGAGTCTCGAAAGTACAAAAGTGCCAAAAACTCGTACGAGTTGTCCGCAGCAACTTCGAAGTGAAATCCAGGGAAACCGTTACGGTACCAGGCAGTCCCTTCCTGTCTTTGCAGCGCTCGGACACCAAACTTAACTTCAACTGCTCTCAACTTTACAATTCCCTTTCAATGAATTGCTCTTTTTGCTACAGCGATTGGATAGCCATTCATGGACTCGCTTTCCGAGCGCACGTGTGAATTTCACGCTTTGCTGCAAATTCGGACGACAGCCATAGGTCAATGAGTGGCCTCCTTCACAATAAGGGCGCTCCGCTGCCAAGAAAATTCAGGTTTGAATCGCGCGCCAGTAAAAGTTGCGTGCCGGACGACTCTTACGTTTTTTTTTTTGGTTGTAAGTGTATCAGCGAGTGAAAATTAGGCGGAAATAGCGGCAAATACCGAAAACTATCCAGACGTCCTCCGACGTGTGGAGGGATCAGAGGCGCTAAGCGGCTCGAGGGGGATCACTATGTAGGACAGACCTGCAGAACGTTTTGCGTTGTACGAAACTACAAATTTCATGCAACACTGGTGTGTTCTACACCTATGCTGAACTGAGCTAGGCCATTTATGATGCAACCAGCTGTTCAGCGGCCTCTCGGCCGACTCTGTGCTATTAGTACTGAGGTCACCACCTAAGGAGGACTGCCCCCATCGTAAAACGGGGCCGAGGTCACCAATCCGATGAACTTAAGGGTTTCCGCACATGTTATGTGTGGCCATACGCGCATGGAGAGCTCTAGTGAAATCAGCTCTAGTGAAACACTCCTCCACCACCGCATCTCCAGGCGCGTTGGGCAACGTGTTCGGCACGTCTACTGACAAGGGAAGGGTCTGAAGCGTATGTCTGAACGGTGGAGTGACTCACATAGGGAGAATCTCCACCCCTCATTTAGTATTAAAATGTGTTTCTTTTTTGCCAAGCCGTTAAACCCAAGGAGTAGGGGGTCACAATAGGATACGGCGCATCATGAGTTTGGGGGGTCTTGCACGCCCACGATACCCCTCCCGGCAAGCGGCTCGGAGCGTAGTGGATAGTGACGCTGCTTCATGCGAGAGAGGTCGGGGTTTCATTCTTCTGCTTTTCTGCATTTTTGTATTTCAATTGACTGGTTGAGATTTGGGGGATTCTGACGTCTATACCTTTTTCAGACGTTTTCTGTGCATTTTACAACTGTTCGCTGTGGTACTTAACAGGTGATGTATAAATGTTCAACACCAGTGATACACAGGTGCAAAGTTCATGAAGCAGCACTGGGCACAATACGGGCAGCGTGTAAACAGGCTCCCATAGTTTGTTTCCATACATGGACCAATGACCTCAGGAAAAACCACCCTGCTCGGATTTTCAAAAGAGACCAGGATGTGACGTCGGAGGTGGTTCAAATGAGAAACGCGGTCTGTCGATCCCGCAAATTGACCTAAACGGCATCGATACACTCTTTCCCTCATATCTGCCTGTCACCTGGAAATCAGAGGTCTGATGAAGGTTTTCTAAAACCTAACACCAAGAATGTTCCCCGATGTTCGAGTGGTGATCCGCCTGCTCACGCTAAAATGTGGCCCACCTTTATACGAGGAACCTTCGAGGGAAGAAATCAAACTGGCCGAACGGATAGCCAGCATACTCAAGGACTTCGAAGCACGTGGCAGCGCGACAGGAGGTACATATGCCCGCTGGGAGGCGTGGCGTCAGGAGGTACAACCGCTGCTCTGCGGACTGGAAACTTTTGTTTTGCGTGTCAAAGGTTCGTAAGGCAGCCATTAGACTCTCGGTGAGGCCTAGGGGGTTGGGGGTGGGTGAGCAAGGGGGTGAAAGGAAGATCGCACGCCTCCTAGCAGGGGGCGGGTGTACCTCCTGACCGTCCCCCGAAGCACGTCAACTTGAAGTTGACGAAGACGTTATGGTTAAAAATCCGGTCAGTAATAAGCAAGGTACTCTCCACAGCGTACAGCTAGAAAATTGCAGAAAATATCCGAAATGGTATAGACGTCAGAATCCCCCAAATCTCAACCAGTCAGTCAAAATGCAAAAATGCAATGGCGCACAAGAACCAAACCCCGACCTTCCTCGCATGAAGCAACCCACTCCCACTGCGCTCCGAGCCCCTTGCCGGCAGTGGCATTGCAGACGTAGAAGAGACCCTAGAACTCGTGGTGCGCCGTATTCCATTGTGAGTTCAAGGACCACCTACTCCTTGGGTTCAACGAATTTACAAAAAATAAACACATTTTCATACTAATTGACGGGTGGGAATTCTTCCTATATGAGTCGTTCCCCCCCCCCCCCCTCCCCCCGTTCAAACATACTCTTCAGACCCTTCCTCTGTAGTCGCCAGGCACGTTCACAACTACAACCCCCACCTCCCACACTTTCCCTCAACACACTCCTCCAGCACTACTGTGCAAACAAACAAACAAACGCACAGACAAACGTCGATTCTCGCTTATATATAGTAGGATAGGATAGGATCTTGCATTAATGTACGTCCCTACCAAGGCGGATAACTGCTCAGTAGAAGGTGACCCCCCTCGGGGGCCCAGAAGACGTGTCACAGATCAATTGGGCAATTGCTGTCGATCGATATCATCGAATTTTCAACCGGTGGCATTGGTCATGTCCCATATTTAGCCGCTTGGGGAGGAAGTCAAGCGAGAACGCTGCTCGACGGATTGGCTTCACTGCTGGTGAAGGGCTTCGATTAGGCCATCAAACTCGATCGATAATATCATCGATCTTTCGGTCGGCGATCTAGATTTCGCCCACGATTTATTAGGTTTAGACGTAAATTCTGCCTACATTTCTGATTTTTTCTGGAACTCAAAGTGAACCCGCTAAAGTACTATATTTTGTTTGAAAGCCTGTTTCCTGTTGATCATTTTGAGTTATGAATCGTTAATTATCCTTGCGTTGTTGAAAAGTTTTATTCACTAGAACGATCACCACTCAAAGTGAAAAAGTGTGGGATTTCATTTTCAATTAGTTCAAGCTCGTCAGCATACTAGCGTCGAGGATCAAGCACATTCAGGAGGTCACCGGCAAGTTCACTCCTAACCGAATAAATTACTTGAGATGGTGTCAGCAGTTCCTTTCCGCTCATAAAGTGCAACAAAGACAAACCACTCCCGGGAAGATCAACTGCTGTAAACAAAGGGCGCCTTCGCAAACCCCTCAAGTCGAATGCTTCTCAAACCGCACTAGGACTGACCGCGCATCTCCACACCTCCCAGTGAACCAGCGCTCGTCTGCTACAGTAGACTGGAAGGTCGCCATAATCGTATTCGTCAGCGCCCCATTCGTTGACGGAAACCCATGTAAATCGCTGTGCTTCCGACTGCCGAGAGCTCCTGCACCGGTTCAAGTGAGGGGCGTGGATCGAATCCTTACCATCGATGAAAAGGGGATGCTTCACTGCAACTGTAAGGCCGGAAAGGAATAGCTGGAGCGCAACGAGCTGAGGGTTCTAACGTCAGTACCGAAGGTGGATGTGTATTGGTCCAGTGCCCCAGGAGCTGCTCCACGTAGTCAAACCGTCCTCGACGCTCGCTTTTGCCAACAAGTGGACTAGATCCAGCAAAAATTAGTGGAGAAGAAAGTCGATACGAGCAAATGTTTCATCTACCAAGGCAACAGCCGACCGCTTACGGCACTTCAGACGCTGGTAAAAATCTAGGAATTGGGCTGGACCAAAATCAAGCAACCACCATACACCACGAACATTGCGCCGTCCGAATGCCATCTGCTTCGGTCGATGGTTCACTTCCTTCAAGTTAGGCACTTCGCCGAAGTCGATGATGTCATGGCGGTGGCACTCAATTTCTTCAGGTCGAAACTGACAAAATTCTACAGAGATGTAGTTCACTCAGTGCATGAAAAGCAGAAAAAAACTCATTGAGAATAATGGCAACTGCTACTTTCAAGTCAATCGTTTTTCACTATTGTACTTTCGGGACTGCGGAGGTCGAGGAGAGGTCGAAAACGATTTTCGCCCACTTCGCCTAGGGAGGTTATTTGGTGCGCTGATCACGAATCTGATCTCCGTTTTTCGTTTTACCGCTAGAGCACGGTAGGTTACGGTGGGTACGGGTGACTAAGGCTGCCAAGGTCATAACCACCGATTTCTCCCAAACTTCGCCTAGGGGGTTATTCGGGGCGCTGATCACGAATTTGACATCCACTTTTCGTTTTACGCTGGAGACGCTTGGTTGGGAGGAAAATCAGACCGAGCAACATGGAGTCGGGTGCAAGTGACACCCAGCGCCTCCCCACCCACTGCACTAGCGTAACCTACCGCACTCCAGCGTAGAACGGAAAATGGATGTCATATTCGTGATCAGCGCCTCAAATATCCCCCCCCCCCCCCTAGGCGAACTTTGGGCGAAATCGGTGATTATGACCTTGGCAGCCTTAGTCACCCGTACCTACCGTAATCGGCTGAAATTTCGAAAACGGATCTCAGATTCGTGATCAGCACCCAAGTAACCCCCCAGGCGAAGTTTGAGCGAAATTTTTTTCGACCTCTCCTTGACCTCTGGAGTCCCGAAAGTACAACAGTGCCGTTTTTCTTTTGTGGTATAGCCAGCCGTCCGTGCAGCCTCTCGGCCGCACCGACGGCTTCTTGACGGCTTCGCCGTGGCAATAACTTCTCATCATCAATTGTAGCTGCCACCCATGTCATGGTTTCCTCAGGAAGAACATCTTAACTACGTCGATTAGGGCAAGTTAAAAAAAAGCGAAGAAATGGATGACATCCACAAAAACGCTCATTTGCCCAATATCGATCGATGGCGATCGACAGTTCAAAAACGAACTTCAGATTCGTGTTCAGCGACCTCGATTACCCCACGGCTTAAGTTTCGTGCCGCTTGAACGACATCCACAAAAAATCGATAATATCGATCGATATCGATTGCCTCCCTGCTGTCAATGGCTCCCGTCGATGGTCATCTAAATGCCCAGGCACGGCTGCCGACGTGTTCGGCACGTCTACGGCTCGCCGTGCACGGTTGCCGACGTGTTCGGCACGTCTACGGCTCGCCATGCACGGTTGCCGCCGTGTTCGTCTTCTCAGCACCCCACTCCAATGTGACGGAAACACGCACACACACACACACACACACACTGCTCCTTTATATATAGTATGATCTCATTTTTGCTGGAAGGCAAATTTTGTTGAAAAATTTATGACTCAACCTAATAATTGATCAAGGCGGGGATCAGCGAGTATGATGATCGACGGATCGACTTGACAACAGGGGCCGGAATCGTCAACGACTTACAGCGATCTAACAGAGAAAACACAGCCAAAATCTCTGATAGCGCGGCTTATCAAACGATATGATGAAGCCTTTCGCCGCGCTAGCAGGGATTTTGGCTGTATTTTCTCTGTCAAATTGCTGTAAGTCGTTCATGAGTCCGGCCCCAGGTGAAACGTTTCGGTTCTGCAATCAACTTCGAAATTATCGATTTTTTAACGCTTCCTAATGTCGTTAACGGCAACTTGGTTATTACTAACATTATATTCATGTTTATTTATTCATATATTTATGAAAATAAAGTAATTAGTTTTGAGTCATTTCCGTTTCCGTGTTTCGTATTCGTATTCCGATTTCCGCTCATTTTGAGCTCTTCCGTTCCGTATTCCGTGTTCTGCTTTTCTCGAGAAAATTTCCGCACATCCCTGCTTATAACATCTGCAACAGCCACTTGATGCTAAAAACAAATGGAATTAACCACTTCACAATATCAGATAGAAGTAGAATGCATGGCACATCACTTTCTGACACAAATTAACAAACAGATTCTTAGTATTTATTAGGCGCTTCTAATATTACAGCTTGTTACTACTGTTCACCGCAAACATCTACAAGCTATCTTCACAACGAAAACAACGAATTCTAAAAATGTCAAGATGTTCAAAATAGGTGACTCGAAGTCGATACTCATCACTGGGATATCCAAAAAGTCCCTCTCCTCGCATGAGTTTCTGGAAATGAACACGATCAGACTGATGCTGGAAGAGAAACAGTGAAGAGATGGCGTGAAATTTGAGCCGACTTCAGCCCGACAGGCGAAGAAAGGCATTATCGCGAAGAACTTAAGCAGTAGGATGTGAACACCTAACAGAATCTGGTTCAAACAACAAACCGTGCACCAATACTGCACCGCCATACCACGGCAATGGATTTCGCACTTTGACTGCTTCGCACGTCCGAATACAAAATCCTGCAAGAAAGCAGGTAATTGTAAAGCGGTACACCGATACCAGATACACTGCTCACCTGAACATACTGCCGAACGACAGACACGCCATGCACTCCAAGGCGAGGAGTTTCCATGTACAAAGAATCAATGTTGGAATGTAATAGGAATGACACATCTCGTGCGAGCATTCGATTTGCAGCCCAGTGAAATTCCACCACATTCGAAAAGTTGCATTCTTGAAAGAGAGGTATCCTGAAGTGAGTGCCTAATATTGATAGCCGCATGTGCTCTTGGTCTTTGCTCATCTGCCATCACCAATATTGTTGTTTTTGGCGTCAACCCACCATCTGAAAATGCTTAAGTAGTGGCCTGCCCCGCTTGGCGCTCTCACACTCTCACAATATTCGAATGGTTTCGAATGCTCACGATATTCGATTATCTTAATTCGAATACATTCATCAAGGGCAAGATTAGGGCACTTTCGGAGGGCAATTTTAAGGTGGCCCAGATAAGGCCCAGTTTTAAGGTGAAGCTGCTCCCGTCGCAGGTTTGCGTGGAGAGCTCGGGAGAAGGTTAGGGTCTGTTCACATTTCGCGACGGGAGCGACAACGGAGGGTGGAGCGACATGGTGAAGGATACGTATCGATCGGTGCCGAGCCGTTGCCTGGGAAAAATCGATAGATATGCTTTCCTTTGTCGCTCCTGTCGCTGCCGTCGCGGAGTCTGACAGGCCCTCATAATCACTTAGGCCTATGTTATGCTTCGGCGACACTGTTGTTGGTGACGTCGGCGACAGTGTGGCAGCCCGCGCAACACTGTCGCCGACGTCGCCGACAACAGCGTCGCCGAAGTATAACATATAAAGGAAAAGGTCTGAAGAATAAAAAGGGTGAGGCGGAATCCCGATGTATAACTAACGAGGAAGGTCAAAGAGGTCACCGTGGAGTTTCTCAAAGCGACCTATACAGGGTTGTAGGGCGTTGTCTGTAAGGAACCATAGTGGTTTCCAAATTTCCTGCGGACCTCTGGGTAGGCCAAAAATGGCAAAAAACTGTACCGCTTCAGTGCGGGCCGATAACGCAAAACTGACGCCTGGAATGCCCTTGTCGTGCCCACAAATAGTCCTGCAAAAGGTTTGGAGCTTCAATCATTGCTAGAACCTAGGAATTGATTAATTCCTAATTGAAGCGACACGGCGCATTCACGGGAGGCGCGCGCCTCTAGGGCGCCAGCGACTGGATGGCGGACTACGCCTTCGATGAAGTGCATGTCGACACGCCCTGCCAGGAAGCTTCCGGCTGCTCTTTTGGCATTTATCCGCTGCTGCTAGTGTCAGAAGCTGCTTTGCTTCACGTGTTTCATAGAACGTTACCACAACTGTTAAACAGTTCATTGCATATTCATTAGCGTGACTTGTGTTTTGAAGTAAAATCGCATCACAGAAGGTTGAAATCAGGGTTGGAAATTGAATATGACACCTAGCCGTGACAGAAAAGCACTTTACGGTGACAAAAACGCAAAATGTGCACCCAGCAGTGCAGAAACCACACCGCCGGAATCGAACCCTCGGCCTCCCACCCGCAAGTCCGCCACGCTAACCACTCGGCCATCCAGTCACTGGTACCCTAGAGGCGCGCGCCTCCCGTGAATGCGCCGTCCCGCTTCAATTAGGAATTAATCATTTCCTAGGTTCTAGCAATGATTGAAGCTCCAAACCTTTTGCAGGACTATTTGTGGGCACGACAAGGGCATTCCAGGCGTCAGTTTTGCGTTATCGGCCCGCACTGAAGCGGTACAGTTTTTTGCCATTTTTGACCTACCCAGAGGTCCGCAGGAAATTTGGAAACCACTATGGTGCTTCCCAGACAACGCCCTACAACCCTGTATAGGTCGCTTTGAGAAACTCCACGGTGACCTCTTTGACCTTCCTCGTAAGTAAATTTATGCCGGTTGGCTTTCTAAGAGTGAGACCGAGCGTTCCTGACTTAGGATAGCCCCTTCTGCTCACCAATTACGGCTCCATCCTTCGCAACTATCGTATGCTCTCGCGTACACTCCTGCGGGAGTATACAATAGGCCTTATTGTTAGAGAAAACTTCTCTGAAAACCCATCCAAAGGGTGGCAAACACACGTTCTATCCACCTTAGGGGTGCTTTCGCAACTCTGATGGTACGACAGGGCGAATGGGACATAATGTGCAGTGCTGGATGGCACAAGCGGAAGATATAGGACATCCTTGGGATGCTTCATGCATTCCACTCACGGTAGCGAATTGAAGGCAGATTGAATGCGTATCTAGTCTATAGAATACATTTTCGTGGCCAACCGAGGAACAAGTCAGTGTTTTATCACTCCAAGGTAAACCTGATACCAATACACTATATCTGGCAAGAAAGGCTTTGTTGGCTTGGGCGGGACAGACCCAAAAACCTCGATTCAAAGGTTCAATCCAAACTACTATTCGTCCATGTTTTGCACAGATATGCATATCTAAATGGCTCGAATGATATTCCTTAGAAGAGCGATGGATGATGCATCCCAAAATGTGCTGACCAAGGTCGTGCACATACCTCCAACGCCGCAACGCTGCTCAGCTAGTAAGGCACCATTTATACTTCCGACGCCGGCGACGCGACCACTATATAGTGGCCAAATTGTTTGTTCGCTTCGCTCGATAAATGTTGCCACAATACGCGGCGTCGCGCGCTCGGCGTCGAAGTATAAATGGGCCCTAACATTTATACTACGATGGGCCTGTTCATACTTTGCGATGCGCGCGCAGCGACGACGGAAACGCCAGAAAGTATGAATAGGCGACATCAGCAACGAGAGCGACAAGAGCGACTGGGACAACGTACGTAGTGCGGTGTACGTAATCAATTACGCACTCCACATTCCGTCCGTCGCCCCAGTCGCTCCTGGTGCTCCCGTCGCCGGTGTAGGCGACAGCACCGACGAAAGCGACGGGAGCGACAGCGATAGCGCTCTGTGAATAGATCTCGGCGACGGTCGCTTGGCTTTAATCGATTTGCATGTTTTGCACGGGCGACACGAGTCGCACTCGCGCGAAGTATGAACAGGCCCTAACATTCCGCGCGCGTGGCGAAGTAGTCAACGACAGTTGCGTCGTCGTTGCGACATTAGCGGTGGACATGAGCTCATAGCTTCACAGGTCCATGGCATTACCGGCAGCGCGTCAGGATGTACACCCGCCTCCTGCTGGGGACGTGGCGTCAGGAGGTACATCCGTTGTTCTGCGGACCGGGAAATTCTGTTTTGCATCTCAAGGGTTTTGTAAGGCAGCCGTTAGACCCTCGGTGAAGCGTAAGGGGTTGGGGTGGGTGAGCAAGGGGAATGAGAGAAAGACCGTATGTCCACCGGCGAGGGGCGTGGCCATATTTCGTACATCCTGGGACTCGTCATCAATGACTTGCGTAACTTATCAAGCGATATAGTGAGCGATATGCCGCGTTAAGGGCTGGGCACACTCTTGCTGCTTGACGCAGCTCCAATGATGAAGAATAGGGCAGAGACGCAGAGTTCGTGTCTCTGCGTCAGGGGCGGCGACCCGCTTATGGCACACTTCGCTTCAGCGTTGACGCCCAGCGTCAGCGCTGCAAGCGTCAGCTTCACGGAATGAGCTCGGTCATTCCGTGAAGCTGACGCTATCTCTCCTGAGCAAAAGAAAAGATAAGTAAGATAGGAAGCCCTTCCCTCAACCAAACCAGCCAACAGGTGAGCTGAGCGATGGTTGGCAGTGCTCCAATACCGACACCAGAGAAAGAAAGAACGACCGTCCCTCACGGCAATCATGTCCTGAGCCTGAGAGCGACGCTTCGCCCCGCTTTTGACGCACTAAAGCCGCTGCCGAGTGTGCCCAACCCTTTATCTGAGCTTTTCGCTTACAATTCTCCGTTAAAGTTACGAAGGTCGTCGATGAACCCGGCCCCTGACCGTCTCCCCTTATACCTCGGTTGCCGTGCGGCGCGTCGAAATGTGAGTCACTAATATTGATTAGGGCCGGCCTAATCGATGTATTCCTTATTTCCCTTTCTCCGCGATATTCCTCAATATGGCGCGCAGCACCACGAATGGAGCATAAAGGAGGCCTTACGCTGAGCTGTGACCCACACCCACGATGAACATGATATAGATTCCCTTACCATTATGTGCCCATTTGCGCAAATCGTACAAATTAGACGATGTTAAGGAAGTAACGAAACAAAAGGTCACTTCAAAGTATGCCCAGATGTTCGAGATCCTCGCATGCTTAAAAAATTTTGTTTATGTATTATTTTGCCTCTACAAGAAAACAGCGAAAGCTACACCTACTTGGAGTTCATCGGCGACTGCATGCGTAGACAGACTTTCGATTTGGGGCGAAAATACATCGCCCTAAGCAATGTATTAACCTCATGCTCAGAGTCGGACTGCAGAAATAACCTGCGGGTTTTGATTCTCGCCAGTACCTCCCTCACCTCGTCGAACAACTCGTCCGGTTCACTGTGGAATTTGTTCTTAAAGACGTTATTCTGGCTCAGATGAGAATATGCTTAAAAGAGTCCATTTAGAAAAAGAATAGGGCACCTGGTAGACCCTAACGATGTAGATTTCCATCAAGTAAAACGGCACAAGCCTCCAGGCGAATCTGGGGAGCTGCGCTCCCCTTCCAGACTCTACTATAGACACCAGGTTCAGCTGAAAAGAAGAAATGTTGGGAACACTCTAATCCAATGCTTACTAGGAAGCTGCTGCTGCTCGAAGATGAACCGCAATGTCCTTCTCCGAACGGGATGTAGACGCAATGGCTTTCGGATCGTCTTCTGAATGACATTCAACTCCGCTGCACACTTATTGCTGTGTTGTATTTTCATTGCAGCCTTCTCTGACTTACCTAATGAGCAATACTCCACAAGAGAGCGTCCAGAATGAATTTGCTGAAAATTTAACTAGTAAAATGGGAAAGTGTACGGAAGAACACCAACATGTAACATTGAAATAAAGACAAACCTGGTTTTAATCGAAAATGGATTGGGCAAACTCTAAAAGCTAGCGATAAAATTCTCGTACAATCTAAGGTCCATTTATACTTTCGATGCCAAGCGACACGATAGCATGTGTAGAGACCAAATTGATCGACTGACGCCATTGTCAGAAGAAAGTGATTGCGGAAAAGCGCTATAGTTAACCGGTTCCGTCATACTTACGGATATTCACATACGTTGACGACCGTGTGACATGATGCCGTGTCACACACTTACCGCCGCATGGACCTGCAGGACAGGGTTCCGTGTCCCAGTCTCGTAATCAGTTTTTCTGGTTGGATTCAAATCGTTCGAAGGAACATTTTTGTGTTATGTGTACTTCATTTCTAGACAATGCAGTAACATCGTCCACGAAAACATTTTTCGATTACCGATTTATAGACCTTCTCGCCAAGTAGTGACTTCAATTAACAAACAGCTCTCGATTATGCAAAAAATCGATTGCCCTCACGTGCCAGACACGCCAAAATCGCGCGGTCGTCAACGTGATAATGGCGAAACTCGACGAAGTTAGGGAAGAACAACCTGTCCAAATTGCAGCGCTTGTATGTACGGTAAATCTATGCATGTCCGATCCATAAGGGAGGGAGCGGCAGCGTTAGGCCCCATCCATACTTCCGACGCGGAGCGAGGCGATGACATGTGTAGTAGCCAAATGATCGTGCGATTTGATCGATCAATTTCATTATCTTGGGGACTATACATGCCATTGTGCCTCAGGACGACAGAACTATAAATGGGACCTTATAAAGGGAATCGAGTACATATAGACTGGCACGTCCTCCCAGGAAAGGAAATGACAAAACGCTGTTTCTCTCGTAACCCAGCATACTATGTCGTCGCCGTAGAATAGCTTGCTCTTCCACTTGTCGCCGTTTTAAAATAATCGGAATTAAGTGAGTTTTGGAGATCCCGCATTTGAGATGAGTCTATTGCCGATTATACACTACGAATCGGTTGGAAGTGATAAGTACCAACCATGGTGAATTTTCAGCGTCCCTATGTTGTTGGGGTAAAAGACTCTGCAAAAATGAAACCTACCTCTACTATATGAAGGTAGGGATCCCCATACCCATTCGTTTTCGCCGTTCAGACATACGCCTGAGACAGATCCCTGGTCAGAAGCATTGCTTGACGGAGGTAAGGTGAACACCACAACTTTACTTACATTTTTAATCCTTCTAAGCGGAGTAGTAGTAGACGTTCGGGCACTATTGTACTGTCACGACCCCAGCGATCAAGGAGAGGTCGAAAAACATTTTTCACCCAAACTTCGCAAGGGGAGTTATTTGGGGAAATGATCACGAATCTCACATCTGTTTTCAAAATTTCGGCCGATTACGGTAGGTAAAAGGGTAAAGGACGGTGTTATTCAATCCCCTTTGGGATGCGCCACGCATTCTACTTCTGTCGTGGAGGCAAGTTGAATGCGTATTTGACCATACCATGGCTTGTGGTGGCCAGCCGGTGAACAAGTCAGCGCTTTATCTTCCCCAGACAAGTCTGGTACCAATTCACCGACCCCAAAGGGATGGAAGGCTTGGTTGGCCTGGGCGGGAAATCTGAACCAGGAACCTGGTATCGGGTGCAGGCGACAGCCGGCGCCTCCTCCGACTGCGCTTCACGCGCCCTTTACGGTAGGTACGGCTGGCTAAGGTCATAGTCACCGATTTCGCCTAAATTTCGCCCAAGGGGAGGGGGGGGAGGTGGCTATCTGGGGTGCTGATCAGGAATCTGGCATCCGTTTTTGTTATTACGCTGGTAGCTATGGGTGAAGAACGCTTTACATTATGTGGGGCCGGATTCATCAACAGTTAAACCCGTGTGTAGGCGGGCATAAGGGATGGAGATAACATAAGAGTCAGGTAGAGGTAAGCTAAGAGTCAAAGACGCAGGTTGGTATCTTACCGTTCGGTGGCCATGACATTGGTCATCTGTATCTACCGTGCTCCACTATAATACGAAAAATGGATCTCAGATTCCTAATCACCACCCCAAATAACCGCTCTAGGTGAAGTTTGGGCGAAATCGGTGATTATGATCTCGACAGCCTTAGTCACCCCTACCTACCTACCGTAATCGGCCGAAATTCCGAGAACGGATGTCAGCACTCTAAATAACCTCCTCGGTGAAGTTCGGGCGAAATTTTTTTTCGACCTCTGGAGTCCTGACAGTACAATAGTACCGACGTTTCATGTACATATATTGCTTACGATTAGACCTGATCCACACGCTCACTTACCACCTTGATACCCCATCTCTTCTTCTGGATGGTTCGGTACGCCAACGATTTCCATTGAGGGTAGGCGGAAGCGAAGCTGGCGACCGTGGTTAGGTCCATGTGAGCGCATATAATAAGGATGATATCTCCATTCAATGACTCCATTTCGGCACTGAAATCGGTAATATTTTTAGAATCGCAGTGAAATATAGACGTCACGAGGGAGCATTGTAAATGACGGGAAAGCTGGGCAGAATGACCTGAACGGAGAAAGTGTGCGGTTCGTCGTTGAACGTACGCTAAGGAAATCGATAGGACGAGATCATCCCGCTCCAGATTAAAGCGAAGCGGACGAGCTTTCCTACCAAGCGCAGGCTATCCGCAGAGGACCTTCTCTCTGATTAGCTCACTGAATGACCAGCCTGACTGGCTACGGAGCAGCTTGCCCGAGCATGCTTAGTCACAGCAGAGGGGTGGATTCCAGAGAGACAAAGGCCAGTGGCGGCGTTTGCACTGCGGCTCTGAACTCACATGCATTTCATGCACCGGCTTCCCCGGTAAGGCCCCGTTCATACTTCCGACGCCGAGCGACGCGGCGGCATGTATAATGGCCAAATTGATCGATCGCGTCGCCTGATGAATTTGTCACAATGCGTGGCGTCGCATCGTTCGGCGTCGAAGTATAAACGGGCCATAAGGGAAGGCTCCGAGCGAGGCAAAAAAGCGGAACGAGGAGAAGACTTTGCCGGATCTGGGTTATGAGACCTAAGAAATGACTTCCTACAACACTAGAGCAAGGCCACTTCCGATTCCCCACATTGAGCTAGATTGCAAGGTATATCCATCGACCTTTTGTCCCTCCTACTAAAATTTGAAATAGGAGATCTGGGGCCGGATTCATCAACGACTAACCCGCGGGTATAGGGGTAGAGATACCCACGATGAAACCTGCGTCTCTGACTCTTACCTTATCTCTACCTCACTCTTATCTTATCTCTATCCCTAATACCCCGCATACCCACGGGCTTAATCGTTGATGAACCCGTGCCCTGCAGTGGATTTGGAGTCTGGGTGAAACTAACCCATCTTTTCGTCAATGATAGAGATTCCGGTGTTTTTATGGGTGAACATGGAAACGCAAGGGCACGGGTTTATTAGGAGGGTCCCTTGACCGGTAGCCGAAGCATCGATAGGGTTCAAAGAATCGGAGGCGCTTCCTTACGAAGGATGAAGCTTAAATGTGATACAAGGTTCTGTGCGGGTAGTCCCAAATCACTACTTTAACAACCACGAAATTCGAATGAAATAAAAGGTGATAAATGCAACGGTGGGGTGGCGGCAGCGATACTCATTTTGACGCGTGCGGTCGCGCGCGCGTGCGTCGCCGCGGGCGGAGCCCTCACTCTCTCACTGGTGGGAAAGACGAGTTTCGAGGGAACTCGCCGGAGCTGAGGGACGTGGACTAGTGTGCATTGCAACGGATGCAGTGCGGGTGCAAGAGTGGGAGAACAGTGGCGTCTCTGAAAGTGGGCTGGTAGAGTGGAGTAATGTGCGAGTGTGTTAGAGCTCTTCAATCGAGTGGTACCAAACAAAGTCAAAGTCAATTGAGTGAGGAGAGGAACCGGTAAAAATTGAGTGATCAGAAACATCCAAGAGCAAAAACTGGATGATGATGGGTTACTGAGGAAGACATTGGAGAGACAAACCTTTGTTCTTAGGTTCAGATTTGCATATTACTAAAAGTGAGAAAATCTTCAATTATTAGTACATTAGATTATTCATTTGAAGAGTAGGTCGAGGACGTTTCGAGTGCTTGGCTGCAATGGTTACACCTTTAGAAAATATATTGCGTGACCAAAGGCCGAATGCATAAAGGATTGTCGAACCTATGGAAGCTGCATTTGATAATTTTTCGTGACTTGAAGGTTTCTATGAATTCATAACCATCACAATCACCTCTTTTTTATTCTCATTGGCTCAAAGTTCCAATATGATTGAAATATCTATCCAGTTACCATTAACCAATAGGCGAGAGCTCAACGCTTCATGGTTTAACAATTCTCGACGATAAGCTGGCTTGGCTACAGGTCCAAATTTCAAAATATAATGTGTGGGGATCTTGGAACTTCACCTGAAGCCCATGAAATTTCCTTCGTATAATGTAGAAATAAAACAGATCTTATAACAGTAGGAACCCTGTAATCTCACGAGGAAGGTCAAAGAGGTCACCGTGGAGTTTCTCAAAGCGACCTATATAGGGTTGTAGGGCGTTGTCTGGGAAGCACAATAGTGGTTTCCAAATTTCCTGCGGACCTCTGGGTAGGTTAAAAATGGCAAAAAACTGTAGCGCTTCAGTGCGGGCCGATAACGGAAAACTGACGCCTGGAATACCCTTGTCGTGCCCACAAATAGTCCTGCAAAAGGTTTGGAGCTTCAATCATTGCTAGAACCTAGGAATTGATTAATTCCTAATTGAAGCGGGACGGCGCATTCACGGGAGGCGCGCGCCACTAGGGCGCGAGCGACTGGATGGCCGAGTGATTAGCGTGGCGGACTTGCGGGAGGGAGGTTGAGGGTTCGATTCCAGCGGTGTGGTTTCCGCATTGCTGGGCGCACATCATACGCTTTTGCCACCGTAAAGTGCTTTTCTGTCACGACTAGGTGTCATATTCGATTTCCATCCCTGATTTCAACCTTCTGTGATACGATTTTACTTCAAAACGCAAGTCACGCTAATGAATATGCAATGAACTGTTTAACAGTTGTGGTAACGTTCTATAAAACACGTGAAGCAAAGCAGCTTCTGACACCAGCAGCAGCGGATAAATGCCAAGGAAGAGCAGCCGGAAGCTTCCTGGCAGGACGTGTCGACAGGCACTTCATCGAAGGCATAGTTCGCCGGTGTTGAAAAGTGCCCCGGATGCGTGTCCACATATCCAGCTGCCACCCACGTACGCAAAGCACCTTCGGAATACCGGAGCGCAGAATTGCCTATACGTCTGACTGACCACCTGCAAGGACGGGTGCCTTGAAAATTGCCTTAAAAATTTAAACATCAAGTGAGCTGGTCCGAAGCAATTCATGATTACCTTCAAAGTATTGTCTCTTGAGAAGCAGTTGAAATCCGGACGGAAGTGGAGCACATCTTCATGAATTCGCCGGATGAACCGTTTGAAAAGCCGGAAGAAGTATACATCGAAAGGCTGGCAAAGGCTCGTCGCTCCTGGCGGTATTGTCATCAGCCTAAGCTCTTTTCCAGCAGGCACCTCGGAAACGAGGTTCTCGTGATCCCTGAATCCATGTCAGCTTTCAAGGAGGACAATGGTTAGGGGTGCTGCCGAAGAGCCAACAACGCATTCTCGAAAGAAACGCGGGACTTATTGCTTCGTCATGATGTGGCTCGTTCCTGCCACTATAAGAAGGTTTGGTGCCGACCAGTGACCACATTGAGGAAACGATCCACTAGCCTCCTGCAAAATCAAAAAGAGCTTGTCCCTAAGTCGGCCGTCGGCGTATGGCACTGGAACAGCAGTGTACGAATGGGTCAGTGACGACAGGGATTGCACAACACGAGACACTTGCTTCATTCCAATAGGTGCCAGCGTCCTGAAAAGAATTCCAAAATACTTTGCCAGCTGCAAATAGGCTAGATCTAGGTAGATGTATCTAGTTTTATCTAGACCATAGCATGTCTCATAGCAATTCCTACTCACCGGTTAGATTCGACCTCTTTGCTAATCCCCGTTTGGTCGATATTGCAGAAGATGGAAAGAGGATATCTCTCCATCTCTCTTTTCACGGACTTTTCGAAGGCAACTGCTGCAGCTTCGATTTTCTCTCGGTTACGAAGGCTGCGCGTTGTTACGAACAATGTCTCCATTCTAGAGCGCAATCCACATCCCCGTAGGAAGGTCGTAATCCACTGTTTTGACGTCTTGAATCCTTCCAAGAATCGAAGTGCGTCGAAATCAGGGTTGCAAATCGAATATGACACCTAGTCGTGACAGAAAAACACTTTACGGTGGCAAAAGCGCAAGATGTGCGTCGAGCAATGCAGAAACCACCCCGCTGGAATCGAACCCTCGACCTCTCTCCCGCAAGCCCGCCACGCTAACCACTCGGCCATCCAGTCGCTCGTGCCCTAGTGGCGCGCGCCTCCCGTGAATGCGCCGCCTCGCTTCAATTAGGAATTAATCAATTCCTAGGTTCTACTAGTGATTGAAGCTCCAAACCTTTTGCAGGACTATTTGTGGGCACGACAAGGGTATTCCAGGCGTCAGTTTTGCGTTATCGGCCCGCACTGAAGCGCTACAGTTTTTTGCCATTTTTGACCTACCCAGAGGTCCGCAGGAAATTTGGAAACCACTATTGTGCTTCCCAGACAACGCCCTACAACCATAAGGACGCTTTGAGAAACTCCACGGTGACCTCTTTGACCTTCCTCGTCAGTAGACAATGTAGTGTAGGTTATCTACTATAGTTGTTTATAGGAACTGTTTTTCACAAATCTATCTGTGGACAAAACACAGCACAAAATGCTCCTTTTAATCTATCATTTAAAAAATTACAACTGTGTCTTGACTATACTTACCAGGATACTATCTCAACGGTAGGTCGGAACGGCGCAAGTGTTGTGTATGGGCAGAACCGCCTCTCTCTGGGTAGTAACAAACTGCAGGTATCTCGACCCCAATACAACTCTGTGCAGAGTTAGGAGCGACGGAAGTCGCGGGTTGGCGCCCTGTTGATTCACGTGCTTCACAGCTGACGGGCGCGCGCGGGATGACGGCTCGTATCGCGGCTAAGCGCAGTGCTCAGGTGGCGTAGTAGGGAAGAGCCCGGGCTCGTAAACGCGGGGTCGGGGGTTTGGATCCTGCGGACTGCGTTCGTTTTGCATTTTTGCAAAATCCATGTTTATCATATAGGTAATCCACCTAGGGGTATTGTAGTGTGTTATAGAGCATGCGTGCATCAGGTAGAGACAGAATCGTGAAAAACGGATGTCAGATTCGTGATCAGCACACCAAATAACCCCCCCCCCCCCTAGACAAAGTTTCAGCGAAAAAAAATTTTTTTTGACCGAAGCCTTGTCGGTGGAGTCGGAACTTTTTACTAGTGCCACAAAATATCTATCGTTACATAACTATAGCTTCACCCAAAATCGGCTTAAAATAAGTGACACACAGAAGTGAACATTTTAGCTAATCTGTAGTTTGAAGCATATGTTATATGTAAACATGCTCTATAACACACTATAGTACCCCTAGGTGGATTACCTATATGATAAACATGGATTTTGCAAAAGTGCAAAACGAACGCAGTCTGCGGGATCCAAACCGCCGACCCCGCGTTTACGAGCCCGGGCTCTTCCCTACTACGCCACCTGAGCACTGCGCTTAGCCGCGATACGAGCCCTCATCCACGCGCGCGCCCGTCAGCTGTGGAGCACGTGAATCAACAGGGCGCCAACCCGCGACTTCCGTCGCCCCTAACTCTGCGCAGAGTTGTATTGGGGTCGAGATACTTGCAGTTTGGTACTACCCAGAGAGAGGCGGTTCTGCCCATATACAACATTTGCGCCGTTCCGACCTACCGTTGAGATAGGATCCTGGTTAGTCCAAACTCCTAACTGAATTTCACTAGTGATCTCTCCTTTATTCACTGACGTAATTTAGGCCTCACACTACTCCCGAGCATTCGGAAATCCTATTATTTTTCATTGGGCAGGATGAGATACACAAGACTGCGTCGAATCCATTGTTTTCATTCTGTTGCGCTCGCCGAAATCATTCAGTTGTTACGCTGGAACGTACATTTGCTCTCTAGCAGGCTGGGCGCATTGGACAACTCGTACGCGTTCTTGCTGCGGCTAGAGGAGACGCAGGCAGCACCGACGCGCCGCGACCGCACGCAGGCCTGCGAGTGAGTATCGTTGCTCGCAGCCGCAGCGGTGACATTCCAACGAGCAGCAGTATTTTGTTACAAGGAACTGAAGGAGAAATAATCACCCCACTAATTGTAAGAAGAAAACTGTTAAATTTCTAGAAAACTGCGGGATAGGCCGGATTTTAACGGAAAACGTTATTAAACTTATCAGCCAAATATGCGCCCTTCCGGGAGAATGCCGCGTGCAGCCGACTGCAGATCCATAGTTAGAGTTCCCGCGCAAATCAACCAAGCCTTCCACTCGCGGCATGCGACATCGCGACGACTCGTCCGCGGCGCAGCTCCCACCACAGTGAAGGCGGGGGCAGACATAACTCCACCGCCGCGCGAACCCCCTAGCGGCGCGCACGGTGGGCACGAAATCGGACGAGATGTCGCGGTCCGACTGCTTCGTACAGGGACGGCTAGTAACGCTTCCGACAGGGCAGCTAGTCACTCGCGCTAGAGCGCAAAAGTGTGTGCCGGCGACATCGACCGCGCAGAAGAAGGAAAGAGACGTGAGATGAGGATGAGAGAAGTCTGATGTCTCAAGCGGTCAAGGATCTGGTGAGGGAAACTCGAAACAAGAACTGGGACGGGATTACCAACTAGAAGTTTCTAGCGGGGGTGGGGTTGGGGGTCGAGCAAAATCTTAAATACTCCACTCACATTCTCTGGACTGTTAATTGATTAGCTTTACAAGAAAATCTGGGGACGTTTATTAACCGTATGTTCCGAAATTGTATAAAACTTGAACTACAACATTAACGTAGGAAAAAAATCGGAAGAATCGTGAAAAAAGTGCGATCGATATAAGATTTTGATTCAACAGTGGAGAATAATCCTATAGAGGAGAAAACAGGATGAAATAGCGACCAAAGAGAGCTTCTGATGATTAAGGCGCCTTTTTACGGGTTTTCTATAGTGCCACCATCCCTTCCACGGATCGTTTCTAGCTGAGAAGCTTGAACACTGCTAAAATTACGTGCTACGCTGCTAACAATGCGTCACCGAGCGGACGTCCGCGTTACAGCACCGCGACGTCGCGTTGGGGTTACGTAATGAAGCCCAGTGGAGGCGTGGGTCCCACGTAAATGGAAGCGAAATGGTGCAGTGCCGGAAGACCCCGTTTCCGGCCATAGGCGTCGATGATTCGAAACCGGACTCCCGCCTGGAAAGGATAAAACCCGGTGATCCGTCGATTGGCCGCCGCAAGTCATTGTGTGGCCAAATACTCATCCGAAAACCTTCCCATAACATCCCTTAGAATAGAATGCGTGGCGCACCCCGAAAAGGCGACGACATTGCTGTTTGTCATAAACCTGTGTAAGCCAGCAAATCTGATCAAACCCGTGAAGGTGACATGTGTGTACACGTAAGACCTGTCAGAATGCCCTTCACGTGCCGGCGCGGGAAACGGCTCGACTCAACACGTTGGTGAAGGGTCTCGATCGGACGAGCAGTATCGATTGATAATATCGATTCCCCTAACGACGTTAGTGTGTTACTAGCAAATCCTGACGAACACATCCTCGAATGGTTACCGTGTCACTTAGACGCGCGTTGGCGATGGAGCGCGAAATCCTCCATTCCTAGCATTACACACGCGAACCTCTCGTCGCTCAGGGAATGCGGATCTGGAAACCGGGCAAGGAAAGGGACTCCAGGGTGTGGTACATCCAAGCTGCTCGTGTGGAAACTGCTTTCGTCGCTCAGGGGGGGGGGGGGGGTGGGTTCTGCGCTCTTCAAGCGGCAAAATGCATACGGCTGGAAAAATGTTCAAAAATGGCTCAAAATTGCTTACACGTCAAAGCCCCTCAAATCCCTAGTAGTCAGCTGAAATGCAAATATGCCACAACGCTGGAGAACCGAACCCCTATCTCCCTCGAATGAAGCGACGCCACTATCCACTGCACCACGATCCGCTTGACGGGGGGGGGGGGGGCATCGCGGGCGCACAAGAGATCGATCGAATGTCAACATGAGCGCCGGCGCGCGATCTCTAAGCTAGGAGAGCGCCGACAGCTTTTTATCACAGTTACCGCGCTTCATCGCAAACCGGTTTACGGTAAGATTACAGGTGAACTGGTCCCCGAAAAATTCCGTCACGCGCGAGCGGCGAGAATCAGATGAGCAGAGTGAGCGCAGGGCAGAGTCCGGCCTTTTCTGTGCTTTCCTCCGCTGTCGCGATTGGACTAGGGAAGGGACTCCGGGGTGTGGCGAGCAGGGAGGCGTGGAGTGCGCGAGACGACACGACGAAAAACCGCGCGCCGCCTCGGCACCATGCCAAGCGAACCAGTTCTCCGGCAACGTTAAGGTAACGATTCGAGGTTGCATTCGTCATCAGAATCGTTTAACATAGTGCTATTCGTCCAGATTTAATCTATATTGGGGTGGGAGCCACAGGAGCAATGTGCATAACGATGGTCGATGAACGGGTTTCAAAGCTGATGGAAGGATTCGATCGAGCGGCCAACATCGATCGATATTATCGATTATTCAGCAGGTGCTTTACTATATACAGTTCGTCTCAAAAAGATTTACACATTGTCTGAAAGGTTATAACTTCGCTGCCACTAAGGTTAGTCAAGATGTTTAGAGCTCTTATGAAAGCGCAAGAAAATGGAAATTTTCTGACATTTGTATATTGGGGTGGGAGCCACAGGGGGGGGGGGGGGCAGTCGTTCGGTACACCGCGCTGCCCGCCGCCCACTTCCCGCCCTGCCCGCGCCGCCCTATTTGGACAAGTTTGCTGCGCGCGAAACCATCGTTAATTGGCGTGACGTCGTCCAAAAACCTAACAGGTGGTAGGAGAATGAATGAGAAGCGAATCTCGGGGGACTCCGAAATCATTTTCCTGTCGGTTCGCTTATGGAGGCAGTTGTGAAAAGGGGATCGTCGCTCTTCTCTCTAGATTCTTTCAGATTTCACCACAATTCTTTAAATTTTCGCCTCAACTAGAAACTATGGGTGATCCCGGTCAGGGGTTCTACATTGAAGGCTTATCCGTAATTGTGCGCAAAACCGGCTCACCGTCCTCTCTTTCCAAGGATTAGACGATTTTCCTTGTGTTGAAGAACTTTCTAGTGGATAGTCGCCTTGTTGTCATGACATATCTCGCTAAGATGTGGCTGCGCTGAGCCATGTGGCGGGACCTGAAGAAAGCCTTGGCGCTGCAGCTGAAAACTCTTTTCCTCCAAATATGGTGAGCAAGATTCTGAATCTTGTCTCAAGAACGAAATCAATTCAGGATAGAGCTACAGGGCCAAGGGAAGTGATGAGAAATGCGATGCCTCCATGTGAAGGCAGGGACCGGACATCTTGTCCTCGGCGCGCCCCTCGCCCCGCCCCTTTCTGAGGGCGGTGTATCCAACGACTCTCCGCCAGGAGCCACAGGAGCACGGTGCATGACGATGATCGATGGACGGGTTTCAAAGTTGATGGAAGGATTCGATCGAGCGGCCAACATCGATCGATATTATCGATTTTTCAACAGGTGCTTTACTTTACTTCCAACGGTTGGCTCGGTGTAGGGGTATTGTGCTTCGGAACGATGTATGGTGTCCAAACACTATCTTAATTCTGACTCGATCATAAACTAATTGTTCTGTTCCCTTACGTGTTCATCACCATCGGCTGCTCTCCTATTTAGGCCCCTGTTATACTCCCGCGGGAGCTTCCGCGGATGGAAAATCCCGTCGGGACCCCGAGCCGGGCCACTCGTTGCGGCCCGCCACGCCCGCCGTCCGCGGACCGCCGCCGACAGACGACGAGAGGGGTGTTATACTTCCCGCCCGCGGGAGGGCAGTAGACATTGGATCCGACACCGATTTTCCGGATAATCGGATGATTCGGATAGGCCATTTTTTCAAACCCCGGATCTTCGGATGATTCAGATGAGGGCCATTTCGAAAACCCCGGATTTTCGGATGATTCAGATGCGAGCAATTTTGAAAACCCCGGATCTTCGGATGATTCAGATAACGCCATTTTCGGCCGAGCCGGATTTCGGATATCCGATTCGGATACAACCGGATAAGTGATATAATAGAGGCACGCAACCTCTTAAAAACGGAATACATCAGTAACTTCGCGTTTATTTCATTACCAATTGAAGACACGAGCGCGCAAAGCAGCTTGGAGCGCCTCACCTTGAATTAGGTGTTTATATGCCCTGGTAGCAAGGCACATAAGGCCCAGTTACATTATATCTGGCCTAGCCTTAGTTCACGATGGAGTGAACACACCAGTGCTACGTACAAGATGTCGTATTTGGCTGCCTTACGAGGGAGCCCTCCCCAGAGCTACATTGCGCTTCCAGAACAAACAAAAAACAGCATTAGGACACCCAAGAACCAATATCAACTCAACAGTGAGTTGGTAATGTACAGCAAAATCTTGTAAAGGACAATAATGAAAAGATTGCGAAACGTCCCGCAAGAAATTTCTCGTGCTCTGAAAAGGGAAGGGTCTGAAGCATATGTCTGAACGGAGAGAGCGAGTCATATAGGAAGAATCCCCACTCCTCAATTAGTATAAAAATGTGTTTCTTTTTTGCCAAATCGATAAACCCGAGGAGTAGGGGATCCTTGAAGTTACAGCGGAATCGGCGCCTCACGAGTTCGGGAGTCCTGTAGCCCGCGATGCCGCCGGCGGGTAGCAGCTCGTAGCGCAGTGGATAACGACATTGCTCCATGAGAGGGAGGTAGAGGGTTCGACATTCTGCGCTGCTGCATCTTTGCACTTCAAATGATTGGTTGGTTTGAGGGATTCTGACATCTATATCATTTTAGATTTTTGCTGCGCAGTGTTTCCAGACGTATGCCGTGGAGAGCAACTTTGTTGCCACTTGTTTATTACTGACCGGTTTTTTAACCAAAGCGCAATGGGAAAGCTGTTCAACATAAAGATGTATAAACGTTTGACATCAGTGATACACAGACACAAAGTGCATGAAGCAAGCATTGGTCACAATACGGGCAGCGCATAAAGGCTACTGGCTCCTCACAGTCCTACTATATATAAAGCAGCAAGCGTGTGTGTGTGTGTCACTGTGTGTGTGTGTGTCACACTGTCCGTCCGTCCCACTTTGAGTTGGAGCGCGGCGGCCGAACACGTCGACAACCGTGCATGGCTAGCCGGAGAGGTACCGAACACGTCGGCAACCGTGCATGGCGAGCCGTAGACGTGCCGAACACGTCGGCAACCGTGCATGGCGAGCCGGAGACGTGCCGAACACGTCGGCAACCGTGATGGCGAGCCGTAGACGTGCCAAACACGTCGGCAACCCTGCATGGCGAGCCGTAGACGTGCCAAACACGTCGGCAACCCTGCATGGCGAGCCGTAGAGTGCCAAACACGTCGGCAACCGTGCATGGCGAGCCGTAGACGTGCCAAACACGTCGGCAACCCTGCATGGCGAGCCGTAGACGTGCCGAACACGTCGGCAACCCTGCATGGCGAGCCGTAGACGTGCCGAGCACGTCGGCAACCGTGCATGGCGAGCCGCAGACGTGCCGAACACGTCGGCAACCGTGCCTGGCGATGCCGTAGACGTGCCGAACACGTCGACAACCGTGCTTGGCGAGCCGCAGACGTGCCGAACACGTCGGCGGCACGAAACTTCAGCCCTGGGGGTAATCGAGGTCGCTGAACACGAATCTGAAGTCGACCAATCGATATCGATCGATATTATCGATTTTTTGAGGATGGCGCTCAAGTGGCGCGAAACTTTGGCCCTGGGGGTAATCGAGGTCGCTGAACTCGAATTTGAAGTCGACCAATCGATATCGATCGATATTATCGATTTTTTGAGGATGGCGCTCAAGTGGCGCGAAACTTTGGCCCTGGGGGTAATCGAGGTCGCTGAACACGAATCTGAAGTCGACCGATCGATATCGATCGATATTATCGATTTTTTGAGGATGGCGCTCAAGTGGCGCGAAACTTTGGCCCTGGGGGTAATCGAGGTCGCTGAACTCGAATTTGAAGCCGACCAATCGATATCGATCGATATTATCGATTTTTTGAGGATGACGCTCAAGTGGCGCGAAACTTTGGCCCTGGGGGTAATCGAGGTCGCTGAACTCGAATTTGAAGTCGACCAATCGATATCGATCGATATTATCGATTTTTTGAGGATGGCGTTCAAGTGGCGCGAAACTTTGGCCGTGGGGGTAATCGAGGTCGCTGAACTCGAATTTGAAGTCGACCAATCGATATCGATCGATATTATCGATTTTTTGAGGATGGCGCTCAAGTGGCGCGAAACTTTGGCTGTGGGGGTAATCGAGGTCGCTGAACTCGAATTTGAAGTCGACCAATCGATATCGATCGATATTATCGATTTTTTGAGGATGGCGTTCAAGTGGCGCGAAACTTTGGCCGTGGGGGTAATCGAGGTCGCTGAACTCGAATTTGAAGTCGACCAATCGATATCGATCGATATTATCGATTTTTTGAGGATGGCGCTCAAGTGGCGCGAAACTTTGGCTGTGGGGGTAATCGAGGTCGCTGAACTCGAATTTGAAGTCGACCAATCGATATCGATCAATATTATCGATTTTTTGAGGATGGCGTTCAAGCGGCGCGAAACTTTGGCCCTGGGGGTAATCGAGGTCGCTGAACACGAATCTGAAGTCGACCGATCGATATCGATCGATATTATCGATTTTTTGAGGATGGCGCTCAAGTGGCGCGAAACTTGCAGATGCAATTTTCGGAGACGCTTTTAGTGGGAGGAACATGGATCTCTCCGAGCTGGCTATACTTACCCCCAGAAATGTAGATGCATTGCGGATCAACGATTACGTTCTTGATCGCCTGTCTGGGGAGAAAAGTACTTTTTTGAGCGAAGATGAGGCCATCGTAGAAAACCCCAGCGATGCGCTGAATTTTCCTACAGAGTTTCTTAATAAAATGACACCTACTGGCATGCCTCCACATGCTTTACATTTAAAAGTGGGCTGTATAGTGATGTTGCTTCGCAATATTGATGTAAGGAATGGTCTTTGTAACGGGACCCGTTTGATTGTTAGACAAATCGGACGACGACTATTAGTTTGCGAGCACGCTGTGGGCATTCGAAAAGGCAGTCAAGTATTACTTCCAAAAATTGATTGCTATTTTTCGCACAACTTACCTTTTCGCCTGAGGCGAAGGCAATTCCCTATCAAATTAAGCTTTGCTATGACAATGAACAAATCTCAAGGGCAATCATTTTCCAAGGTAGGAATTGCACTGCACGACCCGATTTTCGCACATGGTCAACTGTACGTGGCACTTTCACGCACAAGGAGCAGCGGCGGAGTGATCATAGAAGCTCCCAAAAATTTGACGCGCAACATTGTGTACAATGAGGTGCTTATCTAAGCACTTTCGCCCACCATCTATTACAATCTATTACAAATGGATGAAATTCTGAAAGTTGTTCTATCTAATAACATCGCTAGAAACTTGAACATTCATCTGTGTTATGCTCGATGTCAATAGAAGGCGGTAAATTAAGAGTTTTCTGGGAATTACTGAGTGTTAATCACCTGAGATGGAAATGACGAAAAGGTAAAGATCTTAATACTGCTCTAATGACGGGCAAACAAGGAAGATCAGCCGATCCATCTCGATTAACATAAAGGTCAGAAGGCCTAGGGAAGAATAGGAAACCCGTAGCGGCCATGGTGTCCTATTCTCGGGGTTTGGGGGCTAAGCCCCCAACCAGTCGTAGGCGGCCGCTAGGCCGCCGAACGACTGGTTTGTTCCATATAAGGACAGATGATATCGGCTCTATAGACGAAATCCAATTGAAGACGTTCCCTTTCCTCCGAAATAAGAGTTCCACCCGAAAACGTTGTCATTTGCCCACTGCTTGCCAGCCTTTCCACGTCTATCAGTTCATCTTGCATATCCCAACCTTCTTCTTGCTTTTCCAGCCGTTTGTCTTCGTTAGCTTCAAGTTGACGTGCTTCGAAGTCTTTGAGCATGCTGGCCATCCGTTAGGTCAGGTTGGTGTTATTCCCTTGAAGGCTCCTTATCTAAAGGTGGACCACACTTCAGCGTGAGCAGGTGGATCACCGCTCGAGCATCGGCGACATTGTTGGTGTTAGGTTTAAAAAACCTTCAGCTACCTCTGATTTCCAGTTGACAGGCAAAGATGAGAGAAAGAGTGTATCGACGCCGTTTAGGTCAATTTGCGGGATCCACAGACCTTCTCGTTTTAACCACATATGACGTCACATCACGGTCTCCTTTGAAAATCCCAGCAGGATGGTTTTGCTCGACGTCATTGGTCGATGTATGGAAACAGACTGAGAGGAGCCTGTGGCATTTATATGCTGCCCGTATTGTGTCCAGTGCTGCTTTTGCAGGTTGTACCTGTGTATCACTGGTGTTGAAAATTTATACATCATCATGTTGAGTACCACAGCATGCAGCTGGAAAATGCGCAAAAAACATCTGAAATGGTATAGACGTCAGAATCCTTCAAATCTCAACCAATCAGTTGAAAAGCAGGAATGCAGCAGCGCATGAGGATCGAACTTCCGACCTTCTTCCCATGAAGCAGCGTCACTACCCTCCGAGCTGCTTGCCCTCAGAGGCATCACAGGCGTACAAGACCTCCGGACTAGTGAGGCGCTGATTCCACTATAACTTCAAGGATCCCCTATTCCCCGGGTTTAACGACTTGGCAAAAATGAAACACATTTTATGCTAATTGAGGGGATTAAAGGATAAAGGACGGCGTTATTCAATCCCTTCTGGGATGCGCCAGCGCATTCTACTTCTACGGGATGTCGTGGAGGCGACATGAATGCGTATTTGGCCATACAATGACTTGCGGTGGCCAGCCGATGAACAAGTCAGCGCTTTATCCTTCCCAGACAAGTCTGGTACCAATTCACCGACCCCGGAGGGATGGAAGGCTTGGTTGGCCTGGGCGGGAAATCCGAACCAGGAACCTGGTATCGGGTGCACGCGACAGTCGCGCCTCCTCCGACTGCGCTACACGCGCCCAATTGAGGGGATTATTCCTATTTAATAGAATGACTCCCCCTCTCGTTCAGACATACGCTATTAGACCCTTTCCTTGTAAGAGAACTCCCTCCAAATGATTGCAAATCTGCTCGAAAAAGTCAGGTTTTCAATGGCGCAGAGTTTGCCAGTAAGGCGCGCTAACCTCCTATCATCCGATTTTTATCCGATTTTATCCGAATCATTGCGTTTTCCAAAACTACGGATCTTCGGATGATTCAGATAAGGGCAATTTTGAAAACCCCGGATCTTCGGATGATTCAGATGAGGGCAATTTTAGAAACCCCGGATCTTCGGATAATTCAGATGAGGGCAATTTTCGGCCGAGCCGGATTGCTCCCGCGGGAGCATAATATACTCAGGGACGGGGGCAGGCTTCGCGCGGTAGGTAACGGCCCCATCTCCGGAGCAGGATCAAGGGAACATATGCTGAGGGACTCCACCCTCGATCGTGATTGGTCGGGGTCGGCTGTACACCAATCACGATCGAGGGTGGAGTCCCTCAGCATATGCTCCCTTGATCCTGCTCCGGAGATGGGGGCGTTACCTGCCGCGCGAAGCCTGCCCCCCCCCCCCCCCCCCCCACCCGTCCCTGAGTAGGCCTTACCGAAGCTTTTCGCTGTTCAATATGCTTCAATCCGTCCCATGTCGGAAGGCCGATGAAAACGCTCCGGTTATTGATTTTAGTGGGTGGAGCGACGCATGGCAACTTACCAGGCGCATGGTTTCGTGGCGGGACCGTAATGGCGCACGGTGCAGCTCGCGACTGGAGACGGTAGCGGCTGCCGCACTGCGCCACAACGCGCGCATGGCAACGATTGAGTATCGTTGCTCGAGCTTGAGCATGGAACAGAACTCAATGTTTGTTTTGCTTTCACTATCGTTTCTTTTTTGTGTTCTGAAACCTTTCATAAGGTGATTCCCTTGGAATAAAGGACACCGAAGACTATTCGGTTATGAGAGAGAGCTTTCACATGAAAAGAATTGTTGTGTGTTTTGTATTTTGCTGGATTCGCTTTCCCAACTTGTATGCGAAGCAGAAAATGCTCGTCATACACTATAAGAGACTTCTTGACAATGCGACTACTGGTCGATCCGCCATAACAAGCAAGCTTTTATTTTTCTGTGCTGCCTTGCTGGTCAGGAGGAGCCAGGGTTTGAAAGGAAAGACAAAGGTCTTTGAAAAGTCCCAATATCATTTTTTACTCCCTTAATATTCTGCAAAAAAGAAATACTAATCGGGTCTCTTTACTATAGGTACGCTTTATTGAGCAGCAAAATACGGTTATTCTTTATTCGTTCATCCAAACAAATTATTCGACTATTCGAATAAATGAAATATTAAAACTTATTCGATTTTCGATCATTCGAAAGGAGTCCAATCCTAGTTCGTGGATAAGTGGTTGTACTGGGGCAGAGAAGTTTACGTCACGTCGATGCAGCCTCCTAAATTTTCAAGACATGACTCGAGCGAGAAGGGAGGATCGCTCGGAGCAGACTGACTGGGGTTGTACCCTAGTGATAGGCCACGATTATACTTCGACGCCGAGCGACGCGATGGCTACGCATTGCGGCAAAATTAATTGATCACGTAGCACAGGATCGACGCCAGCCGGGAGGAATGAACAGCTCGAGTCCGGACCAATCGCACCGGTCAGCGTCCGATTGCGTCGCTCTCGAAATGACGCGATGCGACTGATCGTGGTGGATTGGCGCGCGGTACTGCTGCTCCAGCTGATCTTCGCAGCATGAACGCGTACTTGTCCGCGGCATGTAGTCGTAAGTAAATTACACAATCGTGCGTAATCGCGTCGCAGCATCGCCGGCTGTTCGGAATGCTCATCGTCGTAAGAAGCAGTGCGACGCGATGGGTCGCATCGCTCCGTTCGAATCGCGTCGTCCGACGATGGAGGTATAAGCGGGACCATACAGAGGTGGGATGTACTTGCCCAAGTCGAGATTGCAGTTCTGTCGCCTGGCTTTTTATGTTGCGAGTGCAGCCAATATCGATCGTTGGCGCCGCCTAATCGATACTGGTAAGTGTTAAAACGCGCCCACCACCCGTAAACGGAAGTATAAATGCCACTTAATGGGAACAGTATCGCTCGCGGCGACCTGCTCAAATGACAGCCGCGCCGCGTCTGCCGCAAATTTCACGACCAGACATGAGCAACACCTTCGCGGATTCACCGAGGCGTGGAACGCGGATTGTGCTCGCGCTTACCTGCGTAGCGACGCGAGCAGGAAGTCGAATGCCTCTCACTGTGGAAGGGTTTCGATCTCCCATGGAACTTTAATTTGAGACCAGGATCATTCGGAATGCAGATTACAAATATGGGGGGCCAAAATTGCAAAATGAAATTCCTGGGCGAATTATGGCCTGCCGAAATCGGAGGACCTCACCACAGGCTGGCTGTGCGACACACCTGGCGCGATAGTGATGAGTCATCGGGGCTTCGTAAGAAGGGCCCGCCAGCTGCGGGGGTTGCACTGGGGTAGTGCTTCCGCTCGTCAGTTGTGACGTCGTTGGTTCGGTTCCGTTGCTCTCAGTTTTTTCACAGATCATAATTTATCTTCGAAATGACCTTTTGTTCTGAATTATGACAAGTGTTTGATTGAATAGCCGGGAAAACTACCATACACGCTTGTAAAAATGCTTGAAAGCAAAAAACTGCTAAGGTGACATTTTTATTTACTGTTTTGCGCAAAGATCAACGGCATTTTGTTCTTCGGCAATCATACATTCTACTGACCTTTTTGCTTCGCCCTTTTTTTTGCTTTGTTCCATGAATGCCAAGGTTATTAGAAACACCTCTAGACATTCAATATATGATTTGGAGTCTATTTGTGCAAAATAGTAAATAGAAATATCACCATAGCAGGTTTTTGCCTTCAAGCATGTTTACAAACGTGTATGGTAGTCTTCCTCGCTATTTAATCAAATACGTGTCATAATTCAGAACAAAAGATCATTTCGAAGATAAATTAGGGTGTGCAAAAAAACCCGGCAGCAATGGGGACCGAACCAACGACGTCGCACCTACCGAGGAGGAGCACTACCCCTGCGCCACCGCCGCAGCTGGCGGGCCCTTTTTGCGGAGCCCCGATGACTCACCACTCTCGCACCAGCCGTGTCGCACAGCCAGCCTCTGGCGAGACCACCAGATTTCGGCAGGCCATAACTCGCTCAGGTATTTCATTTTGCACTTTTGACACCCATATTCGTAATCAGCATTCCGAGCTCTTTCTAATGATCCTGGTCTCAACTTGAAGTTCCATGGGAGGTCGAAACCCTTCCCTTGTCAGATGGTTTACTATTATATGTATTTACGATTTCAGATCTTTTAGCACTTTGTATAAAGCGTATAGCGTAGTTAGTATAAAGCGCACTAGTCGTTAACACGTTGACGACCGTGTGACACGTTGTCGTGCTACACTCCTCCAGGCGCGTGCGACCGTGTAACACAGTGCTTAGCCGCAGTCTTGTAATTTATTCTTCAATATCGATTCAAATCTCTCGGAGGATTTTTTTTTTTGCGTTGTGTTATTCATGATTAGACATTGCTGTAAAACGCGAGGAAAACCACGTGGGAAACAATTCTCCATTACTGATTAACTGAGCTTCTTGGAAAGTAGTGGCCTCAACTAATGGAGAACTTTCGATGTAGCAAAAAAATCTAGGTTTTCCAGGTTTCCACTCGCTAGAAACGTGAAAATCGCATGGTCGTCAACGTGTTAAAATGGACTACATGAAGATGGGAGGATACGGGCTAGCCAATAAGAGTATAGACCGAGCAGACGCCAGCCACTTTGTACGAGCCATTCACAGCAACACCACGTCTGGGAGTCACGTCTGTTAGGTGTGCTCTGATTGAACTGTCGTGTTCCCGCCTTCCCATGTAGGCGACATTACCGTCTATTGCTTCTTGTTAACCAGAAACAGGCACTTCATTCAATCAAAACTCTTTCTGATTACTCAGGTTCGCCTCTTTATCGTTGGGATAGTCCTTGTGGCTGCTGCATTCGATGCATACACCACTCATATCTTCTACGGAAATCGTATAAACCACCTTTTACTCGCAGGTTCTGTAGCCATCACAAGGTTCCTCATGTGCTGTAGATTGACTCTACTCTCAGTGGCGATATTCTTCTGATGAAGGATAAAGGATAAACGACGGCGCTACTCAATCCCTCTTGGAATGCGCCACGCATTCTACTTCTACGGGATGTCGTGGGGGCGATTTGAATGCGTATTTGGTCATACAATGACTTGCGGTGGTCAGCGGATGAACAAGTCGGCTGACCACCGCAAGTCATTGTATGACCAAATACGCATTATCATTTCCAGACAAGTCTGGTACCAATTCACCAACCCCGGAGGGATGGAAGGCTTGGTTGGCCTCGGCGGGAAATCCGAACCAGGAACCTGGTATCGGGTGCACGCGACTGCCGGCGCCTCTTCCGACTGCGTTACATGTGCCCATTCTTGTGATACACAACAAAAACAACAACAAACATCAAATTTTAATGTCATTTCTTATACACTTTTAATCCTCCAAAAAAACAGCTCAGCTCAGCTTCCAAATGAGGTCGGCGTCCGTCGAAGACTTTCTGAAACCATAACCTTATGAGTGATTTTGTCCATGATTCTGTCCATGTCTGTTCACATTAAATTGGACACTTTTCAAGCCAAATTGGACACATTTCAAACTAACAAGGGAAGGATGCTAGGTGATCATGGGACTTTGAGATGAGACGTATATTACTGAATGCGGTTTCGAACGCTGATTCCAAATATATGTCCCGTTTCTGCTGTGCGCATCTGTGAACGGAGTTATGGACCACTTTCGTAGCAGGCTCCTTTGCCCTCTAGGTCCACACAGAGCGGACCAGTCACAACGGATCGAGCTCAAGTAGGGTTGAAACTGCGCTGTTAGCCGATCAATGGTGGCGCAGGGGTAGAAGGGCGGCGTGGCGAGACGGGGTGGTTTACGATCCGAGTCCGCTGTGGTGCAGGATTTTTGCACATCCTGAAGAAGATCTGCGACGATCAACCAAAGCTTTTCATGTCAAATCGCAACGGAAAAGGTCACCAGAAAGGGCTTGTTTTCATACTGACAACTTCATACTGGCACGAAGATACAATTTATCATGAATAGTTGCTAAAAACATGGTGAGAAGACAAACAATGCGTTACACTAGCAACTATGAAATAACGCTACGAAATGTACAAAACATAACAGCCGTTGGCAGTGACCGCAGCGGATGAAAAATTCATCACTGCAGCCGCTGTAAGAGCAGTGCTCTACGATGTCAGTGGGGAAACAATATTGAATTGGTGTATCATACGTCCCGGGGTGACTGTGTGGATATCCTGCAGCGTACCATGAATACGTGAGAAAAGTTCTGAATCTTGAGGCAGAAAATTGAGTGTAAATGACCGCTACATTTCGAAAAATGGAGTCGCGGGAGTGAAATAAGAACTATACATCGTGTGGCAATACATAAGAGGTGAAACGTTTGTACATGCTTTTGAATGGCAAAAATAAAAGTATGTTTGATTGTTGTATTTGTAATGTTGTTTCGCTGGAATGCTTATCACTTTCACTCTAGTAGGATCTACAAAAACTGATGAAGCGGTCTCGTGATCTTTGAATGGCTTCCAGCTGTCGACCAAGAGCAACGTTTGCTGCCTAGTTTCAGGGAGTTCATGTAGGAAACTCCTCTTCTGATTCCACACTGATACCTTCCTCATTCTCTATTTCGATGCTCCCGCATTGCTCATCTCGCAAGATGAATGCGAAACTGCTGGCCATCTTCTTCTCTTGTCTTGTAGGAACGCATGAAGCATCGGAAGGACCGAAGTCCTACGAAAGGCACGCCAACACAAGAGCTGGTGAGAACATAGTTTGGAAGGCAAGTATTGTCCTTACCGACCCCGTGTTTCAAAAAAGGTTCGCCCAAGGAGGTTATTTAATGCGCTGATCACCCACTTGTAAGTATGGGTGGTGGGGTTATGGTAATCGATTTCGCCCAAACTTCGCCATTTAACATAGAGAGGTTTTGTTAGATCGTGGTAGATCTTTTTTAAGAAGTGCAAAAACCCTGCAGAACAGGGGATTCGAACCACAAACCACCCCGTCTCACCAAGCCGCTCCTCTACGCCTGCGCCACCACTGCTCGGGTGGCAGCGCAGTTTCAACCCTACTTGCGCTCGCTCTCTTGTGATTGGCCCGCTCTGCATAGACTTAGAGGTCAAAGGAGCCCGTTACGAAAATGGTCCATAACTGGATTCACAGATGCGCACAGCAGAAACGGAACACAGATTTGGAATCAGCGTTCGAAGCCGCAGCCAGTGATACACGTCCCATCTCAAAGTCCCATGGTCACCTAGCATCCTTCCCTTGTATGTTGGAAGGTCTTCTAAGCAAGCTTGACGCTTTTGAAATCAAAGTGAAAAACATCCAAATCAAAATTAGCGTATTCCAGATGTAACGAGAAACCGTCCAACACAGCCAGAATAATTTCTTATTTAAGAAACATTAAGTATAACTTTCTTTGAATTTTTTACACATGCCCCATTAAGTGAACCCACTTTTTGAAGTTTTATTTAAAAATATTATTGAAGAAAAAATAATGAATTAAATTTTGTTCTAAAGCGCTCAAAAACAATAATCATACAGTCTATCACAAGAAAAGATTGCGCTGCGCACTAGGCTGGATCGTCACGATTTTTTTCAATTTTTCGATTGATACTGTAAATGCTGGTTATTTGTAAAACGCGGATAAGCGTGCTTTTGTATAGCTGTCTTTGATGTCGCGCTTACATCTCTGTTAGTCCACGCAAGTAAAACTTTTGCTGTCCATCTAATAAAAATCGCGGTCATCAGTAGTGTGGAAAGAGGAGCGCGAACAAAGAGGGAGCGCTTTCAGGTAAAGGTAGAGGAAGGCGGTGTAAGAAGTTAAGAGTAATGTCTGCCAAAACCAACAAAAAAACATCAATTAGCATCGGTGTACGAGTTGTCCGAGACCTTTTCGAAATTTTGAAATTCGGATTTAAAGCGGCCCGCGCGCCAATAGAGAAGCGCACAGAAGGCGGCTTAAAAATGTATTGATCATCAGTTCGTCCGGACGTCCACGCCGTGCGCCCGGGCCCTGTTCGGGGCCGTTCCACCGCTCGGAGTCCCCTCGTTACCACCTGCGAATCCTCGCTCTTCGTGAGATCCGTCGAGCTCCTCATCCGCAGCTGACTTTTCTGCTCTCGCCCAGCTTTCCACCGGCCCCGTCTTTACCCCCCAGTTATTCTTTTGTGTTAATTGTCCGCTGTAGTCTCGTCCGATCTTATTGCGTGTTTTATTTTGTTGTTGGTGTTGCCATAAACGCTTATTTTAAGTGGGGTCCTTGTGTCTCGACCGTTGAATCGGTGATACGTAAGTTCGATTTGAACCGTTGCGGCCCACAAGAGTGCATTGCGCGATCAACTCTCACACCACACTAAATTACTGCCACTTTCCTTCGCTTTAGATCAAGTTAAATTATTATTATTATTGAAGAATTTTTTGTAAACTTTCAAACAATGTTCACTTATTGGACAGGTGAATCAAAAACTTTAATGAAAGTTGAGTATTTCTTAAACCAACAATGATCCTGATGGCCTCCTCCACAGACTTTTGCGGCAAGGTGGCCGGCCTATCTTTAAAGATAGGATTAGGACGCAGAGCTTGCCTCCGGCAACGAACGGCGGCGATCGGCACAGTACCGCCGTCGCACACTTTTGCGGCAAGATCTTGGGCGACGGCGGCGACGCCTCCCCAGGCACGACATACTTTTTCGAGCCAAGCGCATTGTTTTGTGTAGGCACCGAGCGGAAAGGCCTCGCATTGGCTTGCAGAGCGACGAGCGGCGCGGTTTTCCCGTCGCTCTGCAATACTCATCGTCGCAATCAGGGGTGTGCGTAAATGGTTTATTTATTGCCAAATCTTCAAGTGCCTCAAGATCACTATCATAATAATACTGCCAGTTTCTGACAGCTTGTTACATGCATCAGACAAAAGTGCTGTCTCTCATACACATACAATTGGCCTATGGATAGTCATCTTCGTAGGCACAATATAGCACTTACTACTCAGTTGTTTTTCCTTATTGAGATGCACAATGACACCATAGTATACAATGGGCAAGCTCGCCTGGTTTTTTGTAGTGATCATGTTACTTGTGGGTTGGCTGTCCTACCCTTCTCTGGTTGTTTTCTCCTTCATAGATGCGCGGGTTCATAGATGGTGGGCCTTTCCTCAATGTTCTCGATAGCTTTTTTAGCGCTTTCGCTGATTGTAAGTTGAGTTCTGAGTTTTTTCCTATTCGTGTTCTTTCCGGGAAATTTTTCGGCCTGTTCTCGATCATTGGTGGCACATCCCTATGGACGTATAAATAAATAAATAAATAAATAAATAGATAAATAAAGTTTGAAATTTCGTAAATCGTAAATCGTAATTACGAAAAAAACCGTCGTAAGTCGTAAATCGTAAAGCGTAAATCGTAAAAGTGATCTGACCTGTAGTGCAATACAAGTAAATTCCCAGAATGATTTTTTGTGCTGGTTTTCGTGTTATATTTTAGGCTCAAGCTGAACTGCTTTCTTACCGAACTATTTCCCTTTTTCACGTCTTTCTGCTGGTAAGACACCTTTCAAATGAAATTGAAATTTTACACGTTCCAAGAAAGTCGAATAAACTGCGAATCCAAAAACTTTACTTTAGCCTATGCATGATATTCCCAGAAAGCGTAGTTTGAATATTCATGGAACTCCTAGTTTGCGACCAGTTTTTTAGCTTGCGTGTAAATCTATGATCTAACAGGAATAATAGCGAAAACGTCGCCGTCAAAACTAAAAATTTTAAAAAAATCATTTCATCACTGACCAGTACGACGAAAACAGCAACTGCATGTAGCAAGCATGTAGCATGTAGCAATCTAACAAACATGCTGTCATACGACAATGAAGCTCCATGCGCAATAAGTTTAGCATTGCGCAATCCCCTCGTCTGACGCATTAAAAGATGTACGCTTTTCTACATTTTGAAATACGTCCAGGGACATTTCCATAGCAGAAGGATAAGAAAATTTTGACCGCCGAAACAGTATGACCATACTTCTTGGACATCTTTTGCAGTCGATTTAATCCTTGAAGCAACCTTCTTGAGGCATCTTCAGTTTGATTCCGTAGACACGATAATTTCGACTTAGAAAGTGTCTAGTCTGATTTAAAAGTGATCATTTCAGTTGTGAGTTGGAAAGAACGCGGCTTAAGTTAGAACAGGTTCAGTGTGAGTGTGCAAAAGCCCATTTTCAACGCAGCACATGAAAACGGTATATAGACCGCTGCAGAAAGGTAGTTACAATACCGCTCAAATTCTTTGCAAAAAAGACGCTCTGCGACGGATTAATCCGTCGCAGAGCGCCTTTTTTGCAAAGAATTTGAGCGGTATTGTACACATCCATTGCTTAATGCGACAGAATCGAGCAATAACCACGGCGCGGTGTTCGAATTCAGAAACTCCGTTAATTGTAGAGATTGGAGCGGAGGCATTTCGTAACTTTGAAAGTGCTCTCAAGTTCTGAACCACCACGACCGACAATATCATCTAACGCGGTAACCAGAACCTACCTAGGGCGCCGGTTTCCTGCTCAAGCCTGCGCTTCTAAGTTTTCGAAAACTTTATAATATTGCGTAGCTTTAGTAATCCTCCGCATTCGCTGAAGCTGCCCTTCGCCTGTCCTGCAACGAACGTTTGCCTAACGAGAGTCGAGTATCCTCAACGAATTAGATAGGGTGAATACGATATACTCAATTACACCACCGAAAAGAGATCGAAACTGTCAAAACCGATTCGACCTCTTTTTTAAATGCTTCGCGTTCGGTTACAGCTCACTTTGTATGTCAATTTGTTCCGCCCTATGAAGTACAATGCAAGCCGATAGAAACATCAGTGCTTTATCCTTTCCACTTGAGTGTAGCAACTTTCTAGAACCCGCTTCCAATCACGAATTCAATCGTGGATTTACATCAATCCTACTCGAAAGGGTTAGCATGTAACTGTTACAGACAAATTGACTGGACGTAATTGCCAAACAGGACGTGGATCTAGAATACTCCTCTCTTTCTCTAAGAAACTGCCTCCAATGTCTTTCTGTGGGCACAATTGGAACGACCTCTGACACTAGGAATGCGATTTGCCTTGGCTCTGGACCGGAAACGGAGGAGCCCAGCCTGCTAGACAGGAGCTTATTTTTAAACATTATATTGCACTCGCTTCTCCAACTGAACCTGTCCGGTTCCAAATGGCAGCCCTTACAATGTATGAGAAACGAAAAAATCAGTTAAGCGAAGAGGATTCGAATAGCCTATGCACAGTACTGTGTCTCCTGCCACAGTAATACATTAGATCATCAAATAGAAACAGCATTAAGTGGAAGCGGGAATGAGCAATAAGAAGAGCATTAGAGTGGACACGTCATTATGGTTCGGTCCACGTGCATTTGGGCGCCAGTTGGTTGCAGGTCAAAGATCATATTTACGATACTTTACGATTTACGACCCAAAATGTCGTAAATCGTAAAAAAATTCGTCAACAATAGCCGTAAATCGTAACTACGCAGACCCCTGATCGCGATTCTTTCGCGGCTACAGGAACTATGCAAAAGGCCTGCATTCGAGTGGCTCCCGTCCGAAGTAGAGTGTATGTCGCATTTCAAAAGCATACAGTACCGGACGCGTCTTTTGAAATAGACGCCGCAAAAACTGCGATTTTGGTGTTTTTGCGTCTTTTTGAAAAAACTCGCCCAAAAGTCAACCGTTTGAAAGATCAAGGACATGTTTGAGCTCAGAAGCTCGAGCTCTATCGTACATTCTTCATATGGAGCCATGAAAAAGTCCGAAATTGAAAAGCTCTATTGCAAAGGGCAGTCGCAGACCAGTTGTCGGTCGCAAACCGTCGAAAACCGTTGCGTGTTCTCAACTCCTCTAATTTGAAGTTTTTTGAGAAACGGTTGGTACCTTTCGATTCGTCTCTTCGAGATCTACACAAACATGCATACAGCTTTACCAGACCGCATTTTCGCAGTGGGTGACCAAAGCGAATGAATGGAGCAGGCTCTATTGTGATTGGAGCAGCTTATTTCCCAGGACTTGCATGATTTCGGAGTACCTCAAGTATGGCGTAAGTCGTCAATGCTTTATTATTCCAAGAATGTTCCGAGAATGTGCCGTGTACAATGTGTCTATCAATCAAGCGGGCGCGACAGCTTGTAAAGTGAGCATTTAGGTAGTTTTATCAGAATTTCTCAGCCGCCCTACTCAGAAATTGCTGTACTCTGTCGTACTACGGTCCCAAGCTCGCTCGGTCCATCTGCACCGCGTGTGTCGTGTGAATGCACACAACACACTGAATTCGACGGCGTCGTCCAAAAATCGCCCTCCTACTGCATTCCCCAATCAGCGGGAGTCCGCATATGGGTTCTGCGCTCTTCGAGCGCACAACTAGGCTCGGTAAGGGACTCCAGGGTGGATGCGATCCAAGCTGCTCGTGTGGAAACCGCTTTCGTCGCTCAGGGGGAAGAAGTCTGCAGCAGGGTTCTGCAGAAGCACACAGCTGGGAAATGAGCAGAAAACGCCTGAAAATTGTGTAGACGTTAAAACCCCTGAACCTCATCCAGCCAGTTGAATGAAATGCAAAAACGCCACCATGCTTAGGAACCGAACCTCCGACCTCCAAACCTGAACCCGCCCCTCTACCCACTGCGTCACAAACAAGTCTGGCAGCCAGGCCACCGCGGGCACACAAGAGACCAATGCGCATCGATCGAATGCCAACGTCGGCGCTGACGCAGCTCACGTGTGCTGAGGTGCATTTCTAGGGCGGTGTCGTCAAATGTGGTGTTTGTGTGCATTCACACAACACACGCGGTGCAGCGTGGACCGAGCGAGTTTGGGATCTTACACTCTGTCCTGGCGAGTCTTTGGAGTGCGCCGTACACAGTGTATATAGGATCGAACCTACCAATCGTGTGGGTGCGACCGCTTGTAAAATGAGCATTTGAGGAGTTTTATCACAAATTCCCAGCCGCCCTACTTAGGAATTGCTGTACTCTGTCCTGGCGAGACTTTAGAGTGCGCCGTACACAGTGTATATAGGATCGAACCTACCAATCGAGTGGGTGCGACCGCTCGCAAATTGCACCAGCGAGCGTGTTCTGAGGGCAATAACTCTATTAAATTCGAATCTTTCCTGCTACAACTTGTGGATTTTGTAAGCAGTAAAAAGTTCAAGAGATGAACTGAAACACAGCAACGTAGCTCATGAATGGATAAAGTTACAGCGATGCAAAATGCAGGTTAGCTTTGTGTGACGCAATTTTTTCCGAGTTCAGTCGACTACTGCGGGAAGACGAGGAGGGCTAACAGCATGCAAATGCGTAGGCAAGCACGAGACTGAAAGCACTTCACGATGACGTGCTCGCAACTCCCCAGATGCTTAAACTGCTTTAGCCCCATCTGCCACTTTAGAACGGCGGAGGGCAGCGGTGAAGTTTCTTCCGCGCTTACTCGCCCATATTTGAGTTCTTATCACTCGCAATGGAACCACTCTGTTCAGCTCGAAAAGCTCTATCGAACGGTGTCAATCTCCACCAATTCTGGGAATATCGATTTTTTAGCAATTTCCCATCGACGAGGGGGCTGCTATAGCCCCCTCGTCGCAGGAAGGCTGTCGTCCCATGGAGTTTGGCGCAGGAAACGCGCTCCAATGCTACGCTAGCCGTCCCGGGACGACGACGATCGTCCGCGGTGCACCTTCCTTTCGCGGACGCCCCGCGGATGCTTCCGCGTGAGTATAACATAGGCCTTAGGGCCCCTAAGGCCTATGTTATACTCGACGCCGGGCGACGCATGGCCACGTATAGTGCCCACATTGATCGGGCGACGCGACCTATCAATTTGGCCACTATGCATACCATCGCGTCGCTCGGCGTCGGAAGTATAAACGGGGCCTTAAGCTTAAGGTCGAGGTCGTCCGCTCAACCTACGTTTAAAACAGGTGAGTGTGGTGTTGAATCGAATTCCCTGCAATGCAAATGACACTAAACGACCTTTTACTTTGCACCATGGGCGGGTCCAAAAGTAAAATTGCTGGAAGGTACTCATCGTCGAGAATCACTAAGAACTTTTTCCCATGTGGTTTGGGGTAATTGTGCGCTGAACGTATCTTTAACGAAGCAGATGAATCTTCGTGAATGTCTACAGATCTCCATTCCCTTCCTAGGTTACGGAAGTTGTGGGTAACTAAGGCCATGGTCACAGATTTCAAAATCCCGCGGGTGCACTTTGCGAGCAGTCGCGCCTACTTGATTGATAGGTTCGATCCTATATGCATAGTGCACGGCGCACTCCGTAGTCACGCCGGGGCAAGGTACAGCAATTCCTAGTAGGGCGGCTGGGAATTTCTGACAAGACTCCTCAGACGTTCACTCTACAAGCTGTCGCTCCTGCTCGATTGGTAGGCTCCATCCTATACACATCATGCACGGCGCATTCTCAGAACATTCTCGGCATGATAGCGCACTGATGACGTACGCCATGCTTAAGGTACTCCGAAAACATGCAAGTCCTGGGAAATAAGCTGCTCAAAATAAGTAAGTTGTATGCATGCTTGTGTAGATCTCGAAGAGGCGAACCGAACGGTACCAACCGTTCCTGAAAAAACTTCAAATTAGAGGAATTGTGAGCACGCAACGGTTTTCGACGGCTTGTTACCGATAACTCGTCCGCGACCGCCCTTCGCCGTGGAGCGCAAGTTTTCAACTTCGGACATTTTCGTTATTCCTTATGAAGTATGTCTTCCAAACGATAGCGCTCGAGTTTGTGTGCTCAAATATGCTCTTGGTTTTTCAAATGGGTGACTTGCAGGCGAGTTTTATCAAAAACACGCAAAACCGCAAAATCGCGGTTTTTGCGGCGTCTATTCAGAAGACGCCGGTACGGTACTGATTGTTGTTGACGTCTGATCAAAGTCCATATTTGGCTCTTACAAAAAATTTCGCGAAAACATCACTTACATGGGCCATACATCACTTTCACGCTCGAGCCGGGACGGGAGATGATCGTCTGAAGTGTCTTTCGAATCTCCTGTGGCAAGTCCGTCTCCAAGTGCATCAATTCCGGGCTTATCTTCTCCAGCACCTCGTTGAGCTCGCCGAACGATTTGTTCGGCTTAGGGGAGCACGTAGCGAACTTCCGAATCTTAAAGATGATTCTTTTTAATATTTATTTTGTTTATTTATTTTATTTTATTGAAATATCAATTATGGGCACTATTGTACTTTCAGGACTCCGGAGATCGAGGAGAGGTCGAAAAAGATTTTTTCCCCCAAACTTCGCTGATGGGGTCATTTGGTGTTGATCACGAACCTGACATCCGTTTTTGAAATTTCGGCCGATTACGGTAGGTTACGGTAGGTACGGGTAACTAAGGCTGCCGAGGTCATAGTAACCAGTTTCGCCCAAATTTTGCCTAGAAGGGTTATTTGGGGTGCTGTTCACGAATCTGACATCCATTTACGAATCTGTCATCCGTTCGTTTTACACTGGTGTACGGTAGGTTACGGAAGGTACGGGTGACTAAGGTAATGGTCACCGATTTCTCCCAAACTCCAGCGTAAAACGAAAAACGGATGTCAGATTCGTTATCGTTACCGTAACCTACCGTAGTCGACCGAATTTTCAAAAACGGATTCGTGATATACACCAAATGACCCCCTCCGCGAAGTTAGGGCGAAAAAATTTCCGACCTCTGCTCGACCTCTGGAGTCCCGAAAGTACAATAGTGCCGAATTATGAAATATTGAATATGAATTAGAATCTCTGCATATGAGACTTGAATTGGACAAGAAAAGTCACCTGTCTGACAATGAGGGCAGCGATCTTCATCATTTCAAATTGCACATGTTTCCAGGCTGATTCCGGGATTAACACGCATCCTTTTTCTTTCTTTATTTTGTAGCACAGCAGACACTGGTAAAGAGTCCTGTGACTACTTCAATTCAACGAGTTTTTCGAAGTTGTTGCTCCATAGTAAACCCACATCATATCACTTTTGATTAGTGATCTACTGGCTTCTTTCTTCTCTTTTGAACGACATTCTGGCCTTTCCACTAAGCAATACTCGAGCAAGGCACACCCGTCAGCAATTGTCTGAAAATGCTTTATTTACAGCATTTCCAATGGCAAGGCGGCAAAAACGAAATCTGGAGAAAATTTGAAATTTGATCTCTTTTTAAATATACCATTTTCATGTCAAACTCGACACTCTTTCAAACATATGTGATACTTCTGAAATCAAAGTGGACGTTTGATTGATAAATTCATATAAGATAAAAATAAAATATTAAAAAATTTGATAAAAATAACTTTCTTTGCAACTTTTTTTTAGCTCAGCTGCTCGAATGAGTGTAGTAATCGTATAAAATTTCTGTTTTCTTTCCTGAGCATAAGCCATAAAATAAGCTTTGTTTTAAAGCGCAACAAGTCAGCAATCATCTAATGCATTAAAAGACGAGATCGCGCGCCACGCACTCGAAAAGACCGTCGCGATTTTTATTTGATTGATAGTCTGAATGCTGACTGCATGAAGCTTCAACGTGAAGATATGTGCGTTCTTACAACTATATTTGTTGCATCGTTTACAGGTGTGAAACTCCAATCAAACAGAAATTTGCTATCAATCGAATAAAAATTGCGACGTCTTGTACGAGGCATGGCGCAATCTCTACTTTCGGCACTAAACAGCTGCCACCACCTTGCTCTTTAAACAAGCTTGAAACTTTGTTAAATCAACAGAAAGAGTTGTTCCAACAAACTTTCACTTCAAAACATGTTCGGAAATTTTTTTCCGATGAGTATTGTTAGGTTGAGTCATAAATTTTGCAACAAAATTTGTCTTCCAGCATCAAGAAGATTGTACCACAAAAGAAGAATGACTGACATAAACGACCGTTACCGCTGTTGCCGTTATTCTCAATGAGTTCCTTCCGCTTTTCATGAACCGAGTGGATTACTTCTTTGTCGAATTTGGTCGGTTTCGACCTGATGAAGTCTTGCACCACCGCATTGACCTTATCGACTTCGGCGAAGCGTCTACCATGGAGGAAGCGATCCATCGACCAACGCAGATGGCACTCAAACGGCGCAATATCAGTGTGTATGGTGATTGCTTGATTTTGGCCCGCCTCAATTCCCAGATTTTTCCCAGCTTCTGAAGTGCAGTAAGCGACCAGCCGTTGCCCTGGTGCAAGGAGCATTGTCTCGTATCGACTCCTTTCTCCACTAATTTTTGCTGGAACAGATCGAGTTGTCGGCAAGAGCGAGCGTCGAGGCGAGTTTGACTACGTGGAGCAGCTTCCGGTGTACTGGAACACAACACATCCTTCAACCGTACAGCAGGACCTTCTTTCGGTGGAGCACCAATTTTCACGACAGAACCCCAAGCCCGTTGCGTACCAGCTATTGCTTTCCGGCTTTACAGTTGTAGTGAAGCATCCGCTTTTCATCGCTGGTAAGGAATCGATGCAGCCCCCCCCCCCGCTTGAACCGGAGCCGGAGCTCTCGACAGTCACAGCGAGTTACTTGGGTTTCCGTCAACCCGTGAGGCTTTGACGAAGGCGATTTTGGCGACCTTCCATTCTTCTGCAGCCGACAAACGGTGGTTCACTGGGAGGTGTGTAGATCAGCGGTTAGTCCTAGTGCGGTTTGAGAAGCATTCGACTTGATGGGTTTGCGAAGGCGCCCTTTGTTTACAGTAGTTGATCTTCCCGGGAGTGGCTTGTCTTTGTTGCACTTCTGGGCGGAAAGGAACTGCTGACACCATCTCCAGTAATTTATTCGGTTAGGAGTGAACTTGCCGGTGACTTCCTGAATGTGTTTGACATCCGTCGCTGGGTTGCTGCCGACCTTGAACTAACTGAAAACAAAATGACACTCTTTTTCATTTTGAGTGGCGATCGTACTAGAAAGTAAAACTTTTCAACAACGCAAGGAAGGTTAACGATTCATAACTAAAAATGATCGCCAGGGAATTGGCTTTCAAACAAAACGTAATACTTCAGCGGGTTTACTTTGAATCCCAGAAAAAAAAGAAGCATTGCAAAATTTATGACTCAACCTAATATATTCAACGATGCAAGCTTTAAGCCATTATTTTCTTCAATGACTAAGAAATTTGTAAAATATCGAACAATGTGTTCACTTATAGGGGAGATGAGTTAAACTTCAAAGAAACTCATACTAAAATTTTGCTTCAGCAAAAAACCTATTTTAACCTTTTTGGAAAGTATTTAGTTTAATTTGGAAGGGGCTCGTTTTAATTTGGAAGATGTCCAGTTTGGCTTCAGAAGCGTTAGACTTGCTTAGAAGAGTGTACAATTTAACGTGAACAGAGTCGATTTTGAAGAGAAGATGGTACATATGTATTTCTGCTCACAAATCAACTTCCAAAGGTCCGGTCACCTGGTGCCAGATTCGTCAACCGCTTACCGCCCTCTAACGGTGAAAATACCGCAAAACCCCCTGATATGACATTCATTCTGCATCAGTTCTGGCGCTATTTTCACCGTTAGATTCAGCAAGCGATTGATGAATCTGGTCCCAGTTGGTATCCAAAGATGATGAGTTTTTCGTGGAGCGTAAAGGCCGCCACAGAGTTCTGAGGCAGCGCCGCGGCCCTATGCTTAACCTTAGGGCAGAGACGCAGAGCTCACCGCCAGCGGCGTCCCTGCCCTATCCTTAACCATAGCGGCGAGCGGCGTTGCCGCAGAACTCTGTGGAGGCCTTAAGGCCAGTTTATACTTCCGACGCCGAGCGACGCGAAAGCATGTATAGTGGCCGAATTAATCGATGGCGTCGCTCGATCAATGTGGCCACAATACGTGGCATCGCGTCGCTTCGGCGTCGAAGTATAAACTGGCCCTAAGATATTCGTGACCGCAAGAACAGCACAGCAACCAAGCTGCCAGAAAACTCTGGGACTGTCAGATAGTGGTCAGCACCGCTCTATCTTTCGTTCAGTGTCCATTTTTTGTCATCTCTTGGTGTTCATTTGTCATAAATAGGTCATGTATGCGCTCTACGCTTCAGATGAATGCAGTAATAAAGAAAGAGATGTAGGCAAAGAATAACCGCTAAATTGCGAAGAACATTCCACGTTCGGCTCTCGATAAATCTTGGCATAGTAGTCCACGATGTTGAGAAATAATATTTATCTCAAGCCACTCCAAGATTGGTAACACAGACAGCACTCAGGCTAACGTTTCGGCGTTCTCGCCTTCTTCAGAGCCCGGAATGAGACGAAATCAATCTGAGAAACTATCCCCCCAAACGCCATTTCATGAAGAAGGCGAGAACGCCGAAACGTTAGCCTGAGTGCTGTCTGTGTTACCAATCTTGGAGTGGCTTGAGATAAATATTATTTCTCAACATCGTGAACCGCTAAATTGGTTCTAAAAATAGAGCGTCAACAAACGACAAGGAATGTACTCATCAACTTCAAGTGCTCCTACAATTCTGTCACACACTTTCAGATGGCTAGTGGGATCGTCGACTAGTAAGATCTTCTACACGTACAGCACTTCACTTACAGCTCTAATGCCCCAGGTGCGCTTCTGGATAAAACGAAGAGCTAGCGACTGCCACTTGGGGTAGGCGACTGCGAAGCAGGATAGTGTCCCCAGGTCCATGTGAGGACACATATGCAGGACAATGTCGGCATTAAGCGACTCCATGTTCGACAACTAAATCGGCACAGTTATCGTCTTCTCTTAACGATGAAAACATCCCACGATAATGCAGGAAATTGCTTGAATCATTTGATTCAAATGTGATGTAGAGTTAGGTCGGAAAGTATTAGGCCGTGGCATATGAAATGGCCGAATTTGCTACCTTATTTTCTGCGCGATTTTTCGTGGCTACGAATATTCCCTACAAAAGGTATTAGGTATGACACCGAAGGTATTAGGCATTCTATGGAACGCCAATTTGGACTCTATTACCGTCGCTTGCTCACTCCCGTCATCAGACGCCGTGACCAAACGGATAGTAGCGCATCAAATAGCTTCAGTATACGATCCTCTAGGCTTGCTGGTAACCTTACTCATTCAAGCGAAGAAGTTCCAGCAAGACTTATGGAAGCATCAGTTCCAATGGGATGCGAAGCTCACTCCAGATCTTATCATGCGGTGGAAAACCATTGTCGCGAAAATGCAGGGGTTCCGAAAAACTATTCCTCGCCGGTGTTGCGCAGATAAAACATCTCACAGCTTAGCAGTTTTTGCTGATGCCAGTGAGATTGCCATTTGTGCATGCGCATACATACTTGAAGAAGGTAGTAACTCTACCTTAATTATGGCTGAAGGCAAGCTGCCTTCGGTTAAAGCCAAAACGACAATGCCCAAAATGGAGCTAATGCTCTCACTATGGCTGCGCGTTTGGCATACTCGGTAAAACGAAGCTCTAAAATCGCGAGTAGACAGCTACCCCTGGATTATTTATCGTTTTTCGGACTCCCAAATAGCCCTGAGTTGGATCTCGACTCCGAGAAAGGAAAACTTGGGTGTCTTCGTTGAAAACAGGTTGCGCGAAAGTCGTAAGATAGTTGAAGCGCTTGTGGACCAAGGAGTTAAAGTTACTTTCGGATATGTAAGCTCATCTAGCAACCCAGCGGACGCAGGTACTCGAGGACTCACCAGAGGGATGGACACATGTGGTGGACAGGAGCATCGTTCTTGAAGAAACCTGTAAGAGAATGGCCTACCGTGTCCTATCCTTTAGCAGAAGACACCTCCGCTGAGGAGATGCACGAGCAGCTCTTAAACGTTAATGCGTCATGCCAGAAAAGGGACGATGTCGACAATCTTCTTACTCTAAGTCGCTATAGTTCACTCTCCCGCGCAAAACGAACATTGCTTCACAGCATTGCTTCACTAAGAAGATTATTTCTAAAGGAAACAATGATATGGATAGCAGAATACCAACTCATATTCCGGAGTTGGCCAATATATTCAGACGGTATAGGAAGTCTATGTGGACGAGAAGTTCGGGCTGCTCGACTAGCTCTTATACGCAACCACCAATTGGTTTACCTGAATAAGGACTATAAGAAGTCAATGGATAATACTTTGCGACTGTATCAATTATGGCCGAATTTATGGAGGAGCTTCAGATAGACGATGCCGCAGGTAACAATGCTGCAGACGATGATGCCGAAGATGGGGTCGAGGTCGATCCACATGCTGAGGCAGAGGGTCTTGATGCGCACGAGAACGCCGGCGACGTAGCAAATGAAGTCCAGCAAGATGCACAGATGCAGGAGGAGGGCCAAAATGACGATCAGATGCAGAATGAGCATAGAAACCTGAAGTCAACCGTGCCGATGACGATGAAGCGCGTAGACGTATCGAGAAAGAAATCCGCAACGTTCAGCAGGCCATTCGCAATTTTGACGACATTATAAGTCAGTTGGAAAATGAACGAACATGTCCGCCAAGGCGGTTCCACCAAGGGAGAATCCACCGCGTTGAGGAACGCTTTATGAAGTGCGCATTCTGCGAGGCTAGAGGAATTCATTATTCCGACTCGTTCTCGGATGTACGGGGAGCGGAAGAACGTCGACGTATCGTCGCGTAGAAGAGCCTGTGTAATTGCTGCTTGGAGAAATTGTGTGGAAGAGGACTGCTGTGCAAAAAGTACCATACCGTCTGCTACCATTGTCGTGATGTGGGACATCACTCCGCCCTGTGTCTTCTACCGGAATATAGAGACGTGATAAGAAACCAGCTACAGAACGCAAAGGAAGCTCGATGGAACCTCATGTAGGACTGCACGCCCTTAATGGTGATTTGGCTCTTTTCCAAGGCCCGCATAATTCCATGTGTCCCTCATGTCATTTTTCGGGCGGCGGAGTATGCGCGGTAGAGTGATAAAACGGAGAATGCGCTGGCTGAGTCAGCAGGCTGAGAAAAATTAGCAAGAATGTGTATCAGCGATTGTTGCGCGCTATTTTCCCAAAACATGGGATTCCTCGGCTCAGCCAGCGCGAATATCGCGCATCTTAGAAAACACTTGCATAACAGAATATAAGGCTTGAGGAAAGACAGAAAACGATTTCTTCAGTTTCTTACTTTCTTTTGCGCTGGATTGCGCTGATTTAACTTTGCCTCTGGGTCGTTTAATGCGCCTAGTCTCAGATGTGAATATTGCGCAGAGGAGTTCAACCTTAGGTGAGAGATCCTTTTGGAACTATCTTCTGAAGTAGTGCGCCTAGGAAAACGAACGACAAAAAGACTTTCTCGTATGAAGCTAAAAGATTAAGGGTCGTCAAATTTAGAGATTGAGAAAGGGAAAAGATCCTTAGAATTCTTTTTAGAAATAATCTTAGGGAGTACAGTCATCTCTATTCTTATTGGCCGATTGCTCACATGATATTGTTCACTTCTCGGTTCGATTGATGTATTGCACTTAATCTATATTGGTTTAATTACCCAAGTTTGAGATTCCGGTGGTCGAATAAACCGCTTGGGCTGGTGTCTGGTGTTGTGTACCGCGTGGCAAGGCCGGGCAACGACTTTAAGAGCATTTTTGGATAGAGTCGTGACATGCGTCAAAGAATGGATCATTTATGACAATCATCGTAGCTGGATATACATGCCTTGCAGTCTGCGATCTAATGGATTTCGTCTGCACTATCCGATGATTCAGAAGAAGAATTACACTCAGCTGCTTAATTTTTTCTACAGAGTGGCACGATGGCTCAGACGCTTGTCTAGGAAAGTTTTAAATACAGAAGACAGTAGAATTTTTAAAGAAAGGTTGAAAAATAGATGTTTTGCAGGTTTTAGGGATCCCGACAAACTTAACGTGATCCTACTGCCTATGCAAGATCCTCTACCAACGTTACGATCCGCTTCTGAATGACTCCGCTGTTGCCGAATATATAGGTCCTTTTTGAGACTTCTCTGAATTTGTATTTCCTATTTGGCTCCCTTCTGGTACTCGCGTCGTTAAAAATATTTGACATTTCATGTCTGAAAGGGCTCTTTGAATTAGAATGCCTTCAATATTTCCGATATCCCACACATACATTTTTTCTTCAACAGTAATTTTTCCTGAATTATTGCTCCACTTACCGCAAAGAGAGGTCAACAAGTGACCTGGTCTTTACCACTGGTCACTTGGGCCTGGGATTACACCTGCAGTTCACACCAGATCAAAGAGGCGCCCGTGTTGTCGGCCCGCCCCAGAATAATTTTTGTTAGTTGCGGTGCCCAGGCTGACCCCTTCAATCTAACCGCTGCTTCAATAACACGCAAAACACGTTTTTCCTATTATTTATTATTTACATTAGCATTTGAAATATCGATATGCGCTCCAAGCTCTCGTGAACTATGCTTGAGCTTGGACATGTTAAAGATAGCCTTATAGATAGATAGGAGATAGATAGGTCTTCTCAGGTTAGAGTAAATGGGTCATTTTCTGAATCCCTTTCTGTTACCAGCGGTGTCCCACAGGGAGATGTGTTATCCCCGGTTCTCTTTACTATATATACTTCGTATATTCCTTCCTTGGTTAACCATAATGGTGTTAAATGCTTGATGTTTGCTGAAGATATAAAAATTTATAGACCTATAACAAAGGAGGAGGATCATGTTGCTCTCCAATCTGCCATAAATGTGGCAGCGGATTGGTCAGCAAGATGGAATCTCCCTTTGTCGGTACAAAAGTCTAAAGCGCTCCACCCAGGACAGCAGAGTAATAGAAAGGCTTGTTTTTTAAATCAATCAGAGCTTGGTAGCGTAACTACATTACGTGATCTAGGGTACATTTTAGACCCAAAACTTTCTTTCAAGGACCACTGTGAAACAGTAGCAAAAAGGCTAATCGCATTGTGCACAGCCTTTTCAGATCTTTGCGAACGAAGTCTGTGAAACATTTGATTCTCGCTTTCAAGTCCTATGTGAGACCCATACTATTAGGTTGGTGCATAAGTTCTCGGACATTTGATCCCTCCTGAATTGAAAGCGCATTTTCCCGCAAAATTTCTCACATGTATCAACGCGTAAATGATCGATCGATAGAGAAAGGAAAGGGCTACAAAACTGTTCCTAACATTTACTTCTGCGTTGTTAACGTCAGCTATTATGGCTAAGCAATTCATCCCAACTGAGACGCATATTCGGCACGTCATGTTATTCCTGCATCAATCTGGCCTCAATGCCAACGAATCGTATCGTCGCCTGAAGGATGTTTACAACGAGAGCGCTCCTGCTCGGAGTACTGTGTACCAGTGATTCTCGAAGTTTGCAGTTGGTGAATTCTCCGTGGAAGATAATGAACGAGAAGGGCGCCCGATGACACTGGATTTGGATGGCCTCCGAAGTAGAGTGGAAGCGGACCCATACCAAACCACTCGCGAACTAACAAGCACTCTTGGTGTTAGTCACTCAACAGTCGTTCGAGGATTGAAGTCGATTGGCAAGATAGAAAAATTGGGTCGCTGGGTACCTCACGACTTGACACAACATGACATGGATCGCAGAGCCGATGTCGCTCTGTCTCTCCTTACCCTCAGACGTACCCACGGATGGCTGGACAACCTTGTCACCGGGGATGAGAAGTGGATACTCTACTCTAATTATCACCGGCGTGCACAGTGGGTTGACGCAACTGGAGAGGCAGAGGACGTTCCGAAACCCGACCTTCACGTGAAAAAGGTGATGCTATGCATTTGGTGGAGCGTTCGTGGCGTAGAATACTGGGAGCTGCTGGACGAAGGGATAGCAGTGACGGCAGAGGTTTACGTCAACCAACTGAGGAAGTTGAGGGCTCACCTTCAAACCACACGAGGAGAGCAAGTGAAGGTGTATTTTCAACACGACAACGCTAGACCGCATATTGCTAGAGCGACGGCGGCTGAGTTGGCGGACTACGGATGGACCGTTCTTTCACATCCACCTTACTCACCAGATCTCGCTCCTTCTGATTATCATTCGTTTTCAAGCCTTCAACGCTATTTGGACGTCCAGCAATTTAGGAACCGAGAGCATGTCAAGGAGGCACTGCTCACATTTTTCGAATCACAACCGGCCACGTTTTGGAGAAAAGGCATCCATGACTTACCAGCACGTTAGCGAAAGACAATTTATGTAAAGGGTGGTTATTTCAAATGATTTGATATTCTTGTTCGTATGTGGTGATAATAAATATTTCATTCCCCAAATGTCCGAGAACTTATGCACCAACCTAAATGAATACGACACCACTGTATCTATGCGTAAAGGAGAGATTGCTAGGCTAGAAGCCGTTTAAGACAGCTTCACAAGAAAATTGTGGACAAGGGTGCATGGATACGACTGCACCACCTGCCGGATTCATCAAAGTTACTGCAGTAACTCTAAAGGCTCGAGCACACTTCGCTGCCTTTGCTGCGGCAGCAATGATAAGGGATATCATCGAGCTGCTGCCTCTGATATCCTTTATCATTGCTGCCGCTGCAAACCCGGCTCGAGCAGCAAATGAGGGTGCACGCTGCTTTCGCAAATGATAAGGATAAAGACAAGGATAGCAAACAGCAGCGCGCGCCTAGAAATGTCGGTCGACACTTCGCTGCGGCAGCAAAACCGACCCCGCTGCCGCAGCGAAGTGTGCTCACGGCTGCGGCGCGGCCTTTGCCGCTCTGCAAATCAGGCAGCAGCTCGATGATATCTTTCATCATTGCTGCCGCAGCAAAGGCAGCGAAGTGTGCTCAAGCCTTTAACGGAGAATTGTAAGCGAAAGCTCAGATAACACGGCCTATCATGCGATTTGTTGAGCGATAAGCCGCGTTATCTGAGCTTTCGCTTACAATTCTCCGTTAAAGTTACTGCAGTAACTTCGATGAATCCGGCCCCTGGATTCTTCGGCTACTATAAGAAATGAAGTCTGCAACCTACTTACACTTGCGCACCGAAGGAGAAAGTATGATCTTGTCATGGTTTATAAGATGGTAACTGGTATGTTAGGCATTTCAGTCCATGAATTCTATTCCGTTTCTGCATCTAACACGAAAGTAGCCAGTGGAAGATCAGAATCCCAAGGGCAAAATGTAATGTAAGATTAGGTTTCTTTACTAATCGAGCAGGAACCGAGTTTTTGAACCTGTCAAAGAAAAATGTTCTACATAACTCCTTGAGACAGTACAAAAAACTCGTTGACAGGTATCTTCAGGACGCTTCTTAGTTTACTCGTTTGATGACTTCAAATTGTTTTGTTCATTGTTGCTTTACATGTTGTTTGTTAACCGTATTTGATTTGTTATCTGCGTGGCTCTCCACGTACAGAAATAAATAAATAAATATATTTCTACGAGTAACCTCTTTTTCGCCTCCTAACGTTCTTCACACTACTTAGTAAAAGTTCATTGCTACGGGAGTTGCCAAAAAATAGCCAGGTGGTAATTAATAAAGTAGTAAGATTTCCAGTTTTAATGTGGTTGAACGCTTTTTACTGCTGCCTTTGTTTGTTTGAAGTTTTCGTTGACGTTATAGAGCACCTTCGAGTGCATTTAAATAAATAAATAAATACCTTATCACGCCCCAATCCCCACCGGGGAGACTCGGGGTAGACGAGCATACGGGAAGTTGAACTGCACAACAACGCGCGTCCGCACGTTTCAAAAATTGTTGTCCAGAAACTGGCTGAATCGGGATATGAAACTCTGCCATATCCAGCATATCCTCCAGATCTGTCCCCTACCGAGCATCATTTTCTCAAGCATTTAGATCGTCATGTGAAGGATGCGAAGGATAAAAATTCAGCAACCAAGATGATGTCGAAAATGACTTCGTATGCTTCATTAATTCTCGTAGTTCTGATTTTTACAAAGATGAAATCTAACCTCTATTCTATTGCCGCGCTGAAAAAACTGTATTAATTGTAATGGTGCTTAGCCAACGTTTTCAGTCAAGATCTGCCATTTCATATGCAACGACCTAGTATGCTAACTTAAGGATCTTCACAGGGTGTCGCGACAACTTCAGGGGCAAGGAGGAGCTTGTGGTTGTCGCAAATCAAGTGAATACACAGGACTGTATGGACATAGCATAAGGATTGAGGCGTAAAGCGGCTCGGGGTGGGGAGGGGGAGGGGGTCACCTTGCATGGAGTGGTTTTTCAACTTGGTAGGAACGCACATTAATGCCAGATTACATTACACCGGAAATGACCTAGCTCAGTTAGCTGTAGAGCACGAGAGTGTTACATAAAAATTTAGTTTCGTACAAAAAAAAACGCGTAGGGCTGCCCTACATGGTGACCCCACCCCCGAGCCGCATAGCACCGGGAATGAATAAGTCAGAGCCCTTGTCCTATCGTATTTACGTGTGCTCACCCGTTTGCCATGTAGAGAATTCGTGAAATACAGGGGTGTGCGTTTACCGGTTAACGATTTACCGGCTCAACGGATTTACCGGTATTCTCGCAGTAAATTCTTTTAACGAAAATTTCCGGTAAATTCCCAAATTTACCGGAAAATTTAACGACTTTTTCATACAAAATCATGTTCCTATCTATCGAATGGAGAAGGAAACACACTACCGATCTCAGTTTAGAAGTGGTTACTTCTATATTCTCTGATAACTTGCTATTAGCGTTCGTGCTCCTCAACCCCATTAAAGCGTCCATACCCATATCAGAAGGCGGAGATGGTGTTCTCCGCGCTCCACTGGAATAGTACCTGGCGCTGACATTCCCCACACGACATAAGACAATTTGGGTAAGAGATATAGAAGCTATCAGAATAGACGATCGCCAGAGGAATAAGAAGAAAATACGCTCATGTCTTGTTCCCGTAATTTAGTCCAAGATGTCAGGCATCGGAATGTACTCCGCTAGTCTACCTGACCTGGTGGACTCTTAGGCCTCGTGCATACTTCCCGTTGCCGCGATGGAATCCGGGCTACGAATTTTGCAGAGCGACGCGAAAGAATTTGAATCTCTCTGCGCTCGTCGCATCGCTCATCGCTCTGCAAGGAAGCGCGACGGCGATCCGTCCAGGACCAACGCTAAACACCGCGCGCGGCGCGAAAAAGTATGATGTCCGCGATGGGCGCGGGAAGCCAACGCGCATGCGGATCGCTACTGTTGCGGCGGCCGCGGCGAAGTTTCCTTTGACTATGGAAGTATGCCCCGGCCTTAAGCTGTTTTCCCATATAAGAGGAGAAAGAAATTCGCTATCATGTCACATTTCGTTCTTTCTTCTGAAGTGCTGGCTCCGCTCCAAAGTACAGCTTAATAGTTCAAAAAAGTGGTAGTGTAGTGTAAGGTGCAAATCGTTCCTTCATCGAATGAAACGATGATAATTGTGATAATTTTAAAAGCAGTTAAACTGTTAATCCAAAAAGAAATATAGCAATATTCGATTGAATGTCGGATTTTCCAGAAATGTTTTTGAGTTTAATTAAGCTGTTTTAGAATTTTAATTAAGCTTTTATTTTTTAAAGCACTCACAGTATAGATCATTACACTTGTGCATTGTTAGGCTTCCGCTTGCTTTGTTTGCTTTAGGATGACGTATGCATTATAAAATGAAGATGATACGGTTTTTCTGAACGTGATGATATTTCGGAGAAAAGCTTTACCTTTTTCTTTACATTACCGTCGCTTAAATCCAGTTGTTTTTGCGGGAATATTAAATTTTAAAAATAAATTAACGGATTTACCAAATTTACCGGAATTTACCGACGAATTTCTGCGTTAAAAATTTGCGGTAAAAAATTTACCGGCGGCAAGTCAGCGCACACCCCTAGCGCAATACCCGTCGCACACGTTGAACATGTTGGACATGTCCCATGATATGTGAACGCCGTCATCAACCGAACAACATTATTGATTTGTCGAGAAAACGCGAAGACGAAGGTCACTGCTCCTGCTCCTGTTTCACAGCAGTACGAGCTAGAAGTATCGATTGGACGAGGAACATCGATGAATATTATCGATTTTTTCCAGTGATAACTGTTTGTGGTGAGAATCGCCCAAAAATAATGGAGACCGGTCGAGCTTCACAATGTGTAGAAAATATTGATCGGCTGACCAACGTCCATCCACATTATTGATTTTTATCAGAGATCACTGTATGGGGAGCGATTCCTTAAAATATGAAAGACGCTGGATTTTAATACCATTAGGAGAAACTACGTCGAAAAGAGCGCACGACGTGAAAACGCTTACCGTACTCACGACGGTAGCGCGTCTCCTCAGAGCCTGTTTACAGTATGCGGCAGGAGCAACGCCGGAGTCGCTCGAAAAACTATACAAAACGTTTTATGCCGAGCGATCGTCTGACAAAATTTATATACTATATATAAAATAGCAATTTTGTAAAATCTGAAACATTTCTATTCATTTTTGTGGAGCAGGGGAGTTACACATCTTCAGTGAAAATCATAGCACATTTCATTAATACAACATTCATTTTGCCCTCCTAAGATGGTGTCCAGCATAATCCGAAGGATGTTCATTTTAGTTTGAAAGATGATCAATTTGAAGCACGTCAAGCTTGCTCTGAAGTGTCCATTTTACGTGAAAAAGTATACAGGGTGTCTCAAAGAGAATGTATACACTGTTTGAAATGTGATAACTTTGTTCATTGCAAAGGAACTGAAAAAATTAAGAGCACATGTGAATGCTTAATAAAATGAAAATTTTCTGGCATATGAGAGGCGTGGAATGCGCCATGCATTCGTCTGAAATTTTCCATTTTACACTCGAATGATTGTGTTTCGCTTGAATACATGTTATCATTATTTCACAAAGTAGCCGTTTTAATTTATTTGTGCTTATTTTATAGTTTAAAACTTAATTACACATAATAGCTTGCGAAAAATAAAGAGTATTCTAAAAAATAAGGTGCTATGTGAAGGGTTGTAACATTGCTGCTAGTAAAGAATTTGGAGACATCTGAGATTCACATGAAAGCGCAGGGCAACAGGATTACTGTGGCGTGCAAATAGTCAAGATTACGCCATGCCTACTCCTGAAACCTTGCATTCCAGACTTGATTGATTGTGCATGGGTTGAATGCTTGTTACAATCTCGTTGCTACTTGGTCACATTAACCTGTGCTGTGCTTCTTTTACCGTTTTAAGCTAGAAAACCTCGTGAAAGACAGGTTGACAGCTTATTGATAGCACGATTTAAATTTGAGCAGGAGCCGCATTTTACAAGACGCATTCTGTGGACGAGTGAAGCAACATTTAAACTCAATGGAGAGGATAATTGGCATAACTGCAGCTACTGGACGACGAAAAACGTTAAAAGAAGCACAGTGCAGGTTAATCTGGCCAAGTAGGAACAAGATTGTAACAAGCACTCAGGCCATGCACAATCAATCAAGTCTGAATGCAAGGTTTCAGGCAGGAGCATGGCGCAATTTTGACTTTTTGCACGGCACAGTAATCCTGTTGACCTGCGCTTTCATGTGAATCTCAAATATCTCAAATGCTTTACTAGCAGCAATGTTACAACCCTTCACAGTACCTTCATTTTTAGAATACCCTCCATTTTCCTTGAGCTATAATGTGTATTTAAGTTTTAAACTCTAAAGTAAGCACAAGTCAATCGAAACGGCCACTTTGTGAAGAAATTGTAACATGTATTCAAGCGAAACACAATCAATCGAGTGTCAAATGAAAAATTTCAGACGAGCGCATGGCGCGTTCCATGCCGCTTATATGTCAGAAACTTTCTATTTTCTAAAGCTTTCATATGAGTCCTTAACTTTTTCAGTACCTTTACTGTGAACAAAGTTATCACCTTTCAAACAGTGTACACATTTTTTTTGAGACACCCTGTATAGTCGACTGACTGATCGCGACTACATTGGCGTCCAAAAGTTTGTGAACGCTTGCATTTTTCGCCAGAACTTGTTTCAACTCGGTTTTAAAAATGTGAAATTTGGGAATGCTGTGACAATTAACAAAACTTTTGATGTCACATCATCGCTGCTGTTCTATATCGCTTCTCTCCATATTTCAAACATAAAAACGGAAAGCTGAAAAATCTGCAGCCACCTAGCCAGATTTTTTTTTGCTGAAGATCATCAGCAGCCTTTTTATTATCAAGGTCAGACAGCTATACACTGAAACTATGTAGCCTTACTAGAAACGAGTTGCAAAACCTTTTGCTTTAATCTCAGCTTTACAGCTTTACATTTCCTTGGCGCGGACTCTAGAAGTTCGTTGATCATATCCGGTCCGATGTCCTCTCATTTCTTCATAATTTTGCAAACTGGAGCCTAACTTTCCTATTCTTTTCGCTGGCGAAAGCTTTCTTGGCGGGACGTCTTCCGCAGAGTCCAGAAGACCTCAGTTTACCGCTTTACCGTTTCACACCTAAGCCGTGGTGAGCGGCTACAGACTCCTTTATATCGACGGTGGTCAGCTGCGGGTTAACCTCGACAACCTCTCGATGACAGAATCTTCTCTACAAATCATAATCCGTGGACCGCCTGATTTAGGAGCGTCTTTCATTGTTCCGAACTACTTTATTGCCCTGACTATAGCACAACTGTCCAAATTCCGCATCCGAAAAGTAGTCCTGCTGTCGATAAGAGACTGCCTTCTGGACGAGGCAAAAAGAAATGGCTTCTCGTACTTCAGATGAGATATTGTTTCCTCTCGACGCAGCAGAGAATTTGCTAGATGCTCAGTATGTCAAAACGCTACTACAGGGTGCGTAAAAAGTATTGACGCACCTACTTTTTGTTTCAGCTCCAGCTTTCTCTTTCTACCCCTCTAGGTTTTTGTGTGTTATTTTTGTTGTATGTATTGTGCTCAAAAAACACTCACGAAAAAACTGAAGAAACATGATCGTCACCGTTACGGTGGCCCTTTTTTGTCTGTTACCCGGACAGCTGAATACTTCCTTAACAAGAGAATTTGGCGCTGTTCGAAACGGTTGGTGAGGAAAGAGGTCAGCAACCCAAACATCAGCCACGGCTCTGTCATAACAGATGATGATTGCAAGAGGTTCAAGCACGTTAACGTTCAAATCCAAAATTATCAATCTCTGTCCGATAACGGCAAACGGATAAGGCGCGCAGGTGTGGACAGCTTCTCAGACGAGCACAGCTTAAACGTGAATCCGCTGGATTACTCTTTCTAGGTGATTTTGAAGAATGAGGTCTGTGCTACTTTCAACAGAAGTGATCAGTCGCAGAAGGCTACCTTGTTCGAAGAACGGAACAAAATGCAAGCGAATACTTGCGGCGCGTGCTCATGAATTTTTCCGCCGTTTTCGTTCCTGTATTCACAGTAAAGGAGCCGATGTCAATTACGACTTATTCTATCGTGTTTGCAAGATCATTTTCCATATCTCTCAAGTGAACATTTTAAAACTTACTGCGCAATACTTTTTCCACAACCGCCAGTTACTTCGTCAATACTTTTTACGCACCCTGTATACTGGCTTCATAAGAATATGTATTGACAGGTGCACTAAATGCTTTAGCAGCTCACATTCGACGTTGCACACGACTGACCTTGAACTTGCGAAGAATCGATAATAACGACCGTAGATCACAAGACCGTTATTGCGATCAAATTTGCCATCAAATATCCAAATTTCACTCTCTTTGGTTTTTAAGCCAAGTCATGACGAAAAATGCAGGCGTTCGCAAACTTTTGGTCGCCACTGTAGATACACATTTTCATGTCAAATTGTACCCTCTTCCATGAAAGCTTGATGCTTCCGAAATCATAGTGAAGGTTTTCCTAATCGAAACGAGTTTCTCGTAGGTTAAACAGACTCTCCGGGGTGGTTAGAATAACTTTTTGTTCGAGGAAAATCTGGCATAACTTTCATCGCAATTTTTTTTAGTTCGTCTGCTCGAGGGTCACAATTTATGAACTTTTTTTGTTGAGAATAATCGAGTAACCATTTAATGCATTAAAAGGCGAGATCACGGCACCCACTCGACTTGCTCGTTTTGATTTTTTTTTTTGTTGATTGGTAGTGTAAATGCTGCTTACGTGTAGCATCAAAGCGAGGATATGTGTGTTATTCACAGTAGTGTTTGTTGTAACTTTTACAGGTGTGACAGTCACCAATTTCGCCTAGGGGGTTATTTGGGGTGCTGACCACGAATCTGACAACCGTTTTTCGTTTTACGCTGGAGTACGGTAGGTTACGGAAGGTATGGGTGTCTAAGGTAATGGTCCCCGATTTCGTCCAAACTCCAGCGTAAGACGAAAAACGGATGTCAGATTCGCGATCAGCACCCCAAATAACCCCCCCCCCCCCCCTTAGACGAATTTTCAGCGAAATCGGTGATTATGACCTTGACAGCCCTAGTCACCAGTACCTACCGTAATCTACCGTAATCGGCCGAGATTTCAAAAACGGATGTCAGATTCGTGATCAGCGCCCCAAATAGCCCCCCTAGACGAAGTTTGGGAGCAATTTTTTCTTCGACCTCTGGAGTCCCGAAAGTACAATAGTGCCGAAAATGGTTATCCTTTTGCCCACAGGCTAGCTAATTCATGACACCGAGCTTATATAGAACTGAATTGAAGTTGATCAATCAAGTGTTCATTGATGTCTCACACCACGACGAACAACACAAGCAAAACCGATCGAACTTGCTACAACAATCAGAATAAATTGCACTCCAATTACTGTCTATGTCATCATATCCTAATCATTACATTCACTGCCTTATGAGGATCTATGTTCCTCCCGTAATCTTGAAAACTGATTAACAACCAAAAACAACAGGCATGACACACTAACGGCCTCCTTTAAACAGCATAAACAACACAAATTTATTGAAAAACACCAAAAAAGGGGAAAACACTTTGAGTATCACGCAAGATCGGAACATCAGGCAACACCGTTGTAGATGAAGTTGAACCTGAAACGTGAAGAAAGATCTGGCTGAACTCCTTGGCTCTATTCGAACATTTGGCAGGAAACTACAGGGAACTGAGGTGGAGCGCTACATTTCGATCGAAAAGCGCTCAAAATTCTCGGAGCGTGAAAAGACGCTCCGTTGACTGCGAACGTGACCGAGGTAAACGTGTTTACTCAAAAGTAACCTCCTATCGAAGCAAATCAATTCTCTTTTAACTCAGAAGTCACGTAACAAGACCTTTCATAAGAATTGCCAACAACATACCTGCTCAGAGCCATCGGCAAACTGGCGATAAGAGGTCCGTAGGCAGCAGCGTTGTCGTACAACTCGAACAGAGGAGCCGCCACCAGCTTGTAGTTCTTCGGCACCGCAAACATCGCTTAAACTGATTTGATTAGATTTTATCTCAGGACAAGGGCTTCATTTACATATAGCGACTGAAGCGAGTTTTCTCGCGACAACTCGTAGGTTTTTGATCAATGCTCGAGGACTACAGGTACGGCTAGAGCGTCATATCGATCAGCATCGACTTGTAGAATGATTTCAGGAGCACCCCTAGAACCACATCACTCTAGCTAAATTACAATGCATTATGACACCCGTTTTCATACAATGTGTTATGTAGATTGTTTTTTTTTTAGCGTTTCCACATTTGGTTTCAAGATTCTGCTTAGTCTGAGAAAAGAGTATACCCCTTTTTCTGTCATTCAGCAAGTCGAACGAAAGTTGTCCAGTTGTGCAACCCTAGCGGTGGTAGGATCTCAGGTACAGGTCCATACGCAAAAACCCTACTGCGAGAATCTCCATCCTCCACAAAGTAGAAAACTAGGCGCAAATAGGGTCGAGGGGGAGGGTCAACATGTAGTACAGCCCTGTGCGCTTTTTGAAACCGGATTTTTTTTGCAGCAATAGTGTGTTCTACCCCTACAGTGAACTGAGGTAGGCCAGTTATGATGTAACTGGACATACAGCTCCCTTCTTAAGGTCCCCGCAGACTTCTGCGGCGTTGCCGCTGCCCTATGCTTAACCATAGGGCAGGGACGCAGAGCTCGCCGCTGGCCGGCCGGCGGCACCGGCGGCGCCGGCGGCGTCGCTGGCGGAAATGACTTGAATCATTCCACCCGGCGGCGCCGCTCCAGCGTCTGTCTGTCTGCGCTCTGCCCTTTCGCGGCGGGATCCAGAGCGGAGACGGACGCGATCGTCATCGGGGCGCGTTATTGTTAAGCACCAGTCGGTCCCGACTAGAAACAGAACAGTACCTCGCCGTCACCGCTCCCACTGATGATGAGTCAAGCCGCTGAGCGATTTCGCCGTCCGCCGCTCGCCGCAGAAGTCTGCGGGGGCCTTTACTAAGGCGTACAACCACTGAGTGAGGGGTTGTAAGGGCCATGAAAGTTTGCTACGGAATCACACAGTGGCAAAAAGCAATACCTTCCAAACATCGAATACGGAGAGAAGTACAAAAACACTACTTCTGAGTGGTCAGGTGCTCACTTCCTTGAAACTGCTTTTTTCATTTTTCATATATATTCGACGTTTTAGAAGTATCACCTGTGCTGCTGAGCGATTCCGTAGCAAATTTTCAGCGCCCTTAACTCGTTAGGCTCAAGACTTTGTGCTAAAATAGAAGACAATTCTCTACTATTTTGAGATATGGAGACTCTTACAGTGGTATTCGTTTTTGCCCTTCAAATAAATGAATGAGATTCTTCCCTTGTTAGCTCTTTTTTATGGTGTGGCACTCCGAATCTATCCACCGCGTAATTACTTTTCGAACCCAATCAAGTCAGTCACTACCACGCGTGCTATTATACGCACATATGTGCGTATATTTCGACGGCAACTAATAAAAAGGAACAAATGGTGCAATTAGCAAACAAAGCTGCCTACTATAGGTGTATCCCTCAAGCCTTCCACACCAGGCCTTGTTCATACTTTGCGACGGCAGCGACAAGAGCGACGAGAGCGTAGCGCACGCAGCACCCGGGAAGTATGAACAGGCGACAGAGCGACAGGAGCGACAGCGCCTTGAGTGTGAACACTTTTCGGTGGCGCGCGCTCGGTTTTAATCAATATGCATGTCTTGCACAGGCGACGAGTAGCTCTTGTCGTGAAGTATGGACAGGCCCCTAGGCGACTCTGGCATCAAATAATTGGTGCCAAAGTCGCCTAGGGGCCTGGCCTGCATCAATTAATTGGGGCCAGACTTGCGCGGCGACGAGAAAGTACTGACCAGGGAGCAATCCTAGGCGTATGCCTGAACAGCGAAAATGAACACCACTGCGATAATCCCACCCTTAAGTAGCTGAAAGGTAGGCTTCATTGTTGCAGATATCCAGAAAGAAAAATGCAACAATACTCCTAGCTCAACGAATCAAACAGCTGACTCCTCGTCTACGAAGCAATATTCTCGTATTTTTCCACATGCATTGCCTTGGGCTCTGTGCAGTATCACTTTCAGGGCACCTAACCCGACAGTTTCCAGTTTGAAGGATGGAGATTCTCGGAGTGGCATTTATTTTCGCCGCTCTGACAATCGTCTGCAAACCTTCCTTCGTGAAGGATGTCATTGCTAGCCACTACTAGTGTAGTCTGAACACCCTCACAAGTAGAAGGAAGAAATACTGAACACCCTCACAAGTAGAAGGAAGAAATACTGAAGAAGAACACATACCTTTCTCCGGCATCTGGACAAGTAGAAGCTTTGTGTGCTCCTTTGGCTTCGTCACATGAGCTGGTATGTAGGGGTACTGCAAGAATACGAAATCATCAATGTGTCCTGACTAACCACAGTCCAATAGATATAGCCCAAAATCTACCACAAGCAGACCTATTCATTGAGATATTGCAATAATACAAAAGTAGGCCTACACTTTGTTATACAACTTGACCGCTGACGCTCTAAAAAAGTAAGAAACCACGAAAAGAAAACCCAACGAAACATTGGCCTCAAAAAATATACACTAATCGAGTACAACATAAACTACTTTCTTAAACGTACAAAACTTGCCCCCAAAAAGTTTACATGATTTTAAGAAAAACGTTGTGTAAAATAAGTTGAAAAAATGTCGACTTTAACGAAAAATGAGTGACAGATTATGAACGATCACCGCAAAACTTTCTCTACGACACTATAACGGATAACACCACCACAACACGGTGCAACTAGAACACACCACAACTGAATCGTACAAAGACTGCAGTTACTTCAATGAAATGAGCGGGTGACCCCTTTACACAAATACACAGTAGTCACAACAATGTTTTGTCGGTTCCTATTGGGAAGCGGGCCCATGCGCATACAAAAGACTTAAGGATGTGGTTCATCTATCACACCTGCGGCATCCTGGAGTTTCTTCCCTCGCTCAGTCTGTGCCCACTTCCCTATAAGTACCGTTTTGTCCTAAAAACTTGAAGAACTCTGTCAAGAAAAACTAACTCGAGGGGGGTCGAAGTTTGGCCGCCACCAGTTGCCGACTTCGTCCTGAAACGGATATAATCATTAAAAATACAACTAAATCGAGGCCAAAAAAGCAAGAACGAAGCAATCACGAAATCGGCCGTAATACATTTGTATAAGTAGAAGAAGGACCGTTGGAACTAATGTTACATAATATGCGGCAGGCACTGCAGCACCGCTCCGCTAAGGGGCGTGATCCAATGAAACCCTTACGGCTGTGGGGTATCACACGGTAATTCTACTTTTTTTTCAATTTAATGGCATTTTTAGGACGCTCTCATTTGTCGCTTACTAAAAAGCGGACGATGATGATGACATTGCACCTTATGAAGAGGTCCCTCTAGAGAGCGTCACAGTACCCAGTGCTGCGTACAGTAATCCACTTGCAGCATTTCACCGCGTCAGGAGCTGTCAGGTTCATTGCGGCATCGGGCATGCTGGAGAACTCTGTTTCCGGCCTTACCAGGAGACTATCTCAACGATAGGTCAGAACGACCTAAGTGTAGTATATGGACAGGATCGCCTTCTCTGGGAACCAACAAAATGCAAACATCTCGACCCAATACAACTCTGCGCAGAGTTAGGGACGACGGAAGTTGGGCCGTTGGTGGCATTAGCGCTCTGCCTGCGCATGAAGGTCGGGCTCAAGTTGGCGGGAGACAGCGATGACGAGCGAGCGGCGGTCCCGTGAACGCTGTTTCCAGCCAACTTGAGCCCGCCTTCCGTGTGCCAGGCAGAGGGCTAACGCCGCCAACGGCCCAACTTCCGTCGTTCCCAACTCTGCGCAGAGTTGTATTGAGGTCAAGATACCTGCAGTTTGTTACTTCACAGGGGGAGGCGGTTCTGCCCATATACAACACTTGGGCCGTTCGGACCTACCGTTGAGATAGTATCTTGGTTAAACATCTACACTGCAATGGTAACTGTCTGAATGAAGTTCCATTGCGCCGCGAAGCGATGCAATGATAAGCTAACTTATAGAAACCCTAATAAATGCGTATCATCGGGCCGCAGGAAACCCTATCCAGTCCCTAATACGCTACTTATTTAAAATTGATTAAAGGAATGAAGCGGTACCTCAATTTTCCACTCGCTTCTCACTCCATCGGTTCTGCCCAGCGTGAGATCTAGAAGTCGCTTCATTCCATCCGTCTCTTCTTCGCCTACTTCGAGCTCGCCACCGGGGCTGTAAACAGTTCTTAATTCCACAGAGGACTACAAGGCCACAAACAACACAAATCGAGAAAAATAGGAACTTATTCTCTAATCGAACTGAATTGACAGCTATACCAGATTCCCGCCCTCCCTCCCCCCCCCCCCTCCCACATAAAAAGCTAAATACCATTTTGTTTTCATCCGCTGGTTCTATACGGGAAGGCTGAGGGAGAGTCGCACCAGCTGATCGCCTTGCAAGGTAGTGACGTAGGTGCAACACTGTATTTACTGGCGCCGTTGAGCGGTATGACGTTGGACTTGAGTAAAAGCAGCTGCTCGACGCAATGCGGTTTCAACCCATTATTAACGCCTTATGGTAATGTTCTGTGCTCTCGGATCGCAAGCGGAAAAATGTAGTCTGAATTCGTCTAGCAGCTGATACGACTTTCGCTCAACCTCTCTTCGGAATGCTGTGCAACGCCGGTGACCCTACCTCCCGCAGCGAGCAACTGGCAGAACGGTGCCACAGTCTTCCAGTCCCGTTCCTTAAAGTCCCGTTTATACTCCCAACGCCGACGCCGATGGCACATATAATGGCTAAACCAATCGATTGCGCGATTTGACCAATTTAGCCACTATACATGGCATCGCGTCCCTCGACGTCAGAGTATAAACGATCGTTGTCTAACGTTTGCACCGAGCTACAAACAACTGGTGGCCGTTTCACACACGGTAGCATTCTCTTATAAAAACGTTGACCAACCTCTACGAAACCACCTCCAAATCCGTAATTTTCGAGCCATGAGTTATGTTTCTAATTTTATTTCGTAAGAGAACTAAGAATCATAGAAACTCACAGCTTGAAAAAGGTGGAACCGATCTGCAGAAGAAGAATATGGGGCAGTGAGTGCTCATGAACAATAAGTACAGCATCCACTGACCGTCGCATTCCGACCTATAGAATCCCAATTAGGAATAATGTCACAACTACCAACAGTGCAACGTTTACAGCGACCACTTATTTCACGTAGAGTCTTCAGGCTCCGAGCTTTTTGAGAAGCACGTGCTTGTCCAATCTATGCGCAAAGAACGTTTGAACGTACCTTTTCATATTCCTCTCTCATTCGCTGAAATCGCGCCTGCACGGAGTGATCTCTCTCCGACTGAGCATCTTTTGTGCCGAAAGTGTAGTTCGATAACGGAAATCTGTAAATAATGACACACTTTTTTATATAAGAGGCCCCACCTTATACTTTGTTAATTACTCCCTCTTAGAAAATAATTTACCTTATACTCGCCTACCTTATAAGTAACCAATACGAAAACAACACTAAACGCTACACTTGAGATAAATCCTGGCATACTGATTATAAATATTCCAGCATAGCTTTATAAGCCATATGTCAAGATTGTTACTGACTTTATTTCGGCTGCCGTTTCGACGTCTTCGCCTTTTTCGGAGCCTGGAAAAGTCGAGAACGCTTAAAGAAACTGGTCCCCCAAACGCCATTTCATTATACAGGATGCAATTCTCGAGGAGAACAGAAGCAAGACCCTATATCCCAGGTACAACGGAAAACTAGTCATTCACGTGGTTGCTGACGAAGGCCACCGGTCACCCGCGGACAAGAACGCGCGAGAATGAATACAGCCCCGGACATCACCCAGTTTAAATACCCTGGAGGTCAGACCACGTTGATCAGAATTCACAGAGCTCGACGAAAAGTACAAGTTCATGGGTTATCACTATGCAACTTTTCTATACGGTTGGTTGATTCTTCGACGCAACTCAAAAGGGTCCGAAGTGCTGATATAACACTTTGTTGAACCAAAATCAAGGCGAACACCTTGAACATCAAACTACATGACATCGATTCCATTCTTAGCGGAACTCTGGTGTTCTGATCAACATGGTCTGACCTCTGGAGTATTTGAACCGGGTAGGTTCAGTGATGTATCCATTCACCACGTCTTTTCTTCATCTGCGAGTGACGATGGTTCTCGTTGGCAACCAATTGAAAGGTTAGTTCTCTATTTGTACCTGGGACACCGGGCCTTGCTTCTGTTTTCACCGAGAATTGTACCCTATATGATGAAGTGGCGCTCACCGGAACAGTTTCATAAAGTATTCCTAACTTTTCCCGACTCCGAAGAAGGCGAAGATGCTGTAACATCAGCCGATATGAGGCCTAGAGCTCGTAAAACTACGCCGGAACATTTATCGCTTCAAACTACAGCATTGTGCAAGTGTTACAAGCAAAAAGCTGCATGTGGCACCGATGTCAGAGAGCGCTGATCTCTACCGCACTACCAGTCGGCTGCGAGTTCGAATAGAGCTCAGTTCGGGTAAGGCTTTGCTCGCCGTGAGATCAATGATTTGGTTTCTGGTTGATCAAGAAAGCACGCTTGAGAGCTCATGCATTCCAAATTCACTACAAGTCGTGTAGAAACTTTGATGTCGCATCTGATCTACTAGCTGGGAGAGAGGATTTTAAATCAAACACCTGAACTTTCGAGACAGCTGTAACAACAATTTATCCACCTCAGATGCAGGTGCGTTACAACTTGTAACCTGTGAGACTGAAATCTATCACAGACAGTTTTTTATAGCAGGTATTTAAATTTACGACTCCTTTACACACGGTATCATCTATTACAAGAATGTTGGATTCCATCCAAGGCTAGCATTAGGCAATATCGAACCGGGATCCTTTTTCAAGCTAGAAGGCACCACCATCGCTATGATACGCACTAAAAATACACTGACCGCTAAGTCGTTTACCACTGGTGTCTCCATAATCGAACACAACCTAGCATAACCATAACGAGGAACTACATATTCTGAACTCCAACTGGAGCGAGTAGGTTGCTGGAACGATTTCTTTAATTATCAATGTTTAAGTCCACTTTTTGTCAAAGGAAGTGCCAGCTGTGCACTCAATTCCAAGTTACTGCTCCTCGGTCCCGTCCATGTGAATCAAGCCTGCCACACTTCCTGAACCAGCGTATTGGTACCAGGCTTGTATGGAAACAATAAAACACCAATTTTCCCATCGGCTAGCCACCGCAAGTCGTTATGTGGGCTAAATACTCATTCAAATTATTTCCACGAGAAGCCATCTCGTATAAGTAGAATACACGGCTATCCAATGCGTCTGAGGGGCTGCGCGGATGTGACGACGATTTTTCTTACCTATTTGTCTTAATTTAGTTTTATATTCCATCATAACTCTAGAACTGTAGTGGACTACGCCAAGAGAAGCGCAACATGTTGTCCTACCATGAGCTATTCATTGACGAAATCCGCGCCTAGGAGGAAGTGCCCCCATCCCCCTAACCCGCATAGCGCCCAAAAAGGATATGAATAACGTGGTCCTTTGCCCACTTATCCATGTCTTGGTGGCAGCCAGATCGGAAGGTACTGCATCCGTAGGATATTGTAACTATTTCAATCACATGGGGCGAACCGCACAAGACTACAAAAGATCCGAAGAAGCCGATGTGAAAAGGCGAAGGCTCTTGATGGTGGAGCTGCAACGACAAGAGGTGATGGCGCCACTCAAGTACCACACCCAAAGGGTCCATTTGAAATGAAATGGCGTACTCCTGTGGGAGGTGCATCTCGGCCAGGGGCGGATTCATCAATGACTCTCAGCAATCTAACAAGAAAATACAGCCGAAATCTCTGAGAACGATAACGATTATCAAGCAATATGGTGAAGCGCGCGTGTAGCGCAGTCGGAGGAGGCGCGACTGTCGCGTGCACCCGATACCAGGTTCCTGGTTCGGATTTCTCGCCCAGGCCAACCAAGCCTTCCATCCCTCCGGGGTCGGTGAATTGGTACCAGACTTGTCTGGGAAGGATAAAGCGCTGACTTGTTCATCGGCTGGCCACCGCAAGTCATTGTATGGCCAAATACGCATTCATGTCGCCTCCGCGACATCCCGTAGAAGTAGAATGCGCTGGCGCGTCCCAGAAGGGATTGAATAACGCCGTCCTTTATCCTTTATCCTTATGGTAAAGCATTTCACCACATCGCTTGTTGATAAGCCGCGCTATCAGCGAAGTCGGTAGTATTTTCACCGTTAGATTGCTGTACGTCGTTGATGAATCCGGCCCCAGGAGTTCACGGCCTGTCGCAATGTGCATGGATGATTGAAAATCAAATCAACAGTCTGTGTTCAAAGAAAGACCCATCCTCCACTTTGATTCTTTATCAATATCTCCCATTCTTTGATAACACATCTGCCGAAAGGTGTGATAGCATCTCATTCATGACTGTCGGTCGAAAGGGGCTGCGTATCGGGACACCACTTCGATCCTTCCAGGTACGCTTTATCTTGCATGATGTCTGCGGGCTTTCATAACGAAGTTATGGCGCTCCATGCTCACCATCTCACCATGTTCGATAATCACGAAAAAATAAATAAATAGCCAGCACAAAGCGTTGTATCGAGCTGCCCTATATGGTGACTCCTCTCTGCGACCAAGTTTCACCAAAAAACTAGTCAAGCCCGACGCAGACTGCTCAGTAAACACATGATAACCTTCTAATCCACCATGTATTAAAAGCAGATACGAAGAACACCCAAATCTTGTCTAGTCCTGTTATTTGTACACAGAGCTGATAATTAATAAATTCCCCTGTCTCTCTAAGGGTTAAACAATACAGCGTTTTACTGTGAATCAAAGCAGAGATGTAGGCCAAGGAAAAACCACACAAATGAGAGTGAACTTACAAGTTGATCGAACGATGAAGCGGAATTGTGGAAAGAGGGTTCGCAGACTGAGTTGGAATGGAGCTTCGCAGCGCTGTGCCTCCAGCGGTCGGCCAACCATCAACCATGGCCATGCTGAGCCTGAAAGACGGGAAAAACACCAGTGAAAAGAGCAGCGGGCCAAGAAGAACCGAGAAATTGGAAGCTTTTCAAAAAATGACGGCAGAGCTGCTCCTCAAAAGAAGGACGCAGCGCGAGAATTAGACGACGGAGGCGAGCGGAGACAGTGCGTCGCGGCGAGATGGCCCTGACAAGCAGCTGGTTTCGGCAGAGACGCAGAGCATTGCCATTGGAGCGGGGGCGCGGCGCTGCGCAGCGCCATCATTCCTTGTATTGGCAGGGCGTTGTGAAATTCTGGGTGCCTGTTCTGCCGACTAGCTTGGAGTATTGAATGAATCGATCGCTTCCCATCCAGAATGCCATTCTATTGCGATCAGTCGTTCTAAAATTGTTCAGTAGCGTTGGGGAGCGCTAGATAATCCCTCAGAAGTACCTCTACATTCTTAGGGAATATGATGGTTTTTTGATCGAATACGTATGCGAAGGGCATCGTAAACAACCAGCGACACGTACTCGCCCAGTATCAGCTGCACTCTGGTGTTTTCCGCTCCATCAAGAAAGCTGCCGTCACGTGTTGACATGACGCGATAGCAGTTCCTCACGTTAAACAGGCTGTGTTGTTCTGAACCCCTGCTTGTAGTATGTGTACTGATGTTGTAGATCCGATATTTCTCGCCGTAATTGTGTCCTTATCTCGATAGCTGGTTGTATTCAGACTTCTAAAATCTATGAAAGTGTTCCAGTTTCCATCATAGTTCTAATTCCGGCTTTCTTGTCCTCCTCTAGACCTCAGTGATCTTTTTGTGGCATCAGGACGCGTAGGCGATAAGGATAAGGATAAAGCACGGCACTAGTCAATCTCCTTTGAGATGTGCCACGCATTCTATTTCTACGGGATATCGTGGAGGCGATTTGAATGCGTATTTGGCCATACAATGACTTGCGGTGGCCAGCCGATGAACAATTCAGCGGTTTATCCTTCCCAGACAAGTCTGGTACCAATTCACGACCCGGAGGGTTGGAAGGTTTGGTTGGCCAGGGCTTAAAATCCGAACCAGGAACCTGGTGTCGGGTGCACGCGACAGCCAGCATGTCTTCCGACTACGTTGCACGCGCTGTCTTAGGCCTCGTTTATACTTCGGACGCCAAGCGACTCGACGACATGTAAAGTGGCCAAATTGGTCGGTCGCGTCGCTCAATCAGTGTGGCCACCGTAGCGTCGCGTCGCTCGGCATCAAAGTATAACTGGGGCCTTAGACGAAATCTGAGATTGTAATGCATATTTATCCACACTCATTGTGTTTATTTCAAGAGGTTTTTTTTTGATAAGTTCCTTGGATTCTATCGTGAAAAATGTGTAGTAGTTTCCCGTTTCTAAACGTCCATTAAGACGGTTTCCAGGAGCCGAATTCATCAACGACTTACGTAACTTTAACAGAGAATTGTAAGCTTATCAAGCGATATGGTGAGCGTAAGTCGTTGATGAATCCGGCCCCAGGAAGGACATTAGGTGCAATCCTAGTTTGAGGAAACCATTCACAATTCGGGCAGTTGTTCTCCTACCTCTTTACTCAGACAAAAGTCGGTTAGTAACCGAGCATGAAAGGGTTTTGAACAGACTTACTGCTCGGTTTGAACCGTGTCGTGTCTCAGACACTAAGATGGTTAGTAAGCGGCCATGAAAGCGTTTGGAATCGCGCACAAAAGGCGGCCACTCCCCGCGATGCACAATAGCAACACGTGCTGTAGGGGGCGTGGCCGCCTTTCCTGCTCAGTTCCAACAAAGCCTTTCATGGTCGCTTACTAACCAACTTCATGCCTGAGACACTACAGGGTTCAAACCGAGCAGTCAGTTTGTTCCAAACCCTTTCATGCTCGGTCGTAACCGACTTTTGTCTGAGTAGGTGCAATTCGAGTTTGAGGAGACCATTCGCAATTCTTGCAGCTGTTCTCTTGTCCTCTAGGACTCTGGGGGCGATAGCAAGGCATAAGACAAAAGAACAAGTGTCCAAATTGTTGGTGGTCCCCTCGAACTAGGATTACACCCAAATCCCCCTCCCCTCCCCCTTAGAAACTGTTTTGGTGCAAGTCTGATTTCCCACCATAGATTCCAGAAACTCTGATTCTCACCACATACTCTAAGGAATTTCTCTAAAATTGTTCGAAATAAACCCGCTGAACGCGGATAAATGTGCTCTAATCTATGGCGGAGAGTCAGAGTTGCATCAAAATAGCATCTACGGAGGAAATTGAGTGCAGTCCTAGTTTGAGGGGACCACCCACAATTCGGGCAGCTGTTTTCCTGTCTTAAGCTTTGCTAATGCTCTAAAGAATCTAGGGAGGCTGGGAAACAACTGCTCGCGTTGTGGGTGGTCTCATCCAGCTTGTTTTGCGACTATTTTCTTTCCTAAAACCTATTTTGGACGTCGTCGAGAAAAAGGGGTCCATGTTGGTTTTTCGCCATAGATTCCAAGGAATTTATCGAAAAATTTGCTGGAATATGCACGATGAACGCTGATATGTGCGCTGTAACTATAAGTGGAAAGCTAGTGTCGGATTCATCAACGACTTACATAACTTTAACAGAAAATTTACAGCGGAGATCTCAGATAATGCGGCTTATCGCTCACCGTATTGCTTGATAAGCCGCGCTATCAGGAATTTCGGCTGTAATTCTCTCTGCTAAATTGCTGTAAGTCGCTGATGAATCCGACCCCTGCTAATTTTGTTTTGGCTATTGTGAGACTTTTAGTTGTGCAAGAGGTACAGGTTAGCCCCCCCCCCCCCTTCTCTAGACGTGCGCCACCACATTATGCTGCTCTTGTTGTGTTGATGTTCTAGAGTTGTGTGGTGGCGTAACGTTCCGCCCGGAAGACAGGGGCGTGCTCAAGACCCGTCTGGCACGAAAGCTTTGATCACAACAAAACCAGTGGCCCCTGTCTAGAAGAACCACAAGATCTTTGACCCCACCACTCCCTTTCCCCCTTTGCTTAGGAGTTGCTGTCTCATGGTGCTAGGCATGAATGTGCTGAATTTTCGTTTTCTGGAATTCGGGCCCAGACACCTTCAGTCCTTCCGTTTCGTATTCAACTTCTGTAGACAGAGAGGCAGAAACGGAAATACTCATCGTTCCACGCTGATGCTATACTGAACGTTATTCGTTTTATTGAGCAACTAATGCTGTAGTATTCTGGTAGAACTGCTGGCTGTATCTCGTATATCGTATACCAAGCGTGATGTTCCGTCAGTTTGAATAAGAAGACTTTTCTGTTATGTGACTTCGCCTCATCAAAGAGACCAAGCCTGTGCGTGGTGATTTTAATAGGCATATTCTACCAGTGACCACTGAACCACATTCACTCCGGTTCCATAATGACTTATGTGTGACCATAATACTCGAAGAAGCAAGCACGTTGGTAAAATGTGTCTATTAAAATCATCACGCATGAGTGGTACTCTTGGATGTATCCTAGTGCGGGGGGGGGGGGGGAGTGAGGCACTCCATTCTGAGTCTGTTTTTAAACGGATGCAAAAATGAAAGCAAACAAATTTACAAAGACGACACCTTAACTTGCCTTCTAGGGAACCTGTCTTCGCACCTTCGTAGCCGAGAAGCCACACAGTTTGTATTTGCTTTGCTTTTCTAGGTATGCCTCCCTCCGACTAGCATCTGACAGTTAAGCGCTCCTGGTATGGGACAAGGAGCTATAAGGCTCATTAGAAATTGCATACGCGCCCCGCACCGAGAACTCAGCGAGGTGGATGTAGTTGTATGTACATTCACAGTTGAATAGAGCTGCAGGGTCTGCTCTAATCGGGAAACGGCATTGACATAGTTTCCTCCTAGAGCTCGATTACAACCACGCATTATGGTGCTACTTGAAAAACCACGGCTAACCGACACGACCGGCGCTGATCAGCTGGGATGAACCGAGGCTAAAAGCTCTATGCTATCTTCTTGAAACAGGAGCATGGCGCTTTTTAGGCGTTCATTCTTGCTGATTAGCGCCTGGTGGCACCAATTAGCTATGCGTCCTTTCTGGTTTCGCCATAATGCAGGCGTATAATCGTTTGAGCTCAGGAGCAAGCACAGGAAGCGTCGTGATTTTTTCGTAAACCATTGAATGATTCTACGAGAGGCTCATCAGATATTCATTTTGCAGCACGAAACGATCGGCGCTTGGTCTTATTCATGTGATGGTCTTTTATTATGGTGATCAGCGTCTTTACAACGTCTTTACAAGATTCTGACCATGACATTGCGCACAATCGTTGTCAGAATCTGATTGGGTGCAGTCGTATCAGTGTTTGATAAACTTACAACCGAAAAAAAAAACCGTTCGGGTTATTCACCGTAGTTTCGGGGTGAACTTCAGGTAAATTGTTACGGGACCGAGTTGCCTATCCCTCTGCTAATCAGTCGCTGCAGCTAGTGATATTTCCTTGCATGCTCCTCCGGCGCAAATAGGGTCGGGGGGGGGGGGGGCTCCTGATGGGCAGAAAATTCCATAGAGCCTCGTAGCGTCGTTAATATCCTTCATCCCTGGCTCCAACGTATAAAGCCTGTAGTAATGGCGTTGCATGGTTGATAAAACCATGTTTGAATCGCGCGGCTGTGCGCGTTTGACCCCGGACAACTCGAACGGATTTCTTTCGGTTGTAAGTGTATCGGCGAGTAGTCGTATCGACTCGTTAATTAATTCATCTTGACAGGCCAGCAGTTTCGGGTCTCATCCTACTATGTATTCCATTTTCACGTCAAATTGGACGCTGTCCTAAGCAGGCATGACGCTTTTGAAATCAAACTGAACATCTTCCAATTCAAAACGAGCTCTTTCTACATTAAAGTAGAGGCTGTTCAAGGAAAAATTGAGTTATCTTCTCTTGATTTTTTAAAAATTATTATCCCATAAGTGAACACATAGTTTGAAATGTTATAATTTTTTCTTGCAAAGTATTCAATTAAATTTTGTTTCAAGGCGCAGGAAGACAGAAATTATGTATATAGTGTACCAAAAGATCATGCACTCGACTATACGTCGGGATTTTTATTTAGTTGATAGCGAAAATTCTGTCTGCCTAGAGTAACACATAAGCAGATGGTACAACAAGAAGAGCTATACGAACACACATCCTCACGTCGCTGTTTCAAATAAGGAACATTTACATCAAGTAAAAACCACGACGCTCTAGTCGAGTGCATGGTACAGGATTATAAACGGCGGATATCAGGACCGGCTCACCGTAACCTTAGGCGTCGGGTGAGACGTCCATTGTGCAATCGCAGAACAAGACTAGGGAAGGGACCCAGGGTGTGTGCCATACAAGCTGCTCGTATGGAGACTGCTTTCTTCGCTCAGGGGGAGTTCACGGCTGGGTTCTGCGCTCTTCGAGCGCAGAACAAGGCTAAGGAAGGGACTCCAGGGTGTATGCCATAATACTGCTCGTATGGAAACTGCTTTCGTCGCTCAGGGGGAATCCGCGGCAGGGTTCTGCGCTCTTCGAGCGCAGAGCCAGGCTAAGGAACGGACTCCAGGGTGTGTGCCATGCAAGCTGCTCGTATGGAAACTGCTTTCGTCGCTCAGCGGGAATCCGCGGCTGGGTTTTGCGCTCTTCGAGCGGACTCCAGGGTGTGTGCCATGCAAGCTGCTCGTATGGAGACTGCTTTCTTCGCTCAGAGGGAATTCGCGGCTGGGTTCTGCGCTCTTCGAGCGGCGAAGCTCATACGGCTGAAACAATGTGCAAAAAACGCGCAACGTCGTGTAGACATCGAAACCTCTCAGATCTCAGATACTCAGCTGAAGTGCAAGAACGCCGCGACGAACGGGAACCGAACCCTCGACATCCCTCGCATGAAGCGAACCCTCTACCTGCTGCACCACGACCCACCTGCACACGGTGCCATCGCGGGCGCACAAGACATTGATCGGACGTTGCACCGTGGACGCCGACGCGCGATCTCTGAGCTAGGAGAGCGCAGACAGCAAAGTCTCGGCGCGACCCGCACTGCGGTTACGGTGAGCCGGTCCTGATATCCGCCGTTTATAATTGTCTGTGCATGGTTCTTGCCTTTTATTGTCACCTTACTGCTCTTCAAAACAAACTTTAGTGCATTATTTTCCGAAAATGAAAATTTTATAAAATTTCAAACAGGGTGTTTATTTATTGGGAGTAGATGAATTGAAAAAAATAAAGAGAAGTCACATAAAATCTTTCTTGAACAAAAATTTATTCTGACCATCTTATAGAGTCTATTTCAATGTGGAAGAAGCTAATTTTGATTTGGAAGATGTTCAGCTTGATAAATGTCACTCATAAGAGTGTCCAGTTTGGCGTGAAGTGTTATATAGAAGAGCTAGCGTCTATCCATCTGCCCGTTTGTCCGTTTCGTTTCGAAGACGTGCCACGAGTGTTTGGATTCAGGGACCGGGTCGCAAATGCATGGAATAAAAACCTGGGCAGGTCCAAGCTATTTTCTATATTTTTGGAGAATTCTGGCAAGATGGAACAGGTTATGGGAGTATCAGTATTAACATTTATTATTTCTCACTACACTGCGAATGGGTTTACCTTGTTTTGTTACTTCCTCAAACACCACTTTGTCTCACATAAAACTGTTTCTTTCCTATTTTTGCTATTTATATTTATTTACTTATTTGCAGCGACTTTTACTCTTAAGCAAAATATTGATAGGATTCGACATTTTGCTCGGTATTGTACTCTCCAAGCTGAGACGATGTCTGAGAAAGAATTCTGAGGAAGCTTTAGGCGCTTTTGGATGCTTAGGGATGCAGCCGAAGAATGCCGAAATGAGGCTCAACAGCGTTTAATATGGTCCTAAAAATAGCGCTTTATAAGGCCACCCAAAAACGACTCATACAACCAGTCGAGGCGTCCAAGCAGCAGGCACGTGAGGCGTTTTTGTTCGGGTTTAAAACTGCGCTAACAGGCAGGCGGTCGTAGTTTCACGAGGTCTTTGATCGGTTCCTTGTGCCCTTCCTCCTCTGCTATCGCAGTATTTGATGAAGAATTGCCAAAATTTGAATTTCACGTAGTTTAATGGGATGATGCTTTAGAATTCTCTTTGGGAGGGATTCAAGAACTTTTTTCAGTGCTAATATCGAAGAAGGAACTATTTTTTAGTCGCCTGTGGTTCTTTTAGAAGTGCGACATGGAGTATTATGTTGTTCTAGAACCTTACATGTATTAGGTTGTCCCATAAGTCTCCGCCGTTTTTTTTTTTTTCAACGATTCATTGCGGATTTCGCCGGCGGTCTCTTGCATAGCGCTATACAACATTCGAAAGAGAATGATTTGCTCTATCGGAGCATGTATTGCATTTCTTTTTTCACCCTGAGTTTTGCCAATTTTTTGGTTAAAGTGGAAATGTGGCTATGTGCGCACTTGTTCTCTCCGCTTAGGTTTGGAATTTTTGCGCAGTTTTTCATGGGATTTGGAAGACAATGTTCTGTACTAAAAGAATACGTATCGGTCCTATTTGCTCACTTGTCCTTTATTGATTTTTAGCCCATCAAATTGAGACGTCCGAACGAGATTTATTTTACCGACAGCTCCTGCTCTGTGGTAGGACTTTTTGCTCGGCGTTATATGCCAGTCGAAAGAGAATGTCTTGCTCTGTAAGAATTTGTGACGCGTTTATTGGCTTATCCTGATTTCTGTCGAATACCAACAAAATTCCAAAAAGAGAAAAATCGTCTTCACCATCAACTCCTTCTCCTTGTTCAGTTGTTGATATTCGACAGAAATCAGCATGAGCCAACAAACGCGACACACCTTCTTATTGAGCAGGACATCCTCTTTCGAACGACATATAACACCAGCAAAAAAGTCCAGCCACAGAACCGGCTATCGGTAAAAATTCGGACGGAAAAGTTGGACGTCCCAATTTGATGACCTAGAAATCAATAAAGGACAAGTGAACAAATAGCGCCAACACGTATTCTTGTAGTACAGAACATTGTCATCCAAATGTTATGAAAAACTGCATAAAAAATTCCAAACCTAAGCGGAGAGAACAACTGCGCAGATGGCCACTTTTTCACTTTTCACTTTAACGACGTAAAAATTCACAAAATTCAGGATGGAAAAAAGAAACGCAATACATGCTCTGATAGAGCAAATTATTCTCTTTCGAAAGCTGTATAGCGCTCTGCAAGAGAGCGCCGGCGAAATCCGCAATGAATCGTTGAAAAAAAACGGCGGGGACTTATGCGACAACCTAATACTTCCTTCCGTGTGTAAGCATGGCCTCTAGCAGTTTCATGTCAGAATCTCTTGTTCGTGGATGTTGACGGCAGCGAATTCTAGGCTGAGTTTTCAGGGACATAGTGGTAAATCAGAACCGGCAGTCCACTAACACAGTCGTGGTGGAAGATCTGCTGCGACCATGTCGACCACCTCGCCGACTGGCACCGAGGGAAAAGATCGCCCTCGACGAGTGAGTTGAACAGCCTTGATTTTTCGTTTTTTCGCAGTTACAATTTTATTGATTTTTTTAAAAGTTGAATTTAAATTCTTTTAGCAAAGCGTTACCATCGCCGAATGGCTGCTGTTCTAGGTTTTTATTTTATTTTGCTTATTTTGCTTAGCACGATGTGTTTCTTTATCGTTTTCATTTCAAAATGTTGCGCACATTTATTTGACGGACTTGAATAAGTAAGTAGCTGTTTTTCTTTTTTTCAGCTCTATAAAAATTGTTTTGTTTTAGAATATTTAGAACACTGTTCCTTTTTTGTTCATGGCAAATTTATTTATCTATATTTGTTTATTTATCGGTTTGTCAATAGGTTATGGGTTTATTAATATTTATTTATTTATTTATAGGAGCGACCTAGTGTCCTCTCGTCGTTACTCGGTGGTGCGATAGCTGGCGCGGTGGCGAAAACCACCATAGCACCCCTCGACAGGACAAAGATCTACTTCCAGGGTAGGTTAGATTTCCATGAAGGGATACTTTTTACACTGTATTCCTTTTTTAAACTATCAACGCCCACATGTAAGATAGCAGTAAAACAAAGGAGTGCAAAAAAGTACGAGTACGTCAGAATACAATGCAATGTAGTACAACTCCTCAAGGGCTTTGGCAGCATGACGTCAACGGGTAACGACAACTATATTAATCAACAGTTTTTTCTTCGGAATTATGACAGAAAAGTATAAAAGATCATTCTTATTGCTTCAGTAAATGAACAAAACTTCTTTATCCCGACTAAACAGCTAATGGGATCGAGGAGTTGTTCGACAAATGAGCGAGTTCTTTTACAGAACTGATGAGATCACGCGATGGCCCACACCTGGGGTGGGGTTCACCAACGGTTGAACCCGGCAGTACGCATAGTAGAAGGGAGAAACATACCCACGTTACGTATGTTACGTTACCAACGCATTCACGGCTGTACTGTAGGTGGAGGATGCTTGACGATCGCTGTGGGTATCTCCGCATACCCACGAGAATTTATTTACCTTTACCACGAGATTGATGAAGGCCTCATTCAGTCAATACGTGATGGAGTTGATAACGCAATTGACGTTCATCCTTACTTCCTTCAACACCGCTTTTTTGTGTTGGCATTTGTCTTGAGGTTTTTCGTGCTTATTGATGGGAAAGCACGATGAATGTGAAGAGAACTAAGAAAGAGCAGATAAATAGAAGCTGGAAAGCTGGTAGACGGGTCAAAAGAAAATGTGTTCACCAATTCTTATACATCATAATGAAGGCTTAGGTTGAGATATGAAGAAGACCTACTCAATGACTTTTGGGATGCGCCACGCATTTTACTTCTACGGGATGTCGTGAGGGCGACTTGAATGCGTATCTGGCCATACAATGACTTGCTATGGCCAGCCGATGAACAAGTCAGCGCTATGCTTCACTGACAAGTCCGGTACCAAATCATCGACTCCGGATGGATGGAAGGTTTGGCTGGCCCTGGCGAGAAATTCGAACCAAGAACCTGGTGTCGGGTGCGCATCTCCTCCGACTGCGTTGCACGCGATCAACATGATAATTATATAATGAAAACTATTTATGTAATTCTTAGTAACAAAAAAAAACTTGCAGAACGGTTAAAGGATAATGTGCTTACCTACTCTTATATACTACCATATAATTATGTAATAATAACTAATTGTTTACTTAGCTATTAATCGCTCTGCGGAACAGCGTATAGTAACCCCAAAAGCTAACTTTTGATAAGCAAACAAGACGCATGAATTGTACCGGGGCTTTCTCTCGCGAGGCTTTTACTTTCATGTACAGTTGACTTTGCTATGGGCAAACTGAAATATTATCAACTCACTATTGCTTGGGACCTATAAAGCACCTCAACTTTTAAACGGATAAGGACGCTATTTTTTCGTTATTTCAAAAGTGCCACTGCAAAGTTGGACTGCGCTTGACTTCGGCGGTCGCGGTGTATCACAGGGTAATGTTATCAGCTGCGAAAGGGTGCTCTCGATTTTCTTCCGCTTCAGCGAAATCGCTATCAGCTAGATGCACTCTCCTCCTGACACTTTATTATGCGGAGAATGCACCGAGAAGTAAATATTTATCATTTTGGACTGATTTCTGTTCGAAAACATCCACAGATGGGATGAATTCATTCATGCCTACATTCTGGCTCAAGTATTGCACTGCCCAAACCACTTGCGGTTTAAAGTGATAGCTGTGTCAACATTTCCAGATGCGTTAAACTGGTGTGGGGAAACTAGATAGCCGGTGATCTTCGGCTTTAAATCAATGAAAGGCACCAGCTAGTCGCTGTTTGATTTTTTTGTGCTTCACCGTCGCTATGGTTGCTCATCCATGCTGGAATTTGCTATAGTTACCGTTCAATATCCACGGATTATTGATTCAGACTATTAAAATATGATCCGCATTCTCCAACGACAGATCGAAAACTGCTCTACAGTTCACGGAGTATCGTTAGGGTTCGATCGTTCGTCTGCTGAACCAAGAGAGACAGGAGGAGCTAGAGAAGTGCAGCAACGACCACGCCAGTACTGCAGAAAATCTAGTACATTTTTGGTAAATAACTGCTGCGCTGCCCGGAACTTGTTTAGTGGCGGGTATGCTCTTTGAACAATGTTTTTCCCACAGATGTTATATTTGCAGGAAGATGGAAGGGAACAGGGCTGACATAATCCATGTAGCTAGTAAAAAGCTCGTTATTGTGGCTTGAAAATCAAAGAAACCTGATTTTTGTTCATGAATTTCTACAAAAACTTTATAAAACTCTTCAATTAAAGGACAAAGTATTCAAATAATGCATGTGAATGGAGGGGCTTTGCTCAAACGTTTGTCTAATAAGCTATTACCAGTCAAATAAGTGGAATTATAGAGCAAAGAAACAAGGAAGAGGAAAACTGGGACATGCAGCTGACGCCGTCATAGCAGGAACAGGACAAAAAGTGGTGTTGTGTTTCTTCTCCTGTCTTAGCATTTTCTAACCATCGAGGACTCCTCGTGGGCACCACCTTGTGATTTTCCTGTATTTCGTATCACCTAGCATAAAAGCGGTCTCAAGTGTCGTTAATGTAATAGAAGATAAGGTGTGGCGTCAACCAATATTTTTCTGGCAGAGCCAGCGCATTCTATTTTTACAGAATGTCCTGCAGGCAATGCTAATGCGTATTTCGCTTATACTATGACTTTACGGGGCCAGCTGATGGATAAGTCATTACATCCTTCTTGACAAGTCTAGTACCATTTAACTCACCTCAGAGAGATGGAGGGCGTGGCAGGCCTGAGCTGGGACTGAACCAGGAACCTCGATTCAGGGTGCACGCGACAGTCGGCGCATCTTCCGAATGCACCATTACGCGTCCGTTAACGCGACACACCTGTTTATATATTTTTTCTTTTTTCACTGTCGCCGCGTTCAGTTTATTCTTCACTGCTCCGTGGTTATCGTATTCGAAATGCAATGTCTCTGACGGTGATGCAGACTTCAAATTAAATCCAGAAATCGTATGTGTACAGCAAAATAGTGACCGGCTCCCCGAGCCACCTAACGCCCTTGCGGTCTTCTTGGTTATAACTGCTCTGTCGCTTTTCCATGCGAGCTTGAAACTTTGCTAGCCCATTTAGTTCTTTATGCGACAACCTTGGCCTCACATATCAAAAGCTTTTTCATCTGTTTGCTTTTGCTGAGCAGCGTGCGTTTAATATTAAGTATGGCTTAAGCAGGGACATTGATTTTTTGTGAAATTTGATGCGGAATTGTCCGTTCTCTTTTATGGTTAAATAGCAACAACTATACAAGTCCATTAGTACAAAATCGAGAACACCGAATATGGCGAGACTGACAAAGGGTGAAATGTCCTGGTTTAGAATAGAAAAGCATCAGAGGGAGGTTTCTTGTATGATGTCTTTCATGTATTTACTTGGCCTCGCAGTGTGCTTAGTTCCATATTACCGAGTAGAAGTTGAAAATACTCTTCTCTGTGATTTCTGGGCAAACGAAAGTCAATTGGTCTGTTCTTCAGATAGATTTCAAGCCTGTTACTGTGGAGTGCATTTAACCGCTAACTCGCCCTCAGGGGTCGCTTCATAAAGGCAGAAAACATAAAAATAATAGGCAGATCATATGCCTAATTGACGATAGCACGTGGGCCTGAAGAAAGGAAAAGAAAAGGATGAGAAATTAAAGCAGAAGAATGGACAAGTCATGGACATTGTCCTGTGCTCGTCACATATCTTTTCTTCGGCTTTTTATAGGCCTTAGCAAAACAGAATTTATATATAGATTTTGGATCCAGTCAAAATTTATGCCGCGCATTGGTTATCGAAATAAATGGGCAGTGAAAGAAGGTATATAGAATCTTGATAAACCTAAGGAAGGGTTTTCCTGCGTGGAAACAATTTCACACCAGGGAAAGTACTCCAGAAGGAACTAAACAAGTATTTATTTATTTATTTATTTACCCTGTACGTGGACAGCCACGCGATTACAATTAGAAAACTAAATTAGACCAAACACAATTCGAACACACAACAATAGTGTACTAAACAAGTGATTCTTGGTCTACACAACAACCCAAACAAGAGCGCACTATAAAGCTTCCTAGAGATATCTGTCAGCTAGTTTTTTAAATTACCTTAGAGTGTTTGATAGGTTGATTTTATTTGAAAGCCTCCTTAAATCCAATGTTCGATGGGAGAAAAATCAGAATCTTCTCATTTCATTTCATTTATTAACTGCGTGCATAAGGCTACATGTAGCAAAAATAAAACAACAACAGACACAAAAAACAGGGATGAGGAAGACAAAACAACATAGACGTAATTATTAGGTTGTAGCGAATTAAATGGCACTGGCTCGCGCCATTTTTTGGCGCGTCTTCACGCGTTTGATCAAGAACAAACGTAACATGTGGCATATCATTCAGAAGCGCAAACTTTGCTCTACCGGTGAGTACCAAATTTTCTATGTAAAAGTGGGAAAACTCTAGAGTTTTATTGACTTTTTTGCAAATGGACAAAAGGGTAATCCGAGGCATTTACTTGTATGAATTCAAGCTGGGCACTACAGCTAAGGAGGCGGACGAGAAGATCAACGCCGCATTCGGTCAAGGATGTTCCACAATTCGGACGGCGTATCGTTGGTATCAGAAGTTCCGGAATGGAGATGAGAGCTTGGAAGAACATGAAGGTCGTGGGAGGCATAGTGATGTTGATGAAGCCAAGCTGAGAGATGTGGTAGAGGAGGATCCACACAAAGGTACCAGGGAGATAGCGAAGGTTCTTGGCGTCAGTCACAACACAGCTGCCCGGCATCTGAAGGAAATTGGAAAGACCAAAAAGCTGGAAAGATGGGTGCCTCACGAGCTGTCTGAGGAGCAAAGAAACCGACGATATGAGATCTCGTCCGCACTGCTTCCACGGAACGAAATGGATCCATTCCTTGATCGCATCGTAACCTGTGACGAGAAATGGATAATGTACGACAACAGGCGACGAGCGGCACAGTGGGTGGACAGCGATGAGAGCCCCAAGGTTTTTGCGAAGCCAGAAACCGAAGGCGAGTTCTCCTTCTGCACGACAATGCTCGCCGCCATGTAGCACGAATGACGTTGCACAAATTGAATGAGCTGAGCATTGAAACTCTACCACATCCTCCGTTTTCTCCCGACCTCTCCCCAACAGACTACCATTTCTTCAAGCATCTAGGCGACTTCTTGGTAGGGAAAATATTCAAATACCAACAGGATGCCGAAAGTGCCTTCGAAGATTTCGTCAATTCCACAACTTCTGATTTTTATGCTGCTGGGATAAAAAAGCTTGTGTCACGTTGGCAAAGATGTGTAGAATCAGAAGGTCTTTATTTCGATTAATAAACTTGCCTACAAGCCGAGATATTAACTGTTTAAATTTACAGTAGTTCAGTGCCATTTATTTCGTTCCAACCTAATATAAAAGAAAAAGACAGGGAATGACAGAGAGAAATAAAACTAAGTGCCGGATCTTCCTTCCAGATGTGAAGTCACCAGAATGACGAAAGACGTTGAAGCACCGAATTCCGTTCGCAAATGCGATTATAAGCAGTGATTGATCTATGGCGGAAGAGACGAACCCTTAGATTGGTTCTTGGTCTAGGGGGAAGAGTTTGTTATCACCTCCCCGAGTCCGAACGTCACCATGTCTCAAAAGCGCACCTCTGTCTATTATGACCAGGCCATGCAATATTTTAAAGAGCATAATTCAAGTCATTTCTCCTCCTTCTAAACCCCAAGGTTCTGAGTTCAGACAGTCGAGTATGACTTCCACAGTTAGGAAGTGATCTGAGTGGGATCTTTATTGGATCGTGAAGTGTTTTGAGTAGAAGACGTCAACCCGTACGGGCACAGTGCACACGGCGTAACAGAGCCTCCAAGCGCGGCTGTGGCACGAGCAATTTGAAAACCAGTGCTTATAGAGGTGGCAGGTTGTCTGAGATCTTCGCTTCCCCGTATCCCGCAGATCTCACAAGTAATTTCCGAGTGAAACTGTTCTGGACGTCCTCTATTATACGAATTAAGCACTTCTTAATGAGGAAGCAAATATTAGTTCCATACTCCAAAAATGGGGCGGTTATAGGCTTTGTAGCATGGATATGAGCCAAATTATCTTTGGTCTTTAATGCTTTGATTGGAATGTAAATCTTGAAATATGCTGCGGTGCAGATCTTTTCGATCTTCAGCCAATGAAGGCCTTTCCGCAGCTTTGAACAAATGTTCGTGTTGCAAAATGTGACTATCAAACGAAGTGACTCGTTAGTGAAGAACCCAAGATCGCGTACCTTGCCTATATTTTGAAGATGTGTGCTGTTAATCTGGTCTCTCTTGACTTCAGAGTGGGAAAGCTGAGAACTTGAGATCTTATTTGCTTTGTGGGTCGGGATTTTTCGTTTTCTTCCACTTCTTCGTTTCCTTGTTGTTGCAACGCGCTTTTCTGTGTTAAACAATCCCCAACAAATTTATTCAATGTGGTCAGAAGAGCTATAAAGTGTCTCCTGAGCCATTTTGTGTGTCTGTTTCTGCATATCCGACATTGTTTCTGTTTCAGTGTCGACTACTCGTGGATACTCGTTCAAATCAGCACTGAAATTTGTCATTCTAACATATCGAGAACATGGATTGCTGGCTCTGTTTCGCGGCAACTCGGCAACGATGGTTCGAGTGGTGCCGTATGCAGCGATACAGTTCGCCGCCTTTGAACAGTATAGGCATTGGTTGAAGGTCGACGCTGACGGGTCCGTTTTTCTCTCACATAAGCTTTCATATGGGTTTCTGGCTTTTCCTAGGCGTATAGTTTACCATTTAGAAGGATAATCGATAGGATTAAAGTTTCAGCCAACGAACTCCAGGTCGCCGTTGCATGGTTGGTTCGATGGCGGGTGCAACGGCTACTTTTCTAACATATCCTTTGGACACTGCTAAGGCTCGACTAGCTATATCGACGAAGAAGGAATACGCCACCTTAGCATCAGTGGGTGGAGTTGTCATCGTGTCATTTACATTGTGTGAAGGTTATTTTCTGTATGTTCAGGTGTTCGCCAAAGTAGTGAACGAGGGAGGTTTCTTAGCACTGTACAGAGGCCTATGGCCAACCTTATTAGGTGCGTTTCTTTATATCTAGTCTACTAATGTGCTCGAAAAGTCTAAACATGCTCTCGTAAGACTGCACTTCCAGTTACTACACAAAGCAAACGTTTTCAGGTGTAACTCCATATGCGGGCGCTTCTTTTTTCACCTACGAGACTTTGAAGCTGAAATATAAGGTAGGGTTTCGTGCTCTTATTTCACTTCAGACCGTTGGAAACTTAACTGAGCCAGCCTATATTTCTACGGTTCAAAAAGACTTCTAAGGATCTACCCTAGCAGAAAGGATGAAGGACTGTTAGAAAAAAGCAAACAGTGTGATGACATCTCCAGGCTATAAAACTGCAAGGAATGATCCACTCATATCCTAAGATTCAGACACTTACAGCATCTTGACCAACACGCCCGGCATCCTGCTTTAGGATTAGCTAGCAGAGTCGCTGCAGTAAGATGCTGCAAGGATCGTAGCTACAGCCATCCAATGTTCCCTATGTCTCCCTTCCGTTGCCAGCCGAACCCAAACCCTCCTTTATTTCCTCCTACGATGCTACAATTTCCGAGTGTCTTTTAGTTATGGGAGGACACGCGACGCGCTAGAAAAAGAAAGCACATTAACGATGTGACTTCTCCAGCCTAGGAAACGTTACCAATTCTATAATCTATCGAATAAAAGGATAAAGGACGACGTTGCACAGTCATTCTTGGGATGCGCCAAGCATTCTACTTCTACGGGAAGTCGTGAAGACGGTTTGAATGCGTATTTGACCATGCAATGTTTACGGTGGCCAGCTGATGAACATTTGGGCACTCTGTGCTTCCGGGTGTCGTGGATGCGTTTTGAATACGTGTTTGGCCATCTACGGAATAGGTGTGGTTTAACTTCTTGCACTGCCAAGCAAGATTATATCACAAGTATCTGCGAGCGCTTCCGATTTTCTTTTATATGAACTCCATGTGATAGCTGCCGTTATACCTTTTAAATGCCTTGAATTGAAGATGGAATTTGAGCTTAAATAAAGGCGTAAAATTGTGAAATGATCACTTTTTTTTAAATTGGAACATGCATGTAGCTGCTTATCTACATTCTACAGCCTACAATTGGAAATTTGTGGGAGTTTATGACTAAGTCTCGACATCTTTTAGCACGCTACGTCTCCATTTTCCTGTTTCTTCATTTCAGTTGTAGTATTTCTGATAGTTATGGTCGTTCGTTCCGAGCTTCGCCGACGTTCGAAGATCAGAGACGCTGTCGCGTGGGCCAAGTTGTCGAAAATTAGGTGGGCCGGCCACGTAATGCTCTTCGCAAACACCCGCTGGACGAGAGCCGTTACCGACTGGGTTCCGCGGGATGTCAAGAGAACACCGGGACGCCCACCAACGCGTTGGTCGGACTTCTTCGTGAAAGCCCTGAACGACCGATATGACGCTCTTCGTGTCCCTCGAGCGAGGAGGATCCATTGGACCACTCTGGCACGCGACAGGGACGAATGGAGACGCTGCTGGCGCCCGCTCGAGCAAGTCGATGATCAACGGGACGACAGGTGATACAGGTGATGGTCGTTCGACCAATGTCCATATTTTTAATAATAACTATTTCTCAACAAGTTTTAATGTGTAGTTATTTAGTGGCATACCTTGGGTCAGGAGTAACATAACAACAATGTGGCTAAATTGCAACAATCATGGACAATCAAGTCTAAAATTTTAAGCTTTGGTAGGGTTCATGGTTTAACTCCTGGAGTTCGCTTGCGATATGATTTCCATTTTCCCGTGCCTTCACATGCGCTCTAAACGACTCGTACAGTTTCTGTGAGCAATACTATGACCACACAAACAGTGCTTTAATTTTTGAAACACCCGGTTCAATACGTCGGCCGTAAGGACCTATCCTTCCCGTTGTATGGCTACATGGCATCTGCAGCTTTCATCCGTAAAGCCTTGAGTTTTTTTCTGTTCAGCTCGGCCTAGCCAACAAATCGCCGATTTTGCTCCTAAATAAATGCGTGGTAGCTTTACAAGCCGAAGCTAAAGCAACTTTTTCCCCAAAAGAAAATGTTTTCGTCGTCTTTAGTTTTAGTCTTTGATGGGTTGGAGTAGGGGTATTTGACAAACTGCACGAAAAAAAGCGCAGGTACCTCGAGATGGGAGATCAGTAAACACAGCTCCTACGACTGATTTTCGTGGGCGAATTCGCCGGTGGTTTCCGGAAGTTTTGTGCGTTAACGAAACGTAACGGCACCCTTTTGTTTATCGTTCGAGGAAATGTTTGTTAGTGAGAATAACTGTTTTAGTAAACCCAAGTATAAAGCGGAATCTGTTCCTTAAAATAATATGTGGTGCAAGCGGACGCGGGCAGGTTCTATGAGAAATGGGACGGGTCGTTTCGATCGATGGTTCTTCGAGATGGTTAGTTGGAAGCATTGAAAAGCAATTCTTGTGGAGTAAATGGATAGAAATCTTATTAACTAAATGGATTGCAAGGTTTGCGTGGGCGCGTGAGCGCAGTCAGAGAAAGTGCCGGCTGTCGCGGGCACCGATACCAGGTTTCTGATTCGGGCTTCCCGCCCAAGCCAACCAAGCCTTCCATCCCGTCAGTGAATTGGTACAGGCTTGTCTGAGAAGGATAAAGCGCTGACTTGATCATCCGCTGGCCACCGCAAGTCATTGTATGGCCAAATACGCATTCAAATCGCCTCCACCACATCCATCAGAAGTAGACTGCGTAGCGCATCCCAAAGGGATTGCGTCCTTTATCATTTAAGGTTTTCGTCCGATTTTTTCAGCGAACATTCTTAGATTAAAAGAAACGAGCGTTTAGCGTTGCAAACGTTAGAAGCAATAGGTTGTCAGGATCGTTCCAGCGGTGCTGAAAGAGGTGGCAGTTAGACAGTGCTGCTCGGTACATGTTCTTTCGCTTCAGGAGCATACTGGACAAGAGACTACCTCTCCCTGGCGGATGCTGTTCGGAGCGATAGCCGGTCTAGTGGGACAGTCGTCATCGTATCCTTTAGATATAGTTAGAAGGAGGATGCAGACTGGACGTATTCAACCAGAGGCCGGAGTGATGCGGTCACTCATTCTCATCTACAGAACTGGTGAGTGGTTTTCTTTAAGGAATTGGCTAGCGCATCATTTGTCCTGAAAACGTAAACTTCACGGAAAGTGTGGCTGAAATGCGTATCTGGAAGCTTCCAGTCTTCTTCTAAGTCTTTATGTCATTGAGGTTTGACATGTCCTTCAAATGTAACGTACAGTGATGAAAAGGACTAAATAAAATTAATAAAATCAATATTGGCGCATGTCGAGAAACTGAAATTAAATCCTGTCCATTAGCGGTTTTACCCATTTCGTCCCATGGATTTCCTTCAGAGTATGTGATGTATGCGTTGCCGTGCCCAGTTTCACTTTCAGATAGAAAGTTTTTGGACTTTTCCGTGTTTAGAATGGGAAGAGGCACAATATCCGTTGAGATTTGCACAGGAATATCAAATGTTTGAGAATGATTAGCTTCAGAACACTCTAATAAACAGTTTTTTTTCTCTCTGGAATATTTTCTCTGGTGTGAAATTATTTCCATGCATAAACCCTTGCATTCAACTTTGCCAGGATTCTGCGCTTTGACAAACAGTCCTCTTTGGCGTATTTTCTGTAGCGTAAAATTATTTCCGTGTATATATTTTTATTCGCTCAATGCGCTGCATAGCGCAGTCATGGGAAAAATACAGACTGAACACAGCCAATTACAGAACACCAGCAATTAACATTATGAAAAGGGTCACGAAAATAGTAACAACCACTTACCTGCAATGCGCTTAAAAATCGATAAGAATTGCGGGATGGGGGTACGTCACTCTTGTATGAGATATAACCCTATCCGGCTCTGCAAGTGAAGGGGTTTCCACGAATTTTAATTTTAGGCGTTTTATATCCTAATTTTCTCAGAATTCCTCGGAGTTCTAGACCTGATGATACGATAGAATTTATTAACTTCAACTTTCCTTAATCTCGAAAGCATAACACCTATGCTTCTTTCACTATTCATCTATCACTATCCATGTAATATGCACGGCTTGTCTTTTGCACCCAAATCACTAGTTACCAACAAAGGTATGCAGTTGTATTGGTTAAGAATATAAAGGATAAAGGATAAAGGTCGGTGTTACTCAATCCGTTTTGGGATGCGCCAGCGCATTCTACTTCTACGGGATGTCGTGGAGGCGACATGAATGCGTATTTGGCCATACAATGACTTGCGGTGGCCAGCCGATGAACAAGAGCGCTTTATCCTTCCCAGACACGTCTGGTACCAATTCACCAACGCCTTAGGGATGGAAGGCTTGTTTGGCCTGGGCGGGAAATCCGAACCAGGAACCTGTTATCGGGTGTGCGCGACAGTCGACGGCTCCTCCGACTGCGCTTCACGCGCCCTGGTTAAGAATATATTAACAAAAAAGTCAATGTGGTAAGGTGGCGGTTCTGAAAGGAGGACGTTTTCTGGGTCAGTAACCATCAACGCGCATTGATGCCGTATCTAAAGTAGACTAGATTTTTAAATGTAGTTAGTGTTGTGCGTGAAGAGGTTCCAAAATGTTTGACATTTTTGGTGAAAATTCAGCTTAACTTTGAAAAAGCAGCTGCACTCCATATATTCGCTATGTTATAGCTTGCAAGTTCTCTAGTTCCACATGCTTGAAGCTCTTGAACTACATTGGATCACTTTAGCACATTCGTTTCATGAAGTTTTGATGTAAAGAGCCAGTACTAGAGGTTAACACTATTTTTGACATCATGAGTGTACAACCAGAATAAATACTACCCACTTATTCGATGGATTGCTTCTAAAGAGGTGAAAGGGAGAAACCAACAAGTTTCGCTTTTTGAACCCTACTTTACTGAAAAACATTGAAAATCTAACTCTTTTGCAGAATAAGCGACAAAGGTCGGTGTTAATTATGCCTCTTTCTTGGATGCACTTGGTATTATTCTATAAAATACTGGAATTTGAGGAAATTTTGGATGTCTATTTGACATAAATAGTAAGCTGTTACAACGATGTTTGTTGCCATCAAAACTCTAGCCTCGGGCGAGACTCGAATCCGCACAGCAGGCTGATCGGGCAGAATGCTCTACGCTATTACACCACCGGCGCTGTTTGATTGAACGCAACATCTACACATCGCGGGACCCATCAGCACTACGTGTCCATCGGGATGCATTCCCGCTCGATCAGCAGGAGGTGCAGTTCAAGTCCTGCCTGGCGCTAGAATTTTAACAAAACATCGTAACAGCTTACAACCTCGGTACCAGCCATTTGGGTTTGAAAAAGAAATGGACTGTCATAAATAGTGCTTTGTGGTGGCTAGAAGATGGACAAGTAAGTGTCATATCTCTCTCACAAGGAAAAGGTCTGTAGAGTATGTCTGAACGGGGGGAGCGAGTCATATAGGAAGAGTCCCCACCCCACAATTAGTACAAAGTTGTGTTTATCCAAGTCGTTAAACCCAATGAATAGGGGTCCTTGAAGTCACAATGGAATACAGCGCATCACGAGTTTGGGGTCTTGTACGCCCGCGATGCCTCTGCCGGCAGAGGCTCGGAGCGCAGTAGAAGTGTGGTTGCTTCATGCGAGGAAGGTCGGGGGTTTGGTTCTTCTGCTCTGCTTCATTTTTGCATTTCAAGTGACTGGTTGAGATTAGGGGGATTTTGACGTCTCTACCATTTTCAGACGTTTTCTGCGCTTTTTTCAGCTGTATGCCGTGGAGAGTACCTTTCTTGCGACTTGTTTATTACTGACCGGGTTTTTAACCACAACGTCTTCGTCAACTTCAAGTTGACGTGATTCGAAGTCCTTTAGTATGCTGGCCATCCGCTCGGCCAGCATTTTTTCTTCCTTCGAAGGTTCCTTGTCTAAAGATGTGCCACACTTTAGAGGGAGCAGGTGGATCATCACTCGAGCATCTTCAGACATTGCTGTTATTAGTCATCCCGGATACGGGCGAGTGCTGATCGGTCCCACGAGGTGTGGATGTTGCGTTCGATCAAACGGCGCCGGTGGTGTAAAGGCGTAAAGCATTCCCGCCCGATCAGAGGGAGGTGCAGGTTCGAGTCCCGCCTGGCGCTAGAAGTTTTGATCGCAACAAAACATCGTTGTGACACCTTACTACCTAGATACCAGCCAATTGAGGCTTAAAGAAACCGATTTGAGTTGTTGTTAGGTTTTAGAAAATCTCCAGCAGACCTCTGATTTCCAGATGACAGCCAAAGGTGAGGGAAAGAGTGTATCGATGCCGTTTAGGTCAATTTGCGGGATCCACAGACCGCGTTTCTCACTTGAACCACCTCCGACGTCACATTCTGGTCTCTTCTGAAAATCCGAGCAGGATGGCTTTTCCCGAGCTCATTGGTCCATGTAGGGAAACAGACTGTGAGGAGCCTATGGCCTTTGTACGCTGCCTATTGTGCCCAGTGCTGCTTCAAACACCTTGTACCTGGGTATCACTAGTGTTGAACATTTATACATCCAAATCTCAACCAGTCAGTCGAAATGACCCGGCCCTCCTTGCATGAAGCAACGTAACTTTCACTGCGTTCCGAGCCGCTTGCCGGCAGACGCATTGCGGACGTACAAGATCCCAAACTCGTGATGCGCTGTATTCCATTGTGACTTCAAGGACCCCTATTCCTTGGGTTTAACGACTTGGATAAACACAACTTTGTACTAATTGTGGGGTGGGGACTCTTCCTATATGACTCGCTCCCCCCGTTCAGACATACTCTACAGACCTTTTCCTTGTTAGAAAACTCCGGTATTAACTCCCTCTTCACGGAGACAAGAAAGGTTTAGTCGGCCAAGGAAAGAATCGAACTTAATGGCGATTTAGGGTGTTGTCACCCTCTCTCGCTTCCATCCGCCGTTAGCTTTATTTATACTGTAATGTCTAATGTTAGCGCATTGGAGGAGCCGCTGGTTTTCGTGTGAGCCCGCAGTTGATATGAAGATCCCCTCCAACTCATCCGGTTTGTCTGGAAAGGTCTGAAAACTGACTTGTTCATTATGTGACCATCCCAATTTATTCTATAGTCCAGACACGTATTTAAACTGCCTCCACGACGAAACGCTAATGAAGCATCTATACGAAAGGATTAACGTCTATATATGCTCTTTCGCCTCAGTGATTTCTTCTATTCCTTCAAGACCTTTTATTTCAGAGGGCCTACGACGTGGACTCTACAAAGGTCTCAGCATGAACTGGGTCAAGGGACCGATTGCGGTCGGTGTGTCTTTCACAACATACGAATATCTCAGACAACACTTTCTTTCATAGGATGTAGAGGATTGTAGAAATAGTATAAGCTAGGTGTTCCATACATATACCTATACACTGATATTTTGCTCAATTTGTTTATAACGCTTTTTTCTTCATCTTCTTCATTTTTTGCTCGAGATGTATGTATCCGTTAATGCTAATCAAAATGGTGGCCTTGATACCCGCAGAAGTGCACCTAATATGTGTGTGTGTGTGTGTGTCAATGTCATTATGTGTTGCCAGGTGATTTTCTACCTTTTACGTCGCTTACTCCTCTTATTCGTTGTCTTTTGTCTCTCCCAGCTCATTGGTGATCAATGCGGTCGTTTTACTTGCTCTAGTGTCGTGCATTTACCTTTACTTTACGTTTTTTCTATTCACTCATGACGCTGTCGTGTGAAACTGTCGATAGGATTGTACTCGTGTTGAGTTCTAGTCTCGTTTCTGTACTGCTTAGTACCATTCGCTAGCACATGATAGTGTTATATTGTAAATAGTCTTTCGGTTTTCTTTTTCGCTACTCGTTTCAGACTTACTAGAGTTCTATTGCCTTCCGAAATCAGGGTTACATAGTCGACGACCCTTAGTTGAACGATCGAGATACGTTGCGTTTGTATATAGTCGTTGCAGAACTGATAAATCTGGTTATGTCACAGTGTGCTTCATCGTTCCTCGGTCTATATCTGCCGTAGTAGCTACTTTCTAGCGTTCACCTCTAGTTCTATGTACTGCGATGTCTCGGAATTTGGATGCGGTTTGCTGGGGGCTAGCTGCTAACCATAAAAGGGGCCATGCGCCCCGCGCCGCAGGTAGCGTTAAGAAGTAAGCGAGCCCATAACTGAAGTGTTTCGCCAGCTGTTTGTTGAGTGTACGGTGTGGGAGAGTCACTGATTTCGAAACACCCGCTATAGAAGTCGGCGTGGAGCTTTCCAGTGTCTCTTGCCGGGTTTGGGTCCTGTACCGAAAGTGGGCGGACCGGCGCGTGCTGCAGGACGAGACGTTTCGAATACTGTGACTTCTCGACCAGCCTTTTGGGAACTAGCTGTGAGTGACTCTAGGACTTCTTCAGTATTTTAGCCTAGAAACGAGCTATTGAGTCGTACCTATATGGTCCAAAAACGGGGGTATTTAACGGTAGCTCCGTGAAGCGGCCTAAGGTGGCGCCGAGTGATGTCCTTTCCCTTATCTGGCCGTTCTCAGTGTTCCATTCCTCATTTTCGTGAACGGGATCGGTTTTAAGTGAAGCTGCATGTATTAAGTGTATGAATTTGGATGCGGTTTGCTGGAGCCTAGCCAACAACAAAAGAAGCCATGCGCCCCACACCGCAGGTAGCCTAAGAAGTAAGCGAGCCCATAAGTCAAGTGTTTCGCCAGCTGTTTGTTGAGTGTACGGTGTGGGAGAGTCACTGATTTCGAAACACCCGCTATAGAAGTCGGCGTGAAGCTTTCCAGTGTCTCTTGCCGGGTTTGGGTCCTGTACCGAAAGTGGGCGGACCGGCGCGTGCTGCAGGACGAGACGTTTCGAATACTGTGACTTCTCGACCAGCCTTTTGGGAACTAGCTGTGAGTGACTCTAGCACTTCTTCAGTATTTTAGCCTAAAAAACGAGGTATTGAGTCGAATCTATATGGTCCAAAACGGGTTTTTTTAACAGTAGCTCCTTGAAGCGGCTTAAGAGGCCGAGTGATCGTCCATTTCCCTTATTTGGCCTTTCTCACTGTTCCATTCCTCATGTTCGTGAACGGGATCGGGCTTAAGTGAAGCTGCATGTATTAATTGCGGTTGGCTAAGGATTCCTCTGAAGAATTTCGTGTGAAGCTCAAGGTGTTGGTAACATTAGACGTGTTACTAGGTCTTTTATGTTTTTGTTTGTTGTATGCGGTTCGCTTTACATACGGAGTACGGATGGAAGTTAGGGTATGAAAGTCGGAACAAAGATCTGGGCTTAGTTAACTCTTAATATTGCCCTTTGTAGGTAAAGGTGGATGCTGAGTAGACCGAAGGTGACCGCACGCAACAGTTGAAATTCGTTTTTAATTTTGGTTCAGAAATTTTCAGAGGTAAATGAAGCATTTTAGCCCTTGGGTCTTCTACTAAGAGTTTTATAGCGCTAACGAAAGTAGTGTTCTGTTTCCGATTGGAGCAGTTTAGTTGGGATATGGTTGCAACGAAATCCGTTTCTCGTACCTATAGAACCCTAAGCGTACGACGTATTAGTTAGACAAGTTTCGTCAGAGGAGGCTTTTGAACCACTCAGTGTACCAGCTCCCTATCCTCTTCACGTCCCTCTGTCTCTGTATATACATACATCCATAGCGTAAACGTCAACAACCGCTTTTGTTGACTGCCGGAATTTCGGGATATGGCCCAGTTCAGACGGTCTGATATTCGATGCATATCGCTCGGGTGGATTCCTTGTTGGTGGTGGTCGCGCTTAAAGGATTTTCCGACATCACGGGTAACAGTATGAGCAAATAGTAAGCTGCGCCATCCTGGTTACCCAGATAGACTCAGTTTCCGAGTTCCTAGTCGGGAGAGGGGAACCTAAAAAGGATAAGTGTCGGTGCAAATCTAGTAAGAGGGGACCCCTTACTAGACTTGAACCGAGATCGGATCATCTTCAAGCAACTAAAACAGATAACGTCAATAAAATAAAATATGAGTAGGCCAATACAGCAGCAATCAACATTTTGGACACAGGGAAGGCAATGTGCTTCACGTTCTAATCGTTTGCAAACAAACAAACAAACACGGTGGGTAAACACGATAGTGTCCATTACTCACGGGCTTGCTGTAAGCCGAAACGGGTCTGCTAGGCGACAATTTTTTTGCCATCCAGTGGCTCGGAGCAAAAACGAACTTCACCACTGTGCTCTTTAAACTAGATGATTAGACTAGATGCCTAACAAGACCATATAGGTGTGTCGGGAATCGTTGGAGTATGTTTACAGCCTTCCCTTGTAATATACTATGTGAGTTGTAGTAGATCGATGGTATTCAAGAGTTATCTTTGGACGAACTATCAGATTCATTTTGACGTAATAGCGGTCCCAATTATCCAGACAAGTCTTTCAGTTGCCTACCTATATCAAACGGCTTAGGTACATGATGAGGAGTTCAGCTATTGAGGAATCCATCGGAGTGAGGATTCTCCTGTGGGATGAGGACTTCCTCAGAAAAGTCCTTACTGTGACACTCGCGATTGCTGAATCAGCTGTTTGGATGAAAGATTTTCGCCTAATATTGACGAATGGAGCCTATGAAGTTTCCAGCTTCAATAGGCATTTTATTTGACCTCTTCGGAGGAATGGGAGCGCTCGTAGTCCATATTTGCAAGACATGAAAGTCGCTCACGAAACGTTTCCTGTAGTGCTCGTTTACATAACTTACGTGGGTGATCTGCTGCTGGTGGATATCGAATTTGATGTGGATATGTCCTACGTAGTGGAGTCGTGACTACTAGAGATGTGAGCCAAAAACGTCCATTGGGAGTCCCTCATCTCGGATACCTTGTCCTTGTTTAATAGTTTATCTTCATATTTGCTGACGTTACCGGTCTTATGACTAAAGGAGCGCTCAGTTACACTGCTCATTAACCGCGCGTTAAAAAACAGGGACGAGTTTTCCGCGTGAAACTCGGCCAATCGTTGCAGAACGACGCGAGGGCTGCATGGCCGTCCTTCATGCTTTAATCACTGACAGTTAAGGACTTGGCACACCATTATCTAGACATTTTCAGTTATGAGCCCTTAGGAGTCGACGTCTTCGAAATGGTTAAACTAAACTCTGGTGAGTTGCCTGTTCGACTTTCTTGTGCTAACGAGACGAAGGACTTTTTTCTTCAGAAATTCGGAAGGGAGATGTGATATGGGCCCCATATCGCAGGGATCCTCTCTGGCCTGCCTTGGTAAGTATTTAGCTGATCGATTGGCTGAAATTTTGAGCAAGATCCTGTTGCGGGTCTATAGTCCTGTATCTCCTCCACGCCAGGCAACTTTAGCTGAAACAGGCGAAGATGACACTCAACATCTACAATCTATTAGGTTGTCCCATAAGTCCTTGCAGTTTTTTCAACGATTCACTGCAGATTTCGCCGGCGGTCTCTTGCATAGCGCTGCATAGCTTTCGAAAGAGAATGATTTGCTCTATCAGAACATGTATTGCATTTCTTTCTTCATCATGAATTTTGTCTTTTTTTAGGTCGTTGAAGTGAAAAGTGAAAAAGTGAAAAAGTAGCCATTTGCGCACTTGTTCTCTCCGCTTAGGTTTGTAATTCTCTGCGCAGTTTTTTATAGCACTTGGAAGACAATGTTCTGTACTACAAGAATACGTGTTGGCCCTATTTGATCACTTGTCCTTTATTGATTTTTAGTCCATCAAATTGGGAATTCCGCCTTTTCCGTCCGAATTTTTACCAAAACTCCGGTTCTGTGGTTGGACTTTTTTGCCTGATGTTATATGTCGTTTGGAAGAGGATGTCTTGCTCAGTAAGAATTTGTGTCGCGTTTATTGGCTCACGCTGATTTCTGTCGAATAGCAACAACTGAAGAAGGAGAAGGAGTTGTTGGTGAAGAAGATTTTTCTCTCTTTGGCATTTTGTTGATACTCAATAGAAATCAATAAACGCGACACATATTCTTATAGAGCAAGACATTCTCTTTCGAATGACATATAACACCAACCCAAAAAGTCCAACCACAGAGCAGGAGCTGTCGGCAAAAACAACCATTCTCCTTCGGACGTCCCAATTTGATGACCTAAAAATCAATAAAGGACAAATGAGCAAATAGGACCAACATGTGTTCTTGTAGTACAGAGCATTGTCATCCAAATGCTATGAAAAACTGCGCAAAAATTCCAAACCTAAGTGGAGAGAAGCGATTGCGCATATGGCCACTTTCGCTTTTCACTTTCCATTTCAACGACCTAAAAATTGACAAAATTCATGATGAAAAAAGAAACGCAATACATGTTCTGATAGAGCAAATAATTCTCTTTTGAAAGCTATGCAGCGCTATGCAAGAGACCGCCGGCGAAATCTGCAGTGAATCGTTGAAAAAACTGCATGGACTTATGGGGCAACCTAATATTTGCGTTCAAATCTATCGTCTTTATTTTAGAGGACTTTTAACAAATGCCCAGGATATTGTGGAGGAAAATGAGGGTGGACCCTTTCTACATTTGATCCAGGATCATTGTCATCTAGTGGCACTTTGTCCATTAAACTTTTTGCGTCTTTATGAACGGGTTAAATTAGTTCAGACTGCTTGAAGATGTTTGGCGCGAATCTAGAGTAGGGCGTGCCGTCATTTTCCATCGTAGAATTCTAGGAATTTGTTCAAAACCCTTTAAAATGGATACGTTAGGCTTCAGGGAATATTAAATTTTTGCCATTATTGTGTAGTCTGATGTAAGCCTACTTCGTCTAGAGTAGACTTGCCAGGAAATAGCAATACGGGAACTAGACTTGCGCCAAGATTTTGCGCTTATCCTCGCGTTGTCGAAAATATATTCATACGATAATTATACGAATATTTCACCTCACGGAGTCCTAAATAGTTAACTTTTACTTCGATTACTTGTTGCAGGTGCGAAATAGCTATCCGAAGAAGATCACATATGTGTTCTTCCCTTTGCCTGGTGACGGTTCAGAGGCCGCTTTTAAGAAGGTACCAACGTTCAGCTGTTTGCCGAAGGTGGGAACTATTTTGCGAGTATGTAATAAAGGTTTAGTCGGCATAATATTAAAGAATGTTTCAGTCTGTTCGTGCGTTGGCGATAGATGACGTTGTGCCGCCTAATACTAAGAATGATCTCAAAGAGGCGTTTGATGCCGCCGTACAGTATCTCAAAGCTAAAGGGTTAACGAAGGTATGTAAGCCGTCGCTTATTATGCTTTCAAGCTTTCCTAGTGGCGAATGGGCTTTGAAGAAGTGCTGCTTTGCCATTATAGGGTTCAACTGCTCCTCTGTCTATTCATGCGAATGCTTCAAATGCTCCAGAAGATATCGGGTCAACTGTTGTTCAGTCAGAATCTAAGGAATCCACACCAAGCACTGCGGAAGAGCCGGTATGGAGAAATTTCTATCAGAATTCAAATTACTACAGAAGTGGCTTCATGCCTAACGTTTCTTATATAATAAATATTCATGCCGTCTTTTGCTTTACAATTGCTAAGTTTCCCAGAAAAAAGGTGCAATTTTTTCGTTCATTTATCACTGGTAATCGTAGAAGCCAGCTTAAGACAATTCAAATTGATTGAGGTGACTGCATAGGAAGTGCAATTTAAGCGGAGCGGTCATATAGAAGCCTGTTTTTGCTACAGTAGACAATTTCACCGCTTGAATCGGTTCCCGTTCAGGCTAACCAGACCTTCCATCTCTCCAGCATCGTTGCTTTGGCACATTTTGGTTCTTCGCATTTGAGTGGGAAGGATAAAGCACTAGCCTATCCATCTATTCTCTATTTCTAGTCATTGCATAGGTCAAAGGCATTCGTTTTGCTTCCACGACATACCTTAAGTAAAGTACTGTGCGCAACTCAAGTTGTATTGGGTCCTTCATCGTTTATCCTGAATCATTAATTTCAGGCGTGAATGACGATCGATCAGACGCGTAGAAAATATAAGGGGACATAAGGGTCGTGAGGGAATTGAGCCTAATCTGTGGCTTTGGAACTGCAAGTTGCAACCAATTTTTCCCCTATATTTCCGGTTACTAGGAAAAAAATTGGCTTTATTTTGTGAGAATTTCAAAGTCAAATCCATGAATCCATGATTTTGTTGTTTCGAATTCAGACTAAGGAATCCGAAGAAACGAAACCGAATGCGATGTCGTTCTCGTCTGTACAAGAACTCGTCACAAGGCAATGCAACGAAGGAAAAGAGACGGAAGATTCTGCTAGTGTCACTGAGGAGGCAAAGGAAGGTTTGTGGGCAGCACTGAGTCAAGTATACAGACCTCATACAATTGAATCATTCTTCTTATTCCTTTGCTTTTCAGAAGAGACGCCTCCTCCAAAGCCGCCAGCTAAGCGGAAACACTCCGAGGATAACTCTTGTTTGGCTAAACGCCAACCACTGCCATCATCTCCGCCGAGTGCATCGGCCTTCGCTGCCGATTCGACGACGCACTCAGACACTTCTCCTTCGCCAGATCTCTTGACGCCAATTGTTAGTCTTTGAACACCTTTGTATTCCTAAGCGTTTTTAAGATGCAAACTGTCCAGGTGTTTAACGAGGCGATCTCCATTGTGGAGCATGTATGGTCAACCGACTTGGTGCAGAATTATGTGACGCCGCCACGTGCCGGCCTTCGTGTGGAGACACACACTGGAGGCCTGCTGACAGGTTAGATTAACTATTTTTCCAGTTTTTATTTTAGCAATGCTAATAAAGCTCAGTTTTATCGTATGTGAGCTTCACCCGTCTGCCACAGCTATGCGAAATTGGAGTATTGCTTAGGTTTCGAGCGGCGGCTCTATTTCACCTGAACTGATTAGGAAAAGGGAGGGTAACAGAAAGCAGACGATCAGTCCCATATTGTGCCGCTGTTCTCTATCCTCTTAATTGCCTTGTTGGCCCAGAAAAGACGACACGACAGGTTGAACTGCGCCTTATAACTGCCCAGTATAAGGGTGGAGAAAGAAAATTTCCGAATAGAAGGGTAGGTGAAGGTTAAGAATCGATCTTCGAAAAAAAAGAATAACCTATTACAATTCCCAGAAGGCAGTACTAGAGCATGATATCTTTCCTGCGCATAAATGGAGTCATAGGGGGAGTTTCTCATTGACGCGGAGATATCGATTAATTTGATGGTATTCGACTAGCACTAGTCAATGTTTTTCAATCTTCTTGAGGGACTTGCTACGAATTCCTCTTCTATATTTATGTATTTATCATGTACGAAGGCTGCCGGTCTGGGTGGAAGTCAAACCACGGATGTAGATTCGAGGTGCGCATGACAATCAGGGCGTTCTCGAACTGTTCTATCCATTCTCCTTCAATAATATCATGGCAGTAATAGCGTATATTACAACTATTAGGTTGTCCCATAAGTCCCCGCCATTTTTTCAACGATTCACTGCAGATTTCGCCGTCGGTCTCTTGCATAGCGCTGCATAGCTTTCGAAAGAGAATGATTTGCTCTATCAGAGCATGTATTGCATTTCTTTTTTCATTATGGATTTTGTCAATTTTTAGGTCGTTGAAGTGAAAAGTGAAAAAGTAGCCATTTGCGCACTTGTTCCCTCCGCTTAGTTTTGTAATTTTTTGCGCGGTTTTTTTATAGCACTTGGAAGACAATGTTCTGTACTACAAGAATATGTGTTGGTCCTATTTTCTCATTTGCCCTTTATTGATTTTTAGTCCATCAAATTGGGAATTCCGACTTTTCCGTCCGAATTTTTACCAAAACTCCGGTTCTGTGGTTGGACTTTTTTGCTTGGTATCATATGTCGTTTGGAAGAGGATGTCTTGCTCAGTAAGAATTTGTGTCGCGTTTATTGGCTCACGCTGATTTCTGTCGAATATCAACAACTGAAGAAGGAGAAGGAGTTGTTGGTGAAGACGATTTTTCTCTTTTTGGCATTTTGTTGACATTCAAAAGAAATCAACAAACGCGACACACATTCTTATAGAGCAAGTTATTCTCTTTCGAATGACATATAACACCAACCCAAAAAGTCCAACCACAGAGCAGGAGCTGTCGGCAAAAATAACCATCCTCCTTCGGACGTCCCAACTTGATGACCTAAAAGTCAATAAAGGACAAATGAGGAAATAGCACTAACACATATTCTTGTGGTACAGAACATTCCTTCCAAATGCTCGAAAAAACTGCGCAAAAAGTTACAAACCTAAGCGGAGAGAACAAGTGCGCAAATGGCCACTTTTTCACTTTTTCACTTTTCACATCAACGACCTAAAATTTAACAAAATTCAGGATGAAAAAAGAAATGCAATACATGTTCTGATTGATCAAATCATTCTCTTTCGAAAGCTATGCAGCGCTATGCAGGAGACCGACGGCGAAATCTGCAGTGAATCGTTGAAAAACGGCGAAGGCTTATGGGACAACCTATTAAAAGGAAACTACTTTAGTAGAATAAACGGAACAAGGGACAGTGGTGAGGGACAGCGTGAGCTTTGTTAACATATGATCGACCTTTATAAATAAACTAAACCATGGGAGTCCCAATCCGAAGTGCTTAATCTGCAGAAACAAATAAAATTAGTCCGTATTGTTCGACAGGTCGACACCGTTTAAGATCCAACGGAAATAATACTCCTCCGAATCCCATAGTCACTCTCTTTACCTCTCTCTCCCCCTCCCCCATCCCCGCTAATAGTTCCTTACCCTATGTGCAGGCAATGAAACGGAGTGAGAGTCAAGGACGCGCTGAGTCCCGACTCATATGTCACCACGTTGCCGCGACGTCTATGACAATTCTGAACCCCGACACACGTTCCACGACTTCTGTGACCCGTCTTCTGAAACCCTACGCACATTGGACGATATCGAGGGAAAATGCTGGTCCCCCTTCTCTCCCCTCCCCCCTCCCACCTATAGTGGTCCCCCTTTGCGGATCCCCTGTTTACTGGTTCCCTTCCTAGTGGTATTACTCGGAATCTCTACGCAAGTTTGACATGTGAGGCACGTCTTCTGAACCCCGATACATGTTGAACGGCGTTTTCGGCACGTGTTCTGATTCTCTGTGCGCGTTGGATGACGTCTTCGCCACGTCTTCTGAATCCCTACGCTCCGCACTTGGTCCTCATTCATACCCTGACGCATTGCCCGCTGAATATATCGTCAACTTGAACGATTTGCCGTCTATTAACACCAATGGGGGAAATTAGGACTTAGCGTCCAAGGAATCGGGGTTCAGTGGTTCTTAGGAAGACGAGCACGAGATAGTCCTGGCAGAGAACGTCTTTATCTCAGAACAGTACGAAGAGTGCCGGGCCCACCCTTGACTCGGGGCGGGGCGACGACGATATCGTTGGCGACGACGATATTCCGCCGGCCACATGAAATACATTTTAAACATTCGACTAATCATGACATGACATGCAAAATTCGACGGCGATGACCATGGACGACGGTGCCCATATGAAGTTGTTGAGCGACCATGATCGATGTTGCCTATCTGAAGTCGACTGCCCATGACGTCGATCGGTTGCCTGTTGAAGTTGTTGAGCGACGACGACGTTGCCCATCTGAGGTCGACTGCCCATGAAGTCGACGTCGATCGGTTGCCCATGAGGTCGAGTTCGAGCGTCGTCGTCGTTGCCCATATTGAGTGAAGTTGAGTAGTAGTCGAACGTTGAACTGCAGCTGTCGATAGGGGGGGGGGGGGAGGTTGAAGTAGCTGGAGTCGGAACTCCGCTATCGTTGGAGACAACGATACCGTCAGGAATATAGATCGCCAGCAATCGCCCATGGTTAAGCTCAAAGAAAGCCTGGCTGGCATACTCCGCACCATCGTAGGCATCTCTTGGTTTCAGTCCCCCCCCCCCCCCCCCCCTCCCCGTAATTATTACCGGACAACTGCTTGTCGTGATGTATTATTTCCTTTTATATCTTGTTTTACTCACGCCCCTTCAATTTAAACTTACCAGAGAATGGTCTCTGACTTGTTCTGAACAGTGAAATGTATACCCTTACGAAAATCTTAAGCTTTCAAAGAGTTCAAAAGTATGTATCGTTTTTGCACAATTCTAGAACGAACCGAGTTAAAGTCACTGAAAATTTACTATGGAGCACAACCACGCACGCCAATACATCAAATGTTTAGAAAGAATACAAAAGTTATGCTTCACAGACGTAAGGTCAGGTTTAGACTTCTTGATCTTGCAGTTTTTGCATTTTTCTACGTATTCGATGTAGAGAAAGTATTGACTTGTGCGACTGTGAAGCTCCATAGTAAACGTTCACTTTCTTAACCTGGTGGGTTCAGAGACGTCGCAAAAATGGTAATTCTTTTCTACTATTTGGACTGTAGAGATTCCCGCAGTCGTATTCATTTTCGCTGTTCGGTCTTGCACTTAAGATCCTTCCCTGATTGGTTCAACACTGACTTTTCGGAGCTGCCATCAGATTGAGGAGGTATAAGGTGATACCTTGCAGTTGGATCAGTCGTCTTTTTCGGATGCGTTAAGCATTATATTTCTGAGATTACCATGACCCCCTTTTTTGTGCGTGTTAGGTCCCGGTGACTTACTAAGAGGAACAGATGATTGTTATGTTATGTTATGTTTGGTTCTGGAATGGGTTTACAACACGTGATTTTCATTTGAGTTTTTAGTGCAAGTCTTGAGGGTGTTCGCACTTTAGCCCTTACACTTTTGATAGCTTTGCTCTGGCCAAAGCAGGCTTTGCAGGGCTACGTTTACACCTCAGTTTGAACAGTTTTCGAACCATTCGGCTAGAGAGGTGTGTAGTTTTGTTTGAAAAGGGTCAAATGTAACGTGAAAGTGGTAGAATTGTTGCTTTGCTGCTCATTTTTTATTGTTGTTGACAGATTTCTAGAATTTTTGGAGGAAAATGTAGCTCACCTCCCCCCCCCCCCCCTTTTCCCCCCTCTTTCTGACGTACACCCAAACCCATCGCTTTGTAGGTGTTGTTCTTGCACCAGAACGTGGGAGATCGACACCCTGTTCATGTCCGTTTCTTTTTTTTTCTGCTCCGAGGTTCTGAATGAATGCAGGCGCATTATTTTAGATCACGAAATCGACACCCTGTTCGACTTGATCTTCTGCTGGGTTCGAGAGCATGAGAAAGACACCTACTACTTGCCCGGTTTCCACCTTGTTCTGGAGGTTCTCATGCCGGAAGTTATAATTCAATCACTAATGCAGGTATAGTGTTTTATCGTTTCAGCACTTTAGTTATTCTTAATGAGACGTAGGGCACTATGGATAGCATCATCGTCATTTTATTTTATTTTTTGTTTATTCCGCTTATCCTCCAACTTTTTGCATGTAGTTTTGACGAACTCTGCTAATTTGAGAGTGCATATGTATTCACTAAGACGTGCTTTACGACTTCATGGGATTGGCTAAATGGGCTGAAGTCTACTTCTTTTCTTCTACCACGCGGAGCATCATCTAAATTTCCATTAGGGTACTCCGCAAGTAACTTGGAAGTAAAACAATAAAATATGCCGAGAATGCTTTCTTTTATTCTACGTTTTCAACTTAATTTTTTACTGACTTGTTTTTACTAACGACGATCAGTTTTTGAGAGAAGATAGACTAAGTTTAGACATATCTATCCTAGTGGGGGGGGGGGGCACCGGATCAAAATTATATAACGAATCGACTAGACACTCACAGAGCGGATTTAAGAGAACAGAATGGGACCTAAAAAAAGAAAGAACGAAACAACAAACAAATAACCGCGGTTCTAAAGAGGTCTCGGCGGGTAAAATGCATTCAAACACAGCTGTCTCCCACCTGACATGTTATAACACGGATCCACCATAGTGAGGGGCGCATGACGTTGTCTGTTTACAACCGCGGTGAAACCGTGTGTTAGTTTTTGTTTTTTCTTTGTGAATTTTGTCAGCTTAGACCCTATTCTGTTCTCTTTAATCCACTCTGTGAATGCCGAGTCAATTTGTTACATAATTTTTAATTCTGTGCCCTCCCCTCCCCTCCACCCGACTAGGACATGAAAATATACAGTTCACGCCATCTACAAGAAACTCATTATTTATCGAACAACCCAATAATATTTGTTTAATGATATACATTATTATATGTATTCTGGGACGAGCTCATAGATCCTTTCCTCGACGGCTACTTGTCCCGTAGTCCCTTACCTTGCTTTGCTGCGTGGCTGTAGCATGGTAACCATCCTATGTGATTGACCGAGGCCATCCAGATGACGTTGTGAGAGCTCATCCCGGTAAGTATTGCATTCCGTGATTTACTAAATTGACGTTTTTTCAAGGCACGTGGAATTTCGCGAGATGCGGCGGAGAGGATAGTGCGCAGCACACCTTTGGAGAGTGTGCCCAGCTGTAGCAGCAGCACAAGTAGTGAACTGAACTGCACCAATTCGCCAAAGAGTGCAGCCAACAATGGGTAAGTCAACTACTGGTTCTGGAGTTGTAGGAGGCTTCTGTAGTTTTTTGTTGCTTTTGATCAAAATGTCCTGCAGCACTAATACAACAAATAATACAAGAATCACAATTGCAGCAAATTACAAGCTTGGTCAATGATATAATCCCCATTCAAATCTAGGATTTCTTCCCTCTTGCATGCAGTCTTTCGACTTTTCTTCGCCAGAATTGTCGAGGCGGTGAGGAAAAAACTGAGAGATCTCCATCTCCAGTCGGTCCTCCAACTCTTTATCTCTGAGATATGCTGCTGCAGCGCTATAAATAAATGATAGCCTGAAAGAGTCGTCACGCCTGGAGAGTACGGTGGGCGGGGTAGAATGTTCGAACCTAGTTCCTCAGGTCAGTTTTCTCTCTGCTCACCTTCGCAACATGAGGACACGCGTTGTCGTGCAGAACCATGGCTTGTTCTTGGTTTGGGTGTTTTTAACTCATGACGTCGGACAGAGTCTGACGCTGATCTCGTTGCCGTTACCGTGGTCCCGTCATCCAGCAATTCTCAGTGAAGCATCCCGTATGAGCCCCACCAGCAACTCAAATAACTTTCTTCCCGTGTAGTCCAGTTGTCAACTGCCTTGGAGCTGGTTCTCCGCGTGGTGGCTGTTGGTCCTAGCGAGTGTGGATCGCGTAGTTAACCCAACATTGGCCACACGTAACAACATGCCTGAGGAAATCCTTTATTTGAGGAGCGTGAAGGAGCAGTAGCTCGGCAAATTAGTGATTCGACTTTGTCCGAGTCCCGCAGCTAGTATGGTACCCAAGAATTCCTAGCCGTGTCACGACAGTGTTTCGAGAACATCCAAGTGTCGCCGCCGTTTCACCAGCGGCTGAATTGGGCCTGGCTTTTAGGGCTTCCCTGTGTGTTGTCTTCTTCCACAGCAGAAACCTGCCTAGAGCAACGTCAACCTTCGAAAGAGATATCTCCGCCCTTAAAGCGCTGTCACCAAAGGATCGCGGTGGAGTACATAGTGAACAACACCTTCCTTGAATGCAGCGTAGATACTTAAGGCAGCAGTGCTCGCGGAATAGCCTTGTAGGAGGAGTTCACAGCAGGCGATAGGTCGTAGTCATAAAGTGTTGTTGCTTTATGAAACCATGCTTACTGTACTCACGAGTCTTTAGTATGCTCAAGAAAGCTTCGAGAATGTTCTGTAGCGACACCATGCAACTAGTCCTTTGCTGTCCTGTAGAGTGTTGCAAGAGTTTTCGATCAACCTCACACGACACGGCGATACTGGAGGGGCTTATACCAGCTATGCGATCGATATCGATTGTTGTGGTTTCACGACGCGTGGTAACTGAAGCGCGGCTTCTGTCCAAAGGCCTAGTCGCCCGGATAAAGCGCGCAAATCTATTAATGCTGACCGATCGTTTGGAAGGGGCAATATGTTTATCGTTTTCACGCCAAAATGGACACTTATAGCGTCACACAGGACACTTTTAAAATCAAATTGGGCACTCTTCTAAACCATCTTGACGCTTTTGAAATCAAAGTGAACGTCTTCCAAATCGAAAAAAGCTTCTTACAAGTTGAACTGCAGACTCTCCAGGTTGGTTACAATAGTTTTTTGTTTAAGGTTTGAGATAAATTTCCTTGAGATATTTTTTGTTCAGCTGCCCGACTGAGTGCAACAATTTCATAAAACTTTTCATTTTTTTTTGAGCAAAAATAAATTAAATTTGTTTTGAAGTGCGGTAAGGCAGCAGTCATTCAGCGCATTATGTAAAATACGAGATCGCGCCAGGCACTCGAAATGCTGGTCGCTATTTTTTGATGGTGTAAATGCTGCTTACATGAAGCATCAAAGTGGGGATAGGTGCATTCTTTACAACTGTTTTTGTTGTATCGTTTACAGGTGTGACACACTCTATGGAAACATTAATTAGGCTATCAATCGAATAAAAATCGCGATGTCTTGGACGAGGACATGGCGCAATCTGTTTTGGCACAAAAAATGCCACCTTTCTGTCTTTAAAAGATAAAAGATAAAAAGATAAGGGACGGCGTTGCTCAATCCCTTTTAGATGGGCCTCGCATTCTACTTCTACCGAATGTTGTTGGAGTGATCTGAATGCGTATTTGGTCCTTGCGGTGGCCGGCCCGAGGAACAAGTCAGCGCTTTATCCTTCCCAGACAAGTCTGGTACCATTTCACCCCGGAAGAATGGGAGGCTTCGTTTTCCTGGGGGAATCCGAACCAGGGACCTGGTATCGGCTGCACGCGACAGCCGGCACCTTTTCCGACTGCACTTCACGCGTCCCTGAAACTTGAATAAAACACCTGAGAACGGCATTCGTTTTGCCCTGCACTCAGCCGTTGCCATTTTTGAGTGCTTTTTTGGTAGTCTAACCAATTTCAACAATATTAATACCAATACTAATAATAGAATATTAATAATAAGAATATTAGGGTTGTTAAACAGTATTTCTCTCACAATTTTATTGAGTACTTTTTTAATTGATAAGCTGATTGTGTTCAATAGAAACCTAGTGTGGAACAGTGCCCATTTCCGTTTCCGCCTTTCGGCCTAAAAACAGACGGAACACGGAACGGAACGGAAGAGCCCGAAATTGCCGGAAACCGGAATTCGGAACACGGAAACGGAAATTCCGCACATCCCTGCTTATGAATAATACCGCTCCACCATAATCTACAAACCATGGGCAAACATTGTTTAAAAGTGTACCGAATTTGGTGCATTCTTAGCGTTTTTATACGCCTATGTTTTTGTTGCAGGACTTATGGGACACCCTGTACTTTGTTATGACGACCTGTTAACTCTCGCTTTGTGTGTCTTCATCAGCGCCATCGAGAGTGTTTCAGTAACCACAAGAGCGGCGGAAGCCTGGACGAGCTGGCCAGAATTGCGTGCAAAGAACGGGAATCGATCACCGAGTGAAGCAAAACTGCGTGTAGAACTGTTTTATCGTCGTCATCATCGTTGTTGTCATCTGAAGTGGTCGTGGTTCTAATTCAGTTATATCAGTGTGTATGTTGTCGATATTGCTAACGTTCGTCGTTCTGGCTCCACAAACGCCTTCGTCGAACGTTGGCAGCATAATGTCGTCGATGTCGTCGTTGTCGTCGTAGAACACCGGTGGCGTTGAGCGAGTCAGCGACAATGTGTGCAGGCTTGTGGTTCACATTCTGTCCATTCACATCGAAGTCTTCTCGTTTCGCGCGCTAGATTAACACACCATTTGCTGAAGTGAAGTATCTGCCTCATCTCCTCACCCTTAGAAGAGTTTCAACGTTACTGTGTATTCTAACCTACTCATCCGCTATTGTCATTCCGATCGCTTCCAAAGGTTCAGTAGTAATAGTTTATTTTCCTTATAATCTAACGTGTATCTTTGAAGTCATGTTTCCAATTTTCTTACACTGTACAAATAAACGTGAATAGGCTCAATTTTGTAACGCAGAGAAGAAGGTTACACTTGCTTCTTCCGTGTGCAGGACGTGTAGATGAACTGTCGTAGAGGCTCCAGTCGATCACTTGAGCTTAAGATGAATTCTACGGCTAACAAAATGGTAGAGTAAACGCTCAAGCATGCACCAGCAACATCCATATTCATCCCTGTCGTGTGCCAGAGTGCTCCAGTGAGTTGTAGTCGCTGGAGGTACTCGAAGTTCATCTCTCGGGCTACACGAAGAGACAAATCAAAGGCGAGCTTGACTGATCGGAGCGCGAGCCAGACCTGGGAACAGGTGCTTGCATCTGATGCTGGTGCTGGTGTCCTTCAAGCTGCACACTATGGGAACGCACCTTCATAGCCCGCGACAGAGTGAGGATCTGTTCATACTTTGCGACGATAGCGACTCGTCGCCAATGCAAAACATGCAAATCGATTAAAACCGAGCGATCGCCGTCGAAATCTGTTCATATTCAGGCGCTGACGCTGTCGCTCTTGTCGCTCTCGTCGCTGCTGTCGCCTGTTCATACTTCGCGCCGGTGGGGGCGGTGGCGACCGGGCGACGGACGTGGTGTGGTGTATGTGATGAATTACGTACTCCATACAATGTCCGTCGCCGCAGTCGCCCTAGTCGCTCTCATCGCTGCTGTCGCCTGCCGACTGTTCATACTTTTCGGGAGCTGCCGGCGATCTCGTCGCTGCGCGCGCTCTGCTCTCGTCGCTCTTGTCGTATGAACAGGGCCTGACTGGTCATGTGGGCAAAAAATATAATGTGATACTGTGTACTAAAATAACTGTGCAAGATTTCTTGGGTTTAATTACCCAAGTTTGAGATAAACAGCTCACCGGTCCCTTGTACTCTACTGCTATACTACATCACGGCTTTAAGGCCCCCACAGACTTCTGCGGCACCGCCGAGCGAAATCGCTGAGCAGCGCCGCCGAGGGGCGACGGCGAACGGCGAAACCGCTGAGCGGCGCCGCTCAGCGGTTTCGCCGTTCGGCGGCGAGCTCTGCGTCCCTGCCCTATGGTTAAGCATAGGGCAGCGGCGACGCCGCAGAAGTCTGCGGGGGCCTTTAGAAAACAAAGTGTGGCCTAGTTGACAAAGATGATCGAGGTGCGAAGAAACTTTTTTCTGTCCTACTTAGCACTTGTTCTTGATCAGCGAAGGGACTGAGCCTCTCTTGCAAAGCATACGCATCGATTAATTCTGCAAAAAATCGATAGGTGTTCTTGGCTCGGACGACCAGTCGACGCTGTCGCTCCCGTCGTGCACTATGAATAGGCTCCTAGGTTCAAATTAAGCGACGTTTTGTGTCGTCATGTTTTCCTACAGCTAAAGAACGGCATAGCTTTACAGTTCATGGTAGGTTAAGCCGTGCATTTGCATGCCAACTACCTGAAGGAGGTTTCATCTAAAAAGGCACGGCTCATGTCGCGAAGAAGAGCTGCATTCGGAGGTGGTGGCGCACAATCGGTCTAGCCAAACAGATTATCGACCGAACAGACGCAAGCCAATTAGTGTGTCCTCCTCTCTGAATGGCCCACCCACTCGACATGGCCAGATTGATTGGCACGATCCTACCTCCCAATGCTGCCCATATTCGAGACATGTACCGAAGGTACCAGGTCAAAAGCATCCGAAGTTCAGATCCTCGACGACGATTGAGGATTAGGGACAACCTATCACCTCTCGCTAAACGAGAGATTCCAAGCCCCGTGCCATGCGAGCTAGGAGTCGAAGCGCTTTGCTGTTCTGTCAAAGCTCCAATTCCACTATAGATGGAGTAGAGCCTCTCTCTCACCAGATTCACTCCAGGTTATCCACTCCAGCTGATGGGCCTAAACCTTATTGAGCGACTATGGTGAGCAAGTGTCACAGTTACAACGGCATAATGATAGAATTGAGAGGAAAAATCTAGAGAAATTAGACAGCGAGTGATCTTCTCGACACCTCACAACGAAGCTGTACAAAGGAAGGAGGCACATGTCGTTAATGTGGCCTACATAGGGATGACGAGACGCGGCAACCAATCAGAACGCCAGTCGATCATGAACCCTGTGCATGGCATACCTGCTCGAATGCGACATGTGATTGGTGTGATGGGGACCCCGCCTCTCCATGTAGGTCACATTAATGACTTGTACTGTTTTTTCTACACAGGTTTGTAGTGGAATGCCAGGAACACTTCGAGTCCAAAATTTCTAGCGCTTTCTTCAATTCTCACCTTATGCATAGCCATTAAACATGTGTTCACTACAGGAGCTCATTAAACTTGGCGAATCGGTTGTAGTGGATGAGTTCTATTCAGAAAAAAGTTTTAAACGAGGAAGTCTCATGTAAAAGATCAAATTTGCAGGCCAAAGCGGTATCTTATCGTGACAGTGTGACACAATTGGTAAAGATTTACTGCACAATAACCTCTAAGCCATTCTGTGATGCAGGAACAGCTAGCAACTCTCAAGTAAATCTCCCGCAAAAATGAACATCGTGCACGACAAAGTTGCCACAATCACAGTCGTCGTTGATATACAATTATAGACAGTGTCGAAAAAGAACAGAAAACAACACGGACGGAAAGTCCTCGTCTGCTACACGAGCGTCTACACACCATACTCTGTAAGTCGTAATTATGAAGGAATGATAGGGATAGTGCTGGGACGTGAATAACAATAAAGCAACGGAATGCTTCGAGCCATAAACAGCGCCATAACACATCAAATAAATATCATCAGGACCCTTAGGACCAGCATTCGATATGACAAACAGAAATACCGCGAAATAAATAGAGTAGGGCTACGCCCAAAACCTTAACCGAAACGTAGGTCAAGTCTTCTCATCATGCTCATGCTCCTCGTAAAACGTGAGCAGAAGTGGCACGACCATAAATATAACAACAACTGCTGCAACCAAAGCCCACACGGAACAAACCGTGTCCGGCGGGCGTGCGTCCACAAAGTGAAACGAGCCGGGAATCTGTTCCTCTGGCAATGCTTCCCGTACTTGAGCTGAAAGCAGTTTTCGAGTGGTCTTATTGGTGTGTAAAACTGACTAAATCAGTCATAAAAATATGTAAATCAGTACACAGCATACCCGGATGGGCTAGGAGGAGCACCCACCCTATTAGCGGAGTACGTCTAAACGGTTAATCTTCCACTGGGTTTGTTACATATTATTTTCACGTCAGACTGGACATTTTTCAAACCAAGTTGGGCACATTAAATTAAACTGGACAGTTTCAAAATCAAACTGAACACGTATAAGTAGGCTTCACGCTTTAGAAGTCAAACTGAACATCTTCAAAATCGAAACCAGTTCCTCCACATTAAACTACAGACTCTCCGAAAAGGTTAGAATAATCTTTTGTAAGTGAACACGATGTTCAAAATCTTATAAATTTTTGATTTTCTAAAAAAACTGATATAATACGTCTTGAAGCGCAGACAGAGGCCATTTATTGAAAGGAGAAATCGTGCCATGCGTTTTACTAAATTGTTTATTTTTAATTTTTATTGCATTGATAGGCAAAACTCTGTTTGAGTGGAGTAACACATCAGTAAATAGTACAACAAAAACAGATATAAAATCACATATTTTCACATTGCTGTTTCAATCAAGCAACATTTACGCTATCAATCAAATAAAAACAGCAACGATTTAATCGAGTGTATGGTGTGATCTCTTCTTAAACATGCGAAAAATTGCTACCTGTCTGTACTCTAAAATAATTTTAAAACACAAATTTTACTTAAAAATAAAAATGCTATACAACTAAAAAAGGGGATACACTTATTGAGGCAGCTAAACTAGAAGACTTCAAAGAAAGCAAATTAACTTTCTTTGTATAGAAAATCATTCTAATTTTCTTGCAGAATCTCTAGTGTAATGTGGAAGAAACTCGTTTTGATTTGAAAGATGCTTTCTTGATTTCGAAATCGACAAGCCTACTTAGAAGTTAGTTTAGTTTTGAAAAGCATCGAATTTGGTGTTAAAAGTGACCAATTTGGGTTTAAAGGTGTCCAATTTGAGGTGGACAGTTGATCCATTGACATCAGTTGAAGAATAAGAAAAAGTTGATTAAATAGCACAACGATCCTTTAGTAAGATATTAAGAGACGCAAACGCGTACCGATAGTTGTGTCCGTTTTATGGAAAATCTCTTCAACACTCGGATCTCTTGAATGTTTGTCGCCATCAAGCAGACGAGTTCGGTCGTCGAAATCTGAAAGATATAACATTATTGAATGCACTTCTTCGTTTCTCCACGTCGGGAAAGTTTAGTGCTAAACATCCTGAAACATCCTACCAACTCTCCGATTTAATGCCTGTTAAGCGCTTTCGACTACTTTCCACTACTGATCGTCTCAATGAAAATGGTTAGCGTCTCAGGGGGGAAACGCTAAAGCCATATTTAAATCGACACCAAAGCGACACACTAAAAGAATGGCCGGCCGTGTGAAAATGAATAATGCATGAACAGCAGCGCCAGCAGAAACATGAAACATAGCCAAAGAAATGACTATGGGAAAGTTTCAAACGCGGCTTTCATAAAGGAACAACTGAAGAGAAAAAGCCTACCTCCCTGTACAATGCCTTTCTCAAACTGTCTGAAAAATGATTCCGTCCCTTCATGAAAGAAAGAAGAAAGAAACGTCTGTTGGTATGAACCCAAGGGCAGCGCAAATTCTGACACTTTTTCTACGATTTTAGATTCAAAAATAAACCTTGCCCTCAGAGCTCTCACTAGACACAAGGTCAGGCATAAGGACAGGTCATGCGATACAATCGCGTTATCGCGAAAGCGAGTGAACGTGATACCTGCGGAAAACGCCCAGGTCATAAACCACTGGCTTTCTCATTTCCATGTCCAGAAAACGTTTGAATAAGTCGAGCGTTTCGAAGAACGACAAAGGTTGTGTCTAAACCCGCTCGATGTACATTAAACACTATCTCTAAGCAAAGTGCTCTAATAGCTCGATGGATTAGAAATTGATTTTGAATAAAGCGGAGCTAGCATACCAAGAACAGTCTACAATGAACCCATCTAAGCCTCTCAAATCCGCAGTAAAATTAACCAGAACGTCAGATATAACGCTACTACGAAAGACCCAACTACTCTAGTTTTGCTCATAGCCATTTTCATATTAGGTTGGAAAAAAAGTCTCTTCACACTTCGAAATTTTTTTTACCCTTCCCCTTGTAAACGCACTAGCCAATGTTGATTGCTGATTTCGTAATCCTATCACACTTGTCTACCGTTCGCACGCGGACACAGGTTAAGACTCTTCTTGTAATTCGTTATCCACCCAATCTTCCGAACTCAATGCCAGATCTACCTCATGGCCGTTTTCAGCACGGCATTCTTCATGAATTCATTAAAGAATCCACAGCACGTCAGGCAGCAGACCAAATTAACCATATATATGGCTTGGGATCTACTACTCATCGCGCCTGTTATGAGTGGTTCGGAAAGTCTTTAAAAGGAGATTATTCACTGAGGGCAAAGCATGGTCAGGAAGGCCAACTGGATTGGACGACAGTGAACTACACCATCTTCTTCGTACCGATAGTTGGCAGACGACACGTCAGCTGGCAGAGAAGCTCGAAGTGTCTCATAGGATAGTAGGAATCCATCTGAAGAATCTTGGCTTTCATGGAAATTTGGAGCTTGGATTCCACATGCCCTGTCAGACACTCAGAAAGGTCGACGGCTCTCCATCGCTGCTTCTCTTCTGTCCAGATAAGGAAGAAAATCGTTTCTTCCGCGGATTGTGACAGGCGAAGAGTCCTGGGTTCTGTGTGCCAACTTCCGAGGAAAAGGCAATGGGTACAAAAGGGAGAGAGCCCTAAGTCTGATCTCAAGCCCAATGTTCACGAAAGGAAGATTCTCTTGAGTGTTTGGTGGGATATCAGAGAAGTGATTTATCGGCAAACTCTCAGAAGTGGAGAGACACTTACTGCTGTCACATACTGCGGCCAACTCCACAAAGTCGTCGCAACTCTCTAAGAAAACAGGCCGGAGAAGTCGAAGGTGATGATCCTGCATGACGATGCAAAACTACATGTTGCAAGACTCACAAGAGAAACAATAAAGGAGCTGGGCTGGGAGGTAATGTCACATCCACCGTATAGCCCTAACCTCGTTCGTGCCGACTACCATCTCTTCCGTGCTTTCAAGCAAGAAATTGGAGAGAAATATTTTGGAACTGATGAAGACCTCAAAAATTGGATTCATCAATGGTTCGACTCCAGAACTGCAGTCTTTTAAGCGAGAGGAATTGGAAAATTACCCAGTCTTTGGAGAAGTGTAGTGGGACAAAATAGAGTTTATCTCAGTTGATTTGACTTTGTAGTTGTGAAGTAATAAATCTTTGAAAAAAATGAAAAGACTTTTTTTCCAACCTAATAGCTTTGAAACAACTGGCGTGACAGACATCTTTACTCCTGCACGCCGCTGATACATCGAAACCCTCAGAGAAGCATCAAGTTACATCATAAAATTATGTTCCCCATTTTGGACATAACTAGAGAAAGAGTTATCGTAGGATGGTTCACCTCTTGAGAAGTATCACTAGCCAAACTCTGCCAAGGAACGAGGAAATATTCTCTTAAACAAAGAAACAAGAGGTGTGCATTCAAGAGTAGAAGCATGATGGAGAAGTGGAACATATTAACAGAACGAAAAAATCGAAATTCATCTCTTTTAGATTCGTAATGGAAATGTCGCTAGACATACAGCACTTGAAAATGTCAAAAAAACTTCCAATAATTTGAAAGAAGGTGTTAGTACTGAATGAAAATTACCGATTATATGTTCATCTTCGGAAGAAGAACCGCCAACTCCTAACGCATGTCGCATTCGGCTCACAGGAATTTTCACAACCGTCAGGGCTACGAAGTCCTGGTCGTTCACTAGATTATTCACTCGCTTGATGTCAGACACCTAAAAAGAGGTCCATAGACAGCGAGGACAACACTTTCGACGCATCAAATGAAGGAAAGCCTTGAACTGGGCACCCTCACAACACATTTCTGGCAACATTCCCAAAGGCTTCCTCACCTATCCGACTACTGCTAGTGATAGCTGTAATGCTTCGTCATTTTCCCTTCTCTTTTTTAGGAGTTTATAATTTCACCGAAAATCAGTTATGATGGCTGTGTTTGCTCCTATTTGTTGAATTTCTCTGGAGTTCTTTCTAGGTGATCATTTCATGCGTACTATTTCGTAAAAGTGAATATTTAAAATTATATTAAAAGCTCATTACTAAGCAATACAATTTTCCATCATTTATTCACTTCCTGCTCTAGCTTTTGTTGATTGCTGCATCAGCTTTATTGGACCGTCATCTACGTGCAGCTTTACAGTTATAATGTACACAAACCCTGTCTGAGTTTTCATTTTAAAAGATTTTGCGCAAATTCTCCGGATGTCATGAAGGAAAACTTGGATCGCATTCTTTTTTATTTATAAACTACTCTGCGTTGGGGGACGATAGGTCCCAGCGGCAAAATCGTGGAATAGGTGGGCCTGACTACGATACACAGCTAGCATCTTCCTTCTCTTCAAATTCTGTGTAGAACCAGGAATTGAGCTCTGGTCACGATAAATCGAGAGTCATTCTAAACGTAAAATTCCTATACAAATCGCGGTATAACAGAAGTTGTGTTACATCCAACGCGTCTTAGACGGAGTTCGTTTACATTGGCGGAAAGGTAAGTTGACCGATTCCCGAAAGAAAATTACGTTAAATCGAACGTAGTGCCTTATCACACAGTAACCGTCTACGAGAGGATAACCCGTTGCAATTTCTTACCGGAGGTGGCCACACCGTAGGTGTTAGGTTCAGTTTCCTATCTTCGGATTAGAACTGAACCTAAGAATGATACACAGGTTTCGTTACCGTATGGCAGCTGCTGGTCAAGATCCGAACCTATCAGGTCGCCGGTGGACCACTAGGCGACCTTCGACAGCGCACCTAGTGTCAGGCTTATCGTTAGTTGCATTCCTTTTACAATTCTTAAGAAACGCTAAACCAATTTTACGCTCATCGAAAGGTCGAAAGGGAGCAATCAGACGATGATAGCTCTGTCTATACTTTCATGTCACTCCACTACCTCACCCAAAATTATCCAAGACCGGTGAGCATAATGGCTTATCAGATGAAGCTATCAAACGAGTTCAAGGGAGGGAATGATTGTGTACCTCCATAAAACTACAGAGTGTTTGATAAACTTACAACCGGAAAAAAACCCGTCTGAGTTATTCACCGTAGTCCTACAAAACGGTTTGTGTTATTTGAAGCTGGTCTTTTTTGGCTAAATCCGTTTTGGACACAACTTCCAAACTGGAGACTTTTCTGGCTGTTGGATCGACTTCCAACACGCGTCTTTACGCGCAAACCCCACCACGTCAACGGTTTTGCACTGGTGTAACACGTCACGTCGTCTACACATCTTGTAGACGGCGGCTAGCTGCAAAACTAGCGGTCGTGACCTGCTTAGAAGTGGACTTCACAAAGTTGGCTGAGCTCAAATCTATACCAGAAGGAACGGGAGGGGGCAGAATCCCCAATGCGGTGCAAAAAATGCCGCGAATTTATAAGGTGATGTGGAGCACTCTTGAGCTGGATAAGACTGAAGCAGTCCTAGTGTAGAGGGGCATTCAGTTTTCTCCTCATGTAGGTGGACATATATCAACCTACAAGGTCCGCCCGTGCAATCGACATTGTGTTTTGAAAATTCTTGTCAGGAAGCCGGAAACCGTGGATGTGCTAAATCTCATTTTCTACCCGTGCCAACCCCTCATCTTCTGGGCTACATACTTGATATTCTTAATGGCTTCTTCACCGTGCTGTTAGGCAAGAAGCTCGTTAGAATGGAAGCGCTTTCGATACATACAATACGTTGCTATCGCAATGGCTATCGCAACCAGGCGAATCATTTCCAGTTTTTTCGATCCACTCACTCAGCAGTCCGTTTGTGCACTGTTGTGTGATGACTTTGCAGACGTTCGATCGCAGCTCCTCTTACAGTTCTGTCAGCTCCGACTTCCAGGCATTGCCAAAACTGTCTGTTAAAAACGCCTCATAGTTCTTATCTGCGAGAGCACTCGTGTGAAAAGATTTTTTAAAGTGAACGAAATCTCCAGCGTGTATGATTAAGGTTCCGAGGTGGGAGCAAGTCTTTAGCAGCGGGTTCACCATCATGCTTCTTCACAACATCTAGGGGCCAGATTCATCAACGACTACGACTTAGATTGCTGTAAGTCGCTGACGAATCTGACCCCAGTTTGCCTCAGAAACTGTAGAACGAAACGCTATACACGTTTATCTAATCAGCATAGACCTGGAAGGATATCTAACATTGCTTTTTGAGTAAAGCTGTCAGAAATAGAGAGGCACAGGTTGGACCCCCCCCCCTCTAGGTTTGCAACCGAAAATGAAAGTGCACCATCTATCGAACCTGTAAGGGCCTGTTGAGGTCATGGGTTTTCACCAGTGCAGCGTCAGTGAGATAATGGACCTTGCGCTTGAGAACGTGTGTTGGACGTGGATCCAACACGCCAAGAAAGTCTCCAGTTTGGATGCTGGTGTCCAAACGGATTAAGCCGTCTTTTTTTTTGCATGAATGGTGTGTTTTACCCCTAAAGTAATCTGAGGCTACGACATTTCTGATGTAACTGGACATACACATGCCTTCTTACCTAGGCGCACAACCACTGATCGTGAGCAGGGATGACCCCCCCCCCCCGACCGTATCTGCGGCAATTTGGGCTGAAAAAAGTTTGACTTTGACTTACGTTTTGATACTGACTGTTCTACAGCTGAAACAAAAATTAATAAGAGCAAATGTAAAACGGATATAAGAGCTCACATTTACTGAGTACTGTATCGCAATCTTGTTCAGTGTGTCGCCGGCCTTTACTTTTCGCTCAATGATGACCGAGTCCTTGAATGACTGAGTGTCCTTTCGCCGCTCCAGATCCGATGGTGTTCGTACGACTCGGGAACGCATCTCGAACTCCGAACGGCTTTCGCCGGACATTTTCCAGGAAAGCCGAGCTGGTCCTGCACTGAAAATGAAGAATCTGGGTCTCCACTGCTCAGCGATGCCTTCCGAATCACGACACCATGGATAAAACGAAGGAAATCGAATCTGAACCCAAGAAACAGACGTCGGAAACCTTAACGTTGGCTGTGACGTCACAAGCAGTTTTGTCTGTGACCTCATGCTGAGCCACACTCTCTCGTACGCTTGCCTGAATTTCAAGCTGCAGAACACACCGCACGTAATCTTGCGGACGCACTTGAAGCCTCTCCCGAACGAAAGCGATGTTCGCTCTTGGTGAAGGGTTTTTCGTATAATTCGCTACTTTGTCTTGATTCTGGACTTCCTTGAATTATTCTGGAGCTTGCATCCAGTTCAGGCTTGCTATAGTGCTGTGGAAGTGTATGCCGAGTTGATAAAGAGTCGTCACTACCTCGGAAATGCAATACTCATTCTGGCGTTTGTTTCGTGGAGGTGCATAGTTTTTTAGAAACTGCAGTGAAATAGAGAGAAGTGAGGGAGATATCCATTCCCGGAGAAAACATAGGTCTATAACCTTCCAGAGCTCGAACATCTCTTGCCGACAACGAAGCTCTAGAGACAGGAATGATGGCATTAATGGTAAGTGACTTGGAGAAGGATCACCTTGTAAGGTAGTCCATATGGTACATATTGTTCCACGAAATACTTTTTTATGCAAAGTTTGTTTTACTTTCTTATTTGGATGGATACTTATTTTCGTTCTGGTGGCGATGTCCGTTCCTCGTTAGACCTACGCTTGCTTGCTTCTTCCTCTTCTTCTTCTTCAGCGTTTGTCCCGCTTAGTTGCGGGGTCTGCTTTCTTGGTATGTTGGCGCCACTCTTCTCTATCAAGTGCCTGATCAGGGCGCAACCTAGCCACCTTCAAGTCCTGATGCAGCATATCAAGCCACCACTGTTTTGATCGCCTTCTGACCGCCTACCGGGCACATCAAGGTTAAGACCATTTTTCGGAGAACAGAATGTCATTATTTGCGCGAAGGTCGTGGCCGTACCATCACAGACAGCTTCGTCTCGTCTCGTCTTCGTCATCTTCTCAAATATCGGGGTGACACCGAACCTTTGCCGATTCGTTGCGTACTTGATCCAAACGCGTAACTCCGCCGTCCACCGCAGCATCTTCGTTTCCATTAGACCTACGCTTGCTCCGAGAATGGATATCTCCCTCGAGACTGAACGTCAAGAAGACCGAATATCTAACGACTGACGTAAACGAGTCCGGCTCCATTAAGATTAACGGTCTGAGCTTGCACGCATTTCGGTGTTTAAATACCTGGGACAGCAATAGCGTCTGATGGCAGTCTTATGGTTGAAGCGAACACACGCGTGAGTGCGGCTTGGTCAAAGTGGCGCCCGTTGATTGGAGTGCGACAAGAAGATTCCAGAGCGTTTAAGGTCGGAGATCTATAGAACCGTAGTCCGGTCGGTGGCGATGAACGGTGCTGAGTGTTAGTCTGCGACGAAGGAAACGGAAAGCCGCTTCAGTGTCATGGAGGCGAGATGCTGCGCTGGACGGCAGGAGCCACTCGCATGGACCGCAAACGAAACGAGGCCATTCGGCAGAAGTTCGGTGTCGCGCCGATAGCGGACAAGATGCGCGAAGCTCGCCTGCGATGGTACGGCCACGTTCTGCGTGGAAAGGAAGATAGCGTCCGCAAGATAGGCCTTGAGTTGGAAGTGTCAGGAAAACGACCTAGAGGACGCCCGAAGCAGAGTTGGGCCTATACTTTACACAAGGACTTTAAAGTAGCTGGTGTCCGCCGTGATCTAGCATGGGATTGAGAAACATGGGCGACATGGCACCAGAAGAGCGGACCCCGCCTTGGAG